>CM076978.1:42899648-42917148 GCA_039105355.1 Benthosema pterotum | reverse complement strand
TATATATAATATATATATATATATATATATATATATATGAATATATACAGGGGTGCACATAACTATTTTGGTCCAGTACTCAGAGGAGCACCTTGGGATGTTACTTGGTGCTCCCAAAATGCGGCGACCATCGCCGAACCCTGGGAGCCGTTTTTTCTACTCCGTACAGCCCAATCAATGTACAGTATTACAGTACAGAGCGATAGTTTGGGCGTTGCAATAGTGGCTAACCTAGTAGTAGTACAACTATCTGCATTCTACAACCATTAAAAATACTAGTAGTATTTTAGACTTTACTTAGAATTATTTCATTTTTAAGGCTTTTTTTTTTTTTACTGGCCCAGTCGGGCAGTCATTATGAGCCCCAGCTGTGTGGTGCTCAAAGGAGCTTTCCACCCCTGGATTGACAGCTCATTGTAGGATTTTTGGTGCTCCTGAGCACCGGAGCACCACTTATGTGCACCCCTGAATATATATATATATATATATATATATATATATATATATATATATATATATATATATATATATATATATATATAGTGTGTGTGTGTGTGTGTGTGTGTGTGTGTGTGTGTGTGTGTGTGTGTGTGTGTGTGTGTGTGTGTGTGTGTGTGCATGTGTGTGTGTGTGTGTGTGCGTGTGCATGTGTAGGGCGCGGTTAAACCCTACAGGTTAATTATTAGTAATACGTTCATAAGGGTTACTTAAATGCAAAACTGGAATGTCAGGTTGAAATTGTTGTTTAGGGTATGGTAGGGTGTTTAGTGGTCCTTGAGAAGGTTCCAGGTGGTCCAGAGCTAAGTAGGTCAACCTGATGAAAAGTAAAAATGAAACCAAATGGACTCTTGCGGGTCCATTTGACCATCATCTGAATTATCCCAAGTCTACACAATCAGAGAATGTATAAAAAAATGAATGGTCATTTTTGATCTATGTTTGCCTGTTTTGTTTCCCAAATCCAGCCTGGTATTGTGGACAAAAGCAAAAGAAATCTGTAGTTTTGGGGCCTGTATGGGGCTAAAATGTGGTCTGTGGCTCAAATGCTGAATAAATAGTGTTCCCTGGTATCAAAAAGGTTGAAAACCACTGAGGTAGAGGATAGAGTGACAGTCAGGCAGAGTGGTGGGGGTTAACTTATAAGAGAGAGAAACAGATACACACTGCAATGAAAACACACATGAGAGGAGACCAAAAAGACAACAAAGAGAAAGACAGCAGAGCAGGGGCGGATCTAGGCATGGGCATGGGGGGGGGGGCAGTGCCCCCCTAAATACCCAGTCTGCCCCCCCAAACACGATGCCATGCAAAACAACCCAAGATATTTCAAATTAAAGTGCTTATATTTAAAATTATTTGAAACACTACTACTGCTACTAGCTAACTACACTTGTGTCACCACTAAACCAACAGCATTTCATCATTGAAAACAGAAAACTCTCTGAGTCAGACCTTTAGCTTTATGCATGCTGCGTGTCTGTTGCAACTTCAACAACAACTGATGTTATTATTGATGCTTTACTTGACTAATAAAAGTCCTGTCGCGCCACGGGCGATGAAGCCGCCCCCATAACATTTTCTCTTGCCCCTCCAATACGTTCTCTTGCACCACCCCAAATGGGACATGTTACATCCGCCCCTGCAGCAGAGACAATGAGAGAGTGAGAGAGGGGAGAAATGCACACAGACAGAAGCTGGCATGTCACAAGACATTATTCAAGCCAACATGATGACAGAGAGCCCAGTCAGCAAAGCCCTGGGCTAAATGCTAAATCACCACACTGGATCAGATTAGACTCAAGACTAAATGCTATTACCACCACACTATACTCCACTAGACTTAAGACTTGGCCTCGTGCACTGCAGCGTTTTGTAAACCGTACGGTACGGTCGCTCTCGGGCAGCAATAACCTCTCATCTTCATATTTTAAAATGTTGCTTCTTTTTTTTTTACTCCACCCCAAAAAAATGTAATGGCCTACTTGGCCATACTACAGCCTCACACAAAACAACTGTTCCCAGGGAACATGCTGGTGGTCCTCACTGGCGATTTTAGGAGGGTGCCAGAGGGGCATAAAAAATGTTTTGTCAGTTATAAACCATGCAATTGTAACAAATGTATATTTTTCTTTCCTTTCATGTTTTGTAATGACTACTTGCAACATTAACTGACTGACATTGGCATGAAACACACACACACACAGGCCTGCTGATTGGCTATAGTATGTTCCAAAACGTGTAAATAATCATGTAGTGTCTAGAAAAACAAGTACTTATCTAGTATATTTACTTGCTTATATTCTATAGCAGTGGTTCTCTACAATTTTGATAGCAGTAGGGCCCAATAAAAAAAAAGTATTTTAGCCACAGAGGATCACCATTTGATGTTGAGCTTAGTCTCTCGGGACCCAAAACGTAGGATTTTCACGTTTTTGACCACAATGTAGGAGAGTTAAACTGGCAAAACTTCAAAATGACAAAGTGTAAAATAAATGTAAATTGAGTGTAAAATATTGTAACGCTCTCAGATCTATAAGGGTCCAAGTGGCCCCTACCCTGCTGAGACAGCCTAAAATCGCCTATGCTGGTCCTCCTGATGCCCTGCTGTAAACGGAACATCCCAAGGCTCAATCCTTGCAGAGTGCAAAACCAATATAACATAACATAGCACCAAAGTGTCCCCTGAGTACGAGACCAAGCACATACCTGAATCCATTACAAAAGCCTAAAAGTATAACCAAGAGCGATTTAAGCAGAATAATGCCGTTATAACTGCTCCACAATTTGATTTGGTGCCACTGTAATCGGTGCATCCTGGAAGGTCCTCTATAGAGATACGCAGTGACGTCACCGCCCCTGTTTCACTAGTGGATTCCTCATTCATTTTCCTCATAGACTTTTCGAAAATGGTTAATAAAAACACGATTGCGCCGCGGCCAAAGCCAACTCGGGTCGTGACAAATCATGACAACAAACACAATATCGTCATATAATATATAATTAGGAAGAAGTAGAAAACGGCATGATACAAGACTTTTTGTTTCGTTTTTCATCTTAGAAATTATTTTATTGTCCCAAAAGTTTGTGTGTGTCATCATGATTCGTCACGACTCGAGTTGGCTTTGTCCGCGGCTTAATCGTCTTGATATAAATTATTTTCGGCTTAATCGTCTTGATATAAATTATTTTCGAAAAGTCTATGAGAAAAATAAATGGGGAATCCATTTCTGGAACAGGGGTGGTGACGTCACTGCGCATCTCTATACCTTTTCCTCCCAGTGAGGAGTCTTTAGCAATAGACTAAAACAAACACTATAGGCACCAAATGGTATAGAAGAACTGAAGAAGAACAACATTTGTACTGTTGTTTGTTTGTTCTTGTTTCAGCTATAGGACTAGAAACAAACCCCTAATGGAATTCTAATGGTTCGGTGCATGAAGGACCGCAAATGCGCTGGAAGGGACCTCAATCATTACGTTTAACACAGCGTGCGTGCACTGCTAAAGAGACCTAATGAATGGCCTTCTATTTGTTATCTGCAGTGTGTGTGTGTGTGTGTGTGTGTGTGTGTGTGTGTGTGTGTGTGTGTGTGTGTGTGTGTGTGTGTGTGTGTGTGTGTGAGAGAGAGACTGAGAGAGAGAGAGAGAGAGAGAGAGAGAGAGAGAGAGAGAGAGAGAGAGAGAGAGAGAGAGAGAGAAAGAGAGAGAGAGAGAGAGAGAGAAAGAGAGAGAGAGAGAGAAAGAGAGAGAGAGAGAGAGAGAGAAAGAGAGAGAGAGAAAGAGAGAAAGAGAGAGAGAGAGAGAGAGAGAGAGAGAGAGAGAGAGAGAGAGAGAGAGAGAGAGAGAGAGAGAGAGAGAGAGAGAGAGTGTGTGCATGTGCATCAGGGAAGTGGTACTTACACTGAACGGCGTACGACGCCAGAAGTGCGGCTGTGTTGTGCGGACACGGCAATCTGGAAGAAGCCACAAGCACACACAGAGCAACAGACACACGCAGACACACACAGACACACACACACGCGCGATTTAGCTTCACGGATCAATAAAAAACCTAGTACAGTACTTTTTCCAATAGGAAACATTTTACATTAACCTAATGGTTGCAGTAATAATACTACAAATGAAAAGACAATGACAAAAAGAGGATGGATGCTATTGTTTTTCAGTGTTTTTTGCTTCTGAAATAATATATCATTTCAGATCTATGATTGCCAATGACAACACAAACTCACCTTCCAGTTAATATATCCTGCTTGATCTGTAGAAAATATTGGTACCTGAGGAGAGAACAGATGTCAGATTAATACAAGAGGCTAAATAACTGACTCAAAGAAGGCAGATTAAAACTTTTTTTTTTTTCATCTTTGCCGGAATTGTTTGATGTTACTGTATGTATAAAAATCACACCCGTGTGAAGTGGAGTCGTGAAATCTGTCAATTAACCTTCCTGATGACCAATTTGGAAAAAAAAATGCAGTTTTGTGGATTTCTTCAATGTGAATTCATGTGATCTGTCATGTGATCGGGCTAGCCCACAGTTGCGATTTCGTGCTGTCGTCCAAACCAAGCCGACGACCCAACACATCCGTTCCTATGGCAAATGAATGGGTTTCCAACTGTTTTGTCTATAGCATACCTGGGCATTATGCGGCCCGGGGGCCAAATGCGGCCCTTTGGCTGACTCTGACCGGCCCAACCAAATGGACCCGCAAGGGTCATTTTTATGCACTCAAAGAGTTACATCTTGTTAACCACCTTTCCATCATTTAGTCTGCATGCGGACCACCTGGAGTCCTCTCAGGGACCACTGGTGGTCCCCGGGCCACTGGTTGAAAACCACTGCTTTAACCCACTCAACCATCTGACCAGGGCCCCCCCTGGCCAGGATCCATATGGAGCTAGCGCTAAATGGGGCAGGACGATTACCGCGGTAACTAAAATCCAACGGGGCACCACTGTAGAGGCTCCAATAGCCACCACTCTGGCCTCAAACGATTGAGCTTAGCCGGGCGATTACATAATAATTGTGACAGCCAAGGCCTCTAAAAAGACTGGCGCACAACTCCGTCTGAATCAGGCTTTACAGCGGACCTTGCTCCAGTGTCAGGGTACTACTACCCAACATGATGTTAAATCCGCTAAAGTATGTTGATCCTAAGTTACGTGGAGTGAGTCTAAAGGGCTTTACAGACGTGGAGTGATACACGTCCCCATTATCGCGGCGATTCCATCGTGCCACTCAGTGCCGACAGACGAGTATCGCCTAGCGAGAAAAAAAAAGCTCACTAGATTGAAGTCTAAAATAACTCACAGACGTGTGCACAAAATGAGCACGCGCGCAACAAACACTGGACACCGTGCAATAACGCCACCCGGTGTCACACTATCACACTGCGTTTTCTAAGCACAAAACTCCGCTTCCGTTGAAAATGAATTAGAAGGTGTTGATTCTATAAAGCCCTTAAAGGGGAACTACACCCATTTTCAACATTTTTTTTGAGAGCGTACAAATGCAACCAAATGAACCCTAACGGGTTCATTTGGTTCTATTTGTACGCTCTCAGAAAAAAGGACCGTCTAAAGAAATCCATTAACATGGTGAAAATACATCTTGATTGATGTCATCAAGATGTTTCACCATGTTAGTGGCTTTCTTCAGACCTCCATTTCTAGGAAACACAGAACGGGGAAACGTTTTATCGTGTCCACCCAACATCTCTAAGGTATATTAATGTCATATTAGAATGTCGAAAATGGGTGGACTTCCACCTTTAAGTGTTCGCAAAAGTAAGTACTCTATGGCTTAGTCAGAGCCACAACATCGTTTCTCAAAGACAGCTATGGGCAAAAGATGTGTGGGGGGGATTTGGGTCTTGATGTCTCCCAGCACATTGGGCGGATGCCTGGAGTATGTATCCCTAAAAGCGTTGGTGCATGCTTTCCATGGTTTCAATTGCATGCTGCGCAATAGTTGTTGACTCCTTGTTTATTGGCTGGCTGCATACGTGCACTAGCGCCAGTAACTGCAGTTGCTCTTAATCTCAGCTTGATGAGGGGGCCGGTGGGCTAATACACAACAATGCTTGTCCAATGTCCATCTTACCAGTGTCCAGGGTTGCCCGTTTTTTTGTGAGAGAGAATCAATTAAGCCCCCGGGTCTATTAAAACAAGTCCAAAACTTCCTTGATTGGGTAGCCTCACAAAATTCACCAGAACACAGGACATTACATACAAGTAAAGAGTACTGTATAAAGCAGGGGTCAGCAACCTGCGGCTCAGGAGCCGCATGCGGCTCCAGAACACAGCCCTAGTGGCTCAGTGGCTGTAGCATTATTACATACACACACTGGGCTCTAGAACACAGCCCTAGTGGCTCAGTGGCTGTAGCATTATTACATACACACTGGGGTGATCCGCACCAACATAATATAAACATTTCAGTCACCCAAAACGCATTGCGCTGTCTGACAGTTGCCAGTTAAAGTAGCACTTGGCCATGTCAAAAAAGCCCAGCAGTTATGAGAGGTGGAGCTTTCAATCTGAACCACCCATTTTCAAAGGTTTACTCAGTTTACTATGTCATTAATATACCTATAGAGATGTTGTGTGGACTAGAAATGGAGTTCTGTAAAACTCCTTTATTTTTTTTTAGAAAGTCCATTTCTGAAGAAAGGTTGTGTTTCACCATGTTAATGATTTTTCTTTGAGGACCTTTTTTTCTGAGAGTGTGCAAATGGAACCAAATGGACCCGCCAGGGTCCATTTGGTTCACATTTGCACACTCTCAGGAAAAAAATAATAAAATGCGGCTCCAGACAGATTTTGAATTTAATTTTGGGTCGAAAATGGCTCTTTCAACATCTTGGGTTGCCGACCCCTGGTATAAAGTGATGTGTGGTTATTTCAATAAAGTGATGTGTGGTTATTTCATTATGTGACCGCGCACACCCAGTGTGTGTGGGTGGGAATAATTATAGTAGTATGACCTAAAAACAAAAAATCTAGAATAGACCACTGGTCACAGTGTGTGTCTCACGCGCGCACACACACTGCCACTGACGTTGCTAGAACAAACCTACGCCTGCTGCTGCTGCTTTGGAAAAATGCCCTAAATATTAAATGACTGGCATTTTTATAATGAATGGCATTTGTACAGCACTTTTCTCCAAGTGCTCAAAGCGCTTCACAATGGCTCATTCATTCATACATTGGGAGGTGAAGCGGCAAACACTCGACGCCTGCATCCTCGCTTCACACACACACACACACACACACACACACACACACACACACACACACACACACACACACACACACACACACACACACACACACACACACACACACACACACACACACACACACACACACACCAGGGTGGTCAAGCTAGCCCCGACCAGCTCATTGTAGAGGCAATGTAGGGTTCAGTGGACACTTCGACATATAGACAGTAGAGTACTTCGGGTTAACCCGAGACCCGATAAAGCCCGAGCACCGACCCGGCCCGTGGCCGGTTCCGGTTCCGTTTACAAGAAATGACATCCGGGCACAAACGGGCCGGTTCCGCGATGTCGCGGGTTCGTTCAGGCCGGTTCCTGCATGTCCCCTGCATGTCCCGGTACAATCAGGCCGGTTCCGGGCGTCTCGGACCTCGGGTTACACCCAAAACCCGGGGATTGGCCGCCACAGCTGTCAATCACCCTCGTCATCCCCCCTTGTTCTCCTCCGGCCAGTGAGAGGCAAGCATTGAGTCACGTGACTTTAGCATAGCAGGAAGTTACTGCATACGTCATCATCACAACAACAACACCCCCCCCCCCCCCCCCCCCCCCCCCCCCACACACACACACACACACACACACACACACACACACACACGAAGACGGCAACAACTTAACTATCGTGATAATAATAATTATTAAGATAAGCAATAAAGACAATGGTCTGCTGCTGGTGCAACAGAGACCACAAAAACAAAAAAGAAACCACTCTTCCACAACGGAGATATGAATTGTGTGATCTACCATCACGAGACGGCAGTTATAATAGTTGACTATGGATTATTATTTTTATTCACACACAATGGTGGATGGCTAAGAAGAAAAGTACAGCTACTACTGGGATTCAACATCTAAAGACGACGTGGATTTATTTTCTATGCTGTGAGTCGAGTCCTGTTCAAATGCATGGTGTTCAATGTAGGCTATTGAACATCCCGTGGCGCTGCAGCACCACCCAACAGTAAGCTACCGTCTTATTCATAATACTAGTAGAACTCATTAAAGCGTTCGGACATTTCGGGTACTCGGACATTTACGGTTCGGACCCATGATTTCAATAATAGCACCGGGCTCGTCTCGGAGCCGGGTTAAATCGTCCCGGGCATTCAACGGTCCGGAGCCATCATTTCAACCATAGCACCGGGCTCGTCTCGGAGCCGGGTTAAATCGTCCCGGGCATTCAACGGTCCGGAGCCGTCATGTTAATTATAGCAGCGGGTCCAAAGCGGAGCGGCTCCGATTACGTTCGGGTCTGAATCGAGTCGGTTCCTTGAAAATGGACCCGTGAAGGACTCTAATAGACAGGCTCCAGGATTTGAACCGCTGACCCGTGGGTCAGCGATTCATCCAGGTCACAAGTCCAAGATGTACCGTTTTCTCCTACTGAAAACAGTCTGCTGAAAAAGCGTCCATTGAGGGGCAGAAGTGGTAGAATAAAATGCCTTTCAAATGCACAGCATAGCATGGGTGTGGGTCCTTTTTTTTTTTTTCAATAAAAAAAAATGTCTCAAATGAAATATCACAAAACACCGATCTGCGATATGTTCGGTATCAAAAGATGGATACAGAATGTAATCAATTAATGTTTGGGTTCAACGTATGTGGCACAGTGAACAGGTAATTATATTTAGCTTGAAAAGTACAGGTGAGAGTAAGACTCATACATGATAAACCCTATTTAAAATCCTAGTTTTTGTCCCAGGCGCCGCATACATTATCCCTCCATCAGAAAAACAACAATGAAAGCTACTCAGGATTACTGTGTGTGAATGCGCATTGTGCATGCACGTTTTCATGCATTTACACACGGAAAAGTGGCTTTTACCTTCCCTCTCCACATGCATGAGCTAACTGACACAGGTACCTTGGCCTCTGATACAGCCATAGAGCATGTGTATAAGGCCTATTAACAGGAATCTGTTTTGATTAAAATAACTATTATTTTCCTCCTCCTGTCCAAGGGGGGGGGGGGGGGGGGCTGTGTCTGAAAAAAGGGGGTGCTCACGCCCCCCCAGCACCCCTACTTCCCTCAGCCATGCACCAGTGGTTTTCAACCAGTGGTCCCCGAGAGGATTCCAAATGGACCCTTATAGATCTGTAACTCTTGAGAGCGTAAGGGTCCATTTGGTATCATTTTACGACCCCAAAAGTTAAATTACACTTAAACATCTGAATTACTTAATTTTCAAGAATGTACACATTTAGAAAATGTAGAAGATTTTTTTATATTGACCAACATTTTGCCAGTTATCTCTCCTAAATTGTGGACCAAAACTTGAAAATCCTTATTTGTGGGTCCAAAAGACTCAACATCAAATGGTAGTCTGTGGCTAAAATGCAGAACAAATAGTGGGCCCTGGTATGAAAAATGTTGAAAACCACTGATCTACACCTACCGACCCCCTGTATTTTGGGGGGAAATAAAAGTAAAACAAAATGAATGTGCTTACCGTGTGTACTCTTCCTGAAGTTTTCCTGGGTCGGTCACAAAGAACTTGACTCTGAAGCTCAGGTTATGTGGAGAGCCTCCTGTAGACGCCATGTCAAGAGAAGAATAAGCATAAGTGTCCTCAATTATTTGAGATAGTCGCATAATCATTGAAATCATCAAAATCGAACAGCTATTTCTGCTATTCGAAAAGGCAAACAGATTTTTTTCACAGATGCCCCCATCATTCAAAAGCAAAAGAAAAGCCACAATTAAATGTGTCAGGCTAATCACAATTGTTTTGTATGTACTTAAATGATGAATTAACATTTACTTAAATGCTGTAACCGCGACAGCCGTACTTCCAAGATCAGCCTGCAGAGTACCATTGTCGCTGAGCTGTAGTCCTCGATTAAGTTACACACATGGCTATTGTGTCTTGGCTAGGTGCAGTGTATCGGGTTGAATGTGGCCATTGTCTGACAATACAATATGTGGGCTTGTTGGTGTAGGAACTATCCATTGCTGCTACGTATTGCCAATCACTTAAGAGACCATCTTTGGTACTTGGAACAGTTTGCTTTAGAGCCATTGGGAAGGAAGTCAATGTTGGCAGGCCCTCGTATGCCTTTTAATGTTATACATGAGGATTCAAAACCAGATCAACCTCACAAGGAAGACAAGAGGAAATGAGAGGATATGAGAGCTTAAACTAAAACCAATGGACGCTCCATTGGTTTCATTTTACTCTCTCAAGAGTTAAATTATATTTAAACATGTGAATTACATAATTTTAGAGTCTACACAATTGACCATCGTTTTGCCAGATCTCTTTCCTAATCCTAATTGTGGTCAAAAATGTGAAAATCCTGGGTTTTGGGTGCAAGAGACTAAACACTGCTTTGGACTAAACTAAAACTACAACTAAATATGCATGCTAAGTGCATGCTTTTTTTTAAGCACCACTTAATCTAGTGATTTATGTACACGTTTTGTAACAAGCCAATCAATCTGGTCAAACTTTCATTTTTGGCCACCAGGGGGGGGGGGGCAAGTGCTCCCCTGGCACCCTCCTAAAATCACCAATGGGAAATATTGCACTTATAAGATTCAGGCGGTATTAATTGTTATCGGGGATGCAATTAATCAAAGTTGTGTAACGGCTAACAAAAAACTGAAAATCATGTGGCTCTGTCTGTGTGAGCAGTGAGCGCATAGCCAAGGAACGCACATGTGAATGGGCCTGTTTAAAAAAAAAAAAAAAAAAAAAAAAAAAAAAAAAAAAAAAAAGTCGCCCCCACAAAATGTCTCTGCTTCTGCATGTGATGTGACAGAAGACAGTGCACTTTTCATTTCCTTCCTCATAAATAAATTCTCATGAATTCCTCGCATGGCATCGCCCGGCCCTGTATCTCAAATGGTTAAATGAATATTTTATCAAGGCATATAATATGCCCTTTGTATTATTTCTCTATAAAAATAATAAGAAAAAAAAACTGCTTATGAACTAACTAGTTAATTGTTTTCTAAGCAGTGTTTGGCAGTAACTAATTCAATATTTCATATTACTGTAATATGATTACCCTTTCCAGCAAACGTAAAGATATTACTACTATTACTAAAAATATGCCAACATACAGTATGTCATAAGTAATATGTTACTCTGCCAACATGCCTCACTACTTACTTTTGAGCTTGTTGTTGGATGTGAAAATAGATCAGATTTACAAGCTATTAACAGGTAAAAACACAGATGTGCAGTAGTTTGTAGATCCTAATCCTTCGCAGCATTCTGCACTCAGGACATACACTACAAGTTATCACCGTTGTCGCAAGTTATCACTAAGCAGATTGTGTTGTACACAGTGTTGGGGAAGTTACTTTTAAAAAGTAAGGGCATTATAGTTATAGTTACTTCCCTGAAAAAGTAATTAGTTACTTTATTCCTTACTAAATTCTGAAAGTAAGGGCGTTACTTTACTTTACTTTACTTTACTTTTTAAACATACAAAAAAGGGGTGTTCTGTGGTATTCGTGGTCACAAGTTTAAAGTGGAATTCCTCCCATTTTCAACATTTTACTGACATTAATTAATATGCCTTAGAGATGTTGTTTGGACATGATTCTGTGTTAATTAGAAATGGAGATTGTGTTTCGCCATGTTAATGATTTTTCTTTTAGGACCTTTTTTGAAAAGGGGTGGAATTCCCCTTTAATGGCAGCATGCTGAGCATGGACTGTAATAAGATTTTCTTTGCTGAGGACAATGCTTGCTGCCCACTAACATAATTTACACTTCACTTCAATGTTTTTGTCCTGGTCCTTTACCACAGTCGTTTTCAACCTTTTTCATACCAGGGCCCACTGTTTATTCTGCATTTGAGCCATGGACCACCATTTGAGAACATTTGGCCCCACAGACCCCAAAACTAAAGATTTCTTTTGTCCACAATATCAAGCTGGATTTCAAAAACGAAACAGTCAAACATACAGATCCAAATGGACCCGCAAGGGTCCATTTGGTTTCATGTTTACACTCTCAGTTACATCTGGTTAACCAACTTTCCATCATTTAGCCTGAGGACCACCTGTTGAAAACCCCTGCTTTACCAGCAAGAATGTAAAATAATGTTTATATTTCCGCGCTGCAAAGGCTCCAGTCACGCTGCCGTCGTCGTATCATTGCGTTTGAGAGCGTATGTTTTATTATTATTATTTTACCGCAGCGAGTGCGAGTGTGTGTGCGCAGCAACAACACAGCTTTGTGTATGTGTGTGCTTAGAGGCCAGAGCCTTTAATTACGCGAAAACTCTGTTCACTTCATGGGGCCACTTCAATGGCGGCTCATCTATATATACTCTTCCAATTGGGACAACCGAGGTTACCAAATGCATTTAAGTCTATGGGATCATACGCTTTGTTTTCTGCCCCCTCAATGTCGCAACTCTTCTACTAGATGCTTGACGAATAAGACTGGCTCTGATTGGCTTATACTGCCATGTGGCGCTGTGTTAGCCAATCAATGACCTTTTCTGTGACGTGGTGGACGGCATCACGTTAGACACAGTCATAGATATAAAAATACTAGATCAGGCATCCGGAATTAATGCAAGTGGATCTGGATGAGAGGGGGACTTTAGTCCGGTGCCTTCTCTATTCAATATACTCTATGTTAGACTGAAGAAGCGAGCAGACAACACAGTGCAGCGAGTCCTGCCGCCGCCGCGGAGTAACGACAGTAACGATGGTACAATAATCATAACGACGTTATGGATTTGAGAAATGTAAGGAGTTACGTTAGAAGTTACTGAAAAAAGTAATCCCTTACTGTAAGGGCGTTACTTGTAAGGGCGTTATTCACAACACTGGTTGTAGTCCTCTATTCCTTTACAGGAAAGAGTGGGAACTTGGGGAAGTAATATTGTAATATGTAATATATTGTAATGTAATGTTATTACTTTTTCTAAGGGGTCTTGAGTAAAGTCACAATATTACTCTTCTAAGTAATATCGCCCAACGCTGTTTATGAGGTTATCCAATACCAATTAATGAAATCATTTTCAGCATCCCTATGTTTTCCATTAGGTGCTGTGAGTAGCGAGATCATCTTCATCCACTGCAGATGTAATCATATCATATAAACATTGAGATAAATTTAAATAACATTTTATTTGGTAAAATAATTTGCTGATTGCCTAAAGGTTTACAATGTATCATATCTGCTTTGGTTTTGTATCAACTCTAACCACAAAGTCATGGCTTTGGTAGTCTGAAAGTAAGAAGAACTACGAACTACTAAGAACTACTCTACTCTCTGTTGGAGGGAGGAGAGTCAAATAAAAATATATTTAAAATATTTTTTAATATATTTTCTTACCCTCCAAAAAATCGAAAATCGGAATTGAGGTCTCAGAAAAAAAAAAAAAAATCAAGGTTTTATTTTTAGGCAAAATCGTGAAGCCCTAGTGAGCTCCATGTACTAGTGCCAGGACAATATTCCCTGACCTCTCCACCATCTGCAACAATATCTGGACAACAATGCATAAATAGAGACTTCACCTCCAGATATCATCTGACCTGCCATGGCTTGGATCTTGCATGCCCGCGTCAACTGCTACGCAATCTCAAAGACACAGCCAAGAACGACCTCACTACTATCTTCTTATTGCTAAAAGAGTCGCTCTCCCATCCATGCAATGTCCATAAAACCAAATTATTTGACTGCTGACAACATACGGTTATGTATGCAAAGGTTTGTGCAAAAGAGGACAGATGACTATGGATGTTATCTTGCAGTATGCAATGCTTTAGGATTCAAATGTCACCTCCTGATCAAGCCTTAGGACCAATGGTTTTCAACCAGTGGTCCGGGGACCACCAGTGGTCCTTCCAGATGGTCCCCAGTTCCAGGTGGTCCCGAGCTAAATGATGGAGGTTGGTTGGTTAACCAGGTGTAACTCTTTGAGAGTGTAGAAATGAAACCAAATGGACCCGCAATTTACACTCTCAAGAGTTAAAATACGAATTAGCCCAAGTCTACACAATTAGAGAATGCAGACGATTAATTGTAATTTTGATCTTCATGTTTGACTGTTTTGTTTCCCAAATCCAGCCTGGAATTGTGGACAAAAACAAAATAAATCTTTAGTTTTGTGGTCTTGTGGGGCTAAAATGTCATCATATGGTGGTCTGTGGCTCAAATTCTGAATAAATAGTGGGCCCTAGTATCAAAAAGGTTGAAAACCACTGCCTTAGACCAGGGGTTTTCAACAGGTGGTCCGGGGACCACCAGTGGTCCCTGAGAGGGTTCCAGGTGGTCCCCAGCTAAGTTGGTTAACCAGATGTAACTCTTGAGAACGTAAAAAATTAAACCAAATGGACCCTTGCGGGTCCATTTGGTTTCATTTTTACGCTCTCAAGAGTTAGAATATGCATCATCTGAATTAGCCCAAGTCTACACAACTAGAAGATGGACAAAAGCAAAAGAAATATTTATTTTTGGGATCTGTGGGGCTAAAATGTCCTCAAGTGGTGGTCCGTGGCTCAAATTCTGAATAAATAGTGGGCCCTAGTATCAAAAAGGTTGAAAACCACTGCCTTAGACGATTATACAGCAAGTTTGACCAAAATCGAATG
This sequence comes from Benthosema pterotum, assembly GCA_039105355.1. Lineage (NCBI taxonomy): Eukaryota > Metazoa > Chordata > Actinopteri > Myctophiformes > Myctophidae > Benthosema > Benthosema pterotum. Next base: position 42,902,304 of record CM076978.1, on the reverse strand, counting down.
TCACCCTGTTTACTGTAAACCCCAATACGAGCTCCTTGGCAAAGTTGTGTGCACCTCAGTCATGGAGTGTAGTTGGAATATAATCCGCAACCACCAGTCGTTAAATGTGTGAGTCTCGTCACAGTTTGATGGCTTGAGCAATAAGTAGAAGTGACACATGCTTGGCAAGGACTGCCGCTTAGATCCACATATTATAGCCGTGTTTATAGCCTACGTGTTATATGCAAAAAAAAGGGATTCATATTTAATGCAGGAAGAATATGCAAGGGGAAAAAAATATGTAGACCAACACGTTCAGCCAGAATTCGACAACCTTGCTGTGGGAAGGTAAAAAAAAAGAAAACACTGAAATACTGTTACTTATTTTTTCTTCCTCCATTCATTTCAATCAGTAGCTAAGAAAAACACTGGGTTGAATCACAGTTCAACTGCAGCCGCGGGAGCACTTCTGATGTCTTCTCTGTAATTGTTCTGCAAGTTACACATTCTATTACTCATTATTATCAAAAAAACAAGAGCAGAGTTGAAGTGGAGTTTAATCATCGCCAGAGGAGGAATCTGAATTTTAAATCACGCCTAAAGTGGACTGGAGATGGTCGATTTAAAAACCCATCAATTAAGGTGTGTTATTTCTTTTGATTGACCACTTAAGCCCTGTTTTATACTGTGGCTAATCAAAAATAGATGATCTGGAGTAAGGTTTGCCATTTTTGGAATTTTTACTTCTGTACTGACACTAGTTTCTGACGTGAGATTCTAATCTCTGACACTAGATTCTAGTTTCTGGCGGTAGATTCTAGTCTCTAACACTAGATTAGCGTTTTTGACGCTAGATTCTAGTTCCCGACACCGGGAACTAATTTTTGATGCTACATTCTAGCTTCTGACGCCAGATTCTAGTTTTGGATGCTAAACTCTAGTTTCTGAAACTAGATTCTACTTTCTGACACTAGATTTGAGCTTTTCTGAAAAATCTATGTTCCTGTGTCAGTGATACTCACAATATTTCAAGCCAAGGATATATTTGGATATATTTGGCCGTGGATCTGAAAAGATGTTCCAGGGGATTTCCCAGAAGCGAAGATTTGAGTTAAGAATGTTTCCTTCTGAAATATTATATTCCTAAGATTTGTGCCACATTTTCACGATTTCTCAAAAATAGCAGACCTACAAGGTCGCTATGAGCTTGTAGATCTGCTATTTTTCAATAGCTAAAGCATAACATAATGCTTAGAACACCAAGACAGAATGAATTAATCTTTGAAATGTTTTGAAAAAGGTTGCATATAATGATATGTGTGCCACGTGGAGATCGGTTTAAACGGATCGCCCCGGAGGCGGATTGAAGCCGGCTCTGGTGTGTTTGGACATCCAGACGACGGCTTAAAGTGGACGGCGGTTTGTTTAAGAGGCACGTGTGAAGAGTTCACCTACTTTTTAACTGCTTCCTGATGGGCTTGTTGGGATCCAGCCAGCGCTGTAAAACATTGATGAGAAGAGACTTAGTGAGACACCATAACACTTCCACTGCACTACTACACGCTCTCAATAATTCACTAGCAGCACAGTCAGCTGCAGTGCACGCACACACACACACACGCACACACACACTGCCAGACATACACTGGAATTGTGTGCTCTAACAGAAACGCGCACACGCACACACACACATGCGCGCACACGCACGCACACACAGTGTAGAAGAGAGTTCATTGTATATTTAAACTTAAAGGGGAATTCCTCCCATTTTCAACATTTTACTATGTCATTAATATGTGGACATGATAAAAAAGGTCCCCCCATTCAGTGTTTCCTAGAAATATAGGTATGAAAAAAATCATTAACATGGTGAAACACAACTTAATGACATCATCAAGTAATGATGTTAATTATGATTTTGTAAATGTAATGTAAATTTTTCTTTTAGGAGCTGATTTTCTGAGAGTGTACAAATAGAAACCAAATGGACCCGCTAGGCTCCATTTGGTTGACATTTGTGCACTCTCAGGAAAATTTTGAAAATGGATGGAATCCTCCTTTAATTCTCTTGGCGCCGCCCACGCGCTGCTCGTGGATATCCACGTAATACCACCGCCGAAAACGCGGACGGCTCGTATCACGCGGAAATGTAGATTTCATTCTTTAATCCAACTATTAGTCCGTGCGCATCGTCTGATGATCATCCCGTTGCTGACTTTCATTTGGGACAGAATTGGGGACAACTTTTTTTTCCCCCGTCCCATTGACATTCATTCAATCCAATGCATTCAAACGGCTCTCCTCCGGTTTGCCCCCTCAATGTCGCTGGCGCATGGGTTAAGCAGCCAGGGCTACACAGCTCTTCCTGACTTGTGAGCCGGATGTTTTGGGGCAGATCGCCAGATGATCGATTAGGCAAGACAACAGACACAGCATAACAGAAACAGCACATCCTGTTTAGGAGATCTGAGCTTCAAAATAAGGGCTTTTTTACCGATCGAACTGGTTTGAGCCGCGGCAGTGGAGAGGAAACAAAGAAGATCCGCTCGCGGTCAATGAGTTAATATTGAATTTAGACAGTTTATCAGAGATAGAGTACATACACACACACACACACACACGCAGCGCTACTGACCGGTGTGTCTGAGGAGTCGTCCGTCAGGTGTAGTCCAAAGTA
>CM076978.1:42512148-42894648 GCA_039105355.1 Benthosema pterotum | reverse complement strand
AGTTTTGTTTTCATTTGTTTTCCCCACGATTTCTCCCACGATTCATGCAGCACTGACTCATCGATAACCCCACCAACACCCCAGGCCACAGAATTCCAGAATTCCACTCGTCAGAGTCAGAAGCTTCAACTTTAAAACAATAAAATAATAAAAAGTAAGGTCAGCCGTAGGCAGTTCAAGCTTTGACTCTTTTTTTTTCACAACAGTTTCCCTTGCCGACAACGCAATGGGTTACCGTGGTGACACGTCTGTGCAGCGTGTGTCAAACTGAAGTTGTAGACACTATGTTAAAGTGTAGATACTGTGGTAAAAAAAAATACGTGGTAAGCTGCACCCTCAAGAGTTAAAATATTCATCATGTGAATCAGCTCAAGTCTGCACAACGAGAGAATGTAGAATATCAATGATGATCATTTTGGTCTGTATGTTTGACTGTGTTGTTTTCTTCGAAATCCATCCTGGAATTGTGTACAAAAGCAAAAGAAATATTTATTTTTGGGCGTCTGTGGGGCTAAAATGTCATCAAATGGTGGTCCGTGGCTCAAATTCGGAATAAATAGTGGGTGGTCCCTGGTATGAAAAAGGTTGAAACCCCATGCCGTAGCGGATAACGTCGCCATTGTCTGCTTAAAGTGCTGCTACAAAATAATAAATCAATGCAAGACCGCTTTAACGTTCAAATAAAGTGATCGTTATTTACAGCGGAAGAAGGACAGTTTTTTTTCGGCAAAACCGTTTCATACTTGGGGTGAAGCTTTATATATGTATATATGAGATATACCGTGCTTAGCAGACAGCAGGTATAGAGGTTGAGTACGTGAATGTATGTACTTAGCAGAGAAGCTTACAAAATAAATTACGCCCCACCCTCCGTCCCCTCCGGGGCCTAAAACTTGAAGCGGCCGTGCCAACGACGACGTGCGTTCAAGAATGATGGAAATTCACAGGACGTGAGGCAACTTGTCAAGACAGGAATAGGAATACAGGTTGGTGAAAGAAACACACACTCTATCTCTCACACACACCTACACTCACACAAACAAAACTGGAGCCTGACGTGCGAATAAGAAAGAACTGTAAAAACTCAATGACCATTCCAGCACGGTGCATATAGCAGGGGTTGACACTAAGGTCTCCGAGGCACTTGCCCATAGGGAAAGTGCAAGTCAAGTTCTACTTGCCCTCAGGTCATGGCCGCTTGCCCCCCAGGTTCCAGGTGGTCCCCAGTTAAGTTGGTTAACCAGATGTAACTCTTGAGAACGTAAAAATGAAACCAAATGGACCCTTGCGGGTCCATTTGGTTTCATTTTTACACTCCCAAGAGTTAAAATTCATCATCTTAATTAGCCCAGGTCTACACTGTAGACTGTAGTGTTAATTTGCCCATTTTGTTTCCCAAATCCAGCCTGGAATTGTGGACAGCTAGAAAGCAGGGAAAGACACAGAGGCAGAGTGCAATGACTGCCTTCAAGACAAATTTATCTTGTGTTGTGTTATCGTACACTAAGTTGCACACTTGCGCGATCGGGCAACCAGGTAGCAGTCTTCACTTGCCCCACCATTTTTTTTTACTTGCCCCGGGTAAGCAGGCAAGTGTTAGTGTCAAGCCCTGATATAGCATAATTAGACTGTCCTTCCCACACCACACATGGGACACATTGCAAACACAGTTTGTTGCGCGCACATGCACACACACGCAAATGTATGCGTCTGTGTGTGTGTGTGTGTGTGTGTGTGTGTGTGTGTGTGTGTGTGTGTGTGTGTGTGTGTGTGTGTGTGTGTGTGTGTGTGTGTGTGTGTGTGTGTGTGTGTGTGTGTGTGTGTGTGTGTGTGTGTGTGTGTGTGTGTGTGTGCGCGCATCGCACACACACAAACACAGACAAACGCATACATTTTGCAAATAAAGTATAAGAGGTATAATACAAGCAAGCTTTGCACCCGCCCACAATATGACACCCTCACACCCATCTCCACATAGCAGCACCTCTCTATTTCTGGAGCTGCATGGGGCAGGCATGAGCACCACCACCACCACAGACACACCCATGCTGCAGCGAGCGTGTGCACGCACAGACCGCGCACGCACATACGCACACACACACCTAATCTATTCTCCATATTGTTTTCACACAAGTACTTATCCAAGACACACACACACACAAACACACATAATTAGAACGAAGCGAGTGAGTGTCACCAAAAACCAGCAGCTGCACCAGCCAGCGCGTTCGTGTGTGTGTGTGTGTGTGTGTGTGTGTGTGTGTGTGTGTGTGTGTGTGTGTGTGTGTGTGTGTGTGTGTGTGTGTGTGTGTGCACGTGTGTCTAATTTCTCCATTCCCGCTCCTTGGTTTCATCTCCCAGTCATAGAGAAGAGGACCAGTAGTGCAGGGGTATTCAACAGGTGGTCTGGGGACCACCAGTGGTCCTTGGTGGATTCCAGGTGGTCCACAGCCAAGTTGTTTAACCAGATGTAACTCTTGAGAACATAAAAATGAAACCAAATGGACCTTTGCGGGTCCATTTGGTTTCATTTTTACACTCTCAAGAGTTAAAATATTCATCATCTGAATTATCCCAAGTCTACACAACTAGAAGATGGACAAAAGCAAAAGAAATCTTTAGTTTTGGTTTCTGTGGGGCTCAGATACTGAAAAAAAATGGCGGTCCCTGGAGAACAAAAGGTTGAAAACCACTGCAGTAGTGGATGAGCTGCACGGACGCACACACACATGGACATGACCTCGTGCATGTGACCTCAAAGCAGTGAGAGCGGCTTCGTCACAGTACAAACCATGAGCGATACAATTTAACCCTGAGTTTCTGTACAAACCATGAGCGATACAATTTAACCCTGAGTTTCTGTACAAACCATGAGCGATACAATTTAACCCTGAGTTTCTGTATAGGCCAGTAATTTTAGCTCATGTTTTACCTAAAATTGGAATAAATTGTAACATGGGATTTTTCTTCACAGATCATTTCTTTGAGGTCTCCAGAACAACATATTAAAAGTCCCAAAAAATCCCAGTTGCGCAAATATGTTTAATTTCATAAAGTAATAGAATACATAGGCTCCAATGGAGTGATAGCCCCGCCCCTTCTTATACAAACCCATTATAACTTAAAACTCCATTTTAACCATGATGGATTACTCAAAAACAACCCATCTTTTTTTCTGGTGACTGATATTGTCCTCCTAATACGTGAGAGGACTGTGGAATTTCATTCACAGGTTTCAGTTATTTTTAAAATATTGTTTTGGAAAATGTAGCTGCCTCCATATCTGGCCATGCCCACCCAAATGAATATTAAATAAATAAATAAATAAATGAAACCTGTAAATGAAATTCCAATGCCCTCTCACATATTAGGAGGACTATATCAGTCACCAGAAAAAGGTGAGGGCAGTGGAATTTCATTTACAGGTTTCATTTATTTATTTTTTGAATATTCATTTGGGTGGGCATACCCAGATATGGAGGCAGCTACATTTTCCAAAACTTTTAATATGTTGTTCTGGAGACCTCAAAGAAATGATCTGTGAAGAAAAATCCTATGTTACAATTTATTCCACTTGAAATGCTATTTTGCCCTGAGTATCTGTATAAGGAGACGACTTTCTTGCTGCTGCGGACGACGTAGAGAGAGATACCCTCTTGGGGGCTAAATTAAACTGAGGCTACAGGGTGATGCCATAGGATTTAAACACCTTAAGACACTATAGTGAGTTCTCAAACGTTTTCAGGCCGCAGACGCACAAATTTATTTTATAATGCAGTTTGCCACAATGTGCTAATATTTTGTCCCAAAAGAAAGAGATTTGCTGAATCATTCAATTTCAACACTTTGAAGTTCTGTGTTTTTGAGGGGCGCCAGCCAGGCAGCTCCCAATCCCATGTCTAGCTTTTGGTTGTGTGTGCACAAACTTTGTCCTGCATTACAATGCCATTAGCAATGAATAGACAATTTTGATTCTGCTGGGTTCAAAGGCGTCCAACCCAGAGAGAGGATCAATAGAAGGGCTGTTGCTTCAAGGATGTCTTCTGGTCCTTCCAGGAAGTAACTTCTTGCTGCTGATGGGGTTGGGGGGGGGGGGTGATCAATGACCGTAGAGACTGACTGAGACGGACTCATCAGGGCTTGACACTAACACTTGCCCGCTTGCCCGGGGCAAGTAAAAAAAAATGGTGGGGCAAGTGAAGACTGCTACCTGGTTGCCCGATCGGGCAAGTGTGCAACATAGTGCACTATAACACAACACAAGATAAATTTGTCTTGAAGGCAGTCATTGCACTCTGCCTCTGTGTCTTTCCCTGCTTTCTAGCTGTCCACAATTACAGGCTGGATTTGGGAAACAAAACAGGCAAATTAACACATCAAAATGACCATTAATCTTCTACAGTGTAGACCTGGGCTAATTAAGATGATGAATTTTAACTCTTGAGAGTGTAAAAATGAAACCAAATGGACCCGCAAGGGTCCATTTGGTTTCATTTTTACGTTCTCAAGAGTTACATCTGGTTAACCAACTTAACTGGGGACCACCTGGAACCTGGGGGGCAAGTGACCATGACCTGAGGGCAAGTAGAACCTGACTTGCACTTGCCCGATGGGCAAGTGCCTCGGAGACCTTAGTGTCAACCCCTGCTCATTCATTCACAGAGAGAGAGACAGAGAGAGGAGGGGTGGAGTGAAAGTGAGCGACAACAGTGACACCGACAGAGTGAAAGCAAAATAAAGTCCAAGAAGAAAGAAGGACTGGAGAAAGAAGAAGAAAAGAATTGAGCACAAGTAATGGGATGGATCTGAAGAGACGATGAGAAAGTGATATTGAGATTCGGCGTGGGGTTGGGCAGAGTGGAATTGAGGGATGATGCAGACGGATGAAGCAAGGAAAAGGCGTACATATAAATAGAGCCCGACCAATATTGTATCGATGAAATTGTCGTAGAGTAGTAGAGTTTTTAAAAGTTTAAAACTTTAAAAAGTTTTTTTTTTATTAATAATTGGCCATATCGGTGGTCATAACGGAACGTCACCCTTCTATCAGTGGTCATATCGGTAAAAAAAAATATTCTAGCTAAAATATATATATATATATATATATATATATATATATATATATATATATATATATATATATATATATATATATATATATATATATATATATATATATATATATATATATATATATATCGGTTGCAAATCAGTTATCAGTGGTTGTATACTCCATCGTATCAGTTATCGTATTGTTCCCAAAATTTCATATCAATCAGGCTCTACATATAAGAGAGAGACAGAGGGAAGAGAGAATAGAGAGACAGAGAGACAAACGAGCTTGGTATTGGTTTAGGGATGCGGTCTTGGACAGAGCCAGATGTGTCTGTGTATTTAATATGGGATTCCATTTAAGTTGTATTTACACTGTTTTTTTTTTAATTACAGCAACGCCCACATATGTACATGTACATTTCATAGTGATTCTGTTTAAATTGTGGTTATGCTATAGTAATGATAGTAATAATTATAATACCCCGGTATTTCAGACTGTCTACAGACTGCTATAGGTGACAATAAAACAAGTACAATCCCATGGCATTGCACAATCAGACACCGTGGCAAATGCTGTCTGATTTACATCTACCCTGTCATTATGGCACGCAAACAGGGTTGCCAGAGTTTTGCCAGAGAGAAAACAAGGTAGCAAGTCTAGTAAAAGGAGCCCAAAAGAAGCGACTACATGAGATCTGTGTGTGCGTGTATGTGTGTCTGTATACGTGTGTCTGTGTGTGTGTGTGTGTGTGTGTGTGTGTGTGTGTGTGTGTGCGTGTGTGTGTGTGTGTGTGTGTGTGTGTGTGTGTGTGTGTGTGCGTGTGTGTGTGTGTGTGTGTGTGTTTTGAAACTATTTTAAATAAGAAACCTAAACATTAAGCCCCAAACATGCCACTGCACGCCTAGAAACAATCTCCAATATTACGCAAGCATCAACAAATCATTACTACAGTACTGACTGTACAAAAAACAATCCCAAAGTGACTTATAATTAAGCAGACATGGCAACACAGAGTGCCAGCCCATGATCTTACTTCAGGCAGAGGCTGGGCACATTGTTGTAGTGTGTAATTCACTGGGTCATAAAATGACCACGTATTGTACTGTATTGATGTGTTATTCCCTTAATAGCAGCTACAAGCATTGCATCTCGTGGTGATATTACATGCCCATGGGCCAAGACACAGACACACATCTAACTCTCTCCCTCTCTCTGTCTCACGGTAAATCCACAAGCGTGTGACATCACAGCTCACGTCACTACTTACAGTAGGTTTATTACGTTGTTGGGAGAGCTGTGGGTGAAAATTTGTGTTCAGAGGACGAGAAAGGGACCCCCCCCCCCCCCCCCCCCCCCCATACCCCATAGACTTGGGAAGTGAATTGAATCCGTTTTCTCTACCCATTCCATGTTTGACAAGGTTGAGATAGATGAGCTCTCGTTTAGCCTGACACACGCTGCTTTTGACTTGAGTAAAAATTGCAATTCACGTTGCACCTGAACACTTGCCTGGATCCAGCCCTGAATCACTAACTTAACACACCCAGTGCCAGCCCTTTTTCATATTTTTTGAGGTAGCCAGTGCCAGCGATTTTCATCTAAAAGTCATATTTCATACTTCGGTCCATGTTTCCCGTCGGACAAGTTAGTTGGCGACACACTTCCGGTCCCGGGTTGGTCCGTTCTCAATGGAATATGCGGTCGCTGCTCGCTGCTGTTATCAATGGGATCGTATCAAACCAGCGACGGTAAGCGACGTAGAGAGACGTAGATCAACCTAAGAGGCATCGGTCATAACTATTTTTCATAATGATAACTGGCGTCTATTGCAAGGGCATGAAATCTGTTAAAAATACTACCTTCTTATTTTCACCTGTGATTCAAGGACTCCTGTCCCTCCCTCAGGTGCAGTTAGTATTAGTTGAAAATACAACTATAGCTGCTGATTGGCCGACAGCCCTGTCACTCAGTGTTGGCTCCTCCAATGCTTCTTTAAAGAAGCATCGGTTTTATAATCATCATCATCATCCAACATATTTTACTGCTTTTGTTCACGTGCTGGTAACACTCGACGGCTGAGTTTGGTCAGCAACCGGGCTAGCACATTGGCCACGTTAATGACAACAATGTTGTCTGCTTTCCCAATATTCTTATGGGTTGATATGAACCAAGCACCGTCAGTGTGAAGACTGCTGCTTGGATAACGCCCATCCCAGAAACTGAGGTCAGGCTACCTCAGCACTGCACACAACCACTGATGTGTCTTTTCTGTTATAATGTTCAGCTGTGTCACTGTAAACTGTATGAAGCTGATCTGGTTATGACAGTATCTGTATCCGTTTGTTGGCATATCGTCATTATTATTATGTAAAATAAGAGAACTCTTCCCATTCTATGTTTGACAAACACATGCTGTGTCACTAAACTGCATGAAGCTGGGCTCATGGTTATGATAGCATCTGTGTCCAGTGGTCGTCAGTGAAGTTCACACCGTTACACCAGCGCTCCCTCATCCGGCTCATCCTACAGATTTAACCAGCAGATGAATTGAGCACATCAGTGATCACAGGGGTTGACACTAACGTCTCCAAGGTACTTGCCCATCGGGCAAGTGCAAGTCAGGTTCTACTTGCCCTCAGGTCATGGTCACTTGCCCCCCAGGTTCCAGGTGGTCCCCAGTTAAGTTGGTTAACCAGATGTAACTCTTGAGAACGTAAAAATGAAACCAAATGGACCCTTGCGGGTCCATTTGGTTTCATTTTTACACTCTCAAGAGTTAAAATTCATCATCTTAATTAGCCCAGTAGAAGATTAATGGTCATTTTGATGTGTTAATTTGCCTGATTTATTTCCCAAATCCAGCCTGGAATTGTGGATAGCTAGGGAAAGACACAGAGGCAGAGTGCAATGACTGTCTTCAAGACAAATTCATCTTGTGTTGTGTTATAGTGCACTACTGTATGTTGCACACTTGCCCGATCGGGCAAACAGGTAGCAGTATTCACTTGCCCCACCATTTTTTATACTTGCCCCCGGGCAAGCGGGCAAGTGTTAGTGTCAAGCCCTGGATCAGTGTTGCACGGTATGGTTTTGAGAGAATATCAAGATTTGTCAGGCCGTGTACCAGGTTAGTGAATGGCTGCGTGTGCAGCCAATTAGGTCCTGGAGGGCTGAGTGAGGAGAGTTGCCTAGCAACGGCCAAGGTAAAAATAACAAAAATAGCGATCACGTTTCATTATCGTTTAAAAAAAAAGGACCTGAAAATGTGTCCACACACATCCCCTGCCTCCTACGGGTGTAATTATTAAGCAATATAAGTGTCAGATATGACCTATTTTGGTATGAGTCATTAGGTTAGTCTTCTATATTAACGTTATTTGTCAAATCTTCCCTGTGTAGTTTTGGTCTAAAGTAGCAATGCTCAATTGAAAACACAATAAATTGCAATTATTAGTGCTTGATGTCATCCCCTAGAACAGTGGTTGGAAAGTTAAGTTAGGCCTCTGGACGCTATGTACAATAACAGTAATAATACTTATGTGTCTGGTATAACGATTCATAGAAAAACATGTTGAGTAAAAACATTACAGGTGCAGGTCTCATCCTTGAATGTGTCACTTTAAGAGGATATTTAGATTGTCAAAAGGATTCAATAGAACATTTTATTCAGAGCCAGAGAGTCATGCCCCTTTTGGAACAAGAGCTTCTTTCATAGTTTATCTTTGAAGGGAGAAAAACAACGTATCATTTAAAGCATGTAACATATACAGGCCGAGAGAAGATTTCTCAAGAGGAGAGTTGACAGTGAATAGTTGACAGTGAAAACATAATGAACACATAATGTTCATCTTTTTTGCTTTTTTGCTGTCCATATTCTACCTGGCCTGTCAGTCAGATATCAGGAATTACTGACAAAATAATACGTTGCAGTACGTTTTAACGGCGGATGACGGCAGGCGATGGACAAGCAACATCGGCCGACATCCATTATTTGTCTATGGGAGCCGGCGATTCGGGCGACGGCAGCAGAACGGGCGACGTCGACCGACGTGGGCGGCAACGTCGGCCGGAAAGATAAAAATTGGTGAGCTTTTCGGACGACGTTTGGCCGGGGCTAACCAATCAGAGCCAAGTGCTGCTTTTTCCCCCCCATCGACCGCAAACCATTCGGTGCAGTTTGGTTCCTAGTTCCGCCCCACTTCCTCCTCCACCATGCTTTCTTTTTCCCCCAGTGCACCACAGCACCGTTGTTTATGGTACTCATCAGGGGTTGACACTAAGGTCTCCAAGTGCAAGTCAGGTTCTACTTGCCCTCAGGTCATGGTCACTTGACCCCTGGGATAAGGTTTTGAAAAACTTTTTAGAATAGTTCAACGTGCCAATTTATTGACACATTGTGAGCTTGTAGACTGGCCATTTAAACTATTGAAAAATGTTTTTTTTTTTTTTTTATAGTTTAAAAATGCAAAGAAGTTAAGGGATAAGGGGTTTAGCGGTGACGAAAATTAAGCCCTTAGTCTTTCACCAGTGCCTCATACAGTATATTCTCACTGGCCAGGTCAGTTCTGGCCCTACGGGACGCCTATCGCCTAGCACAGCCCTAGCAGGAGATAGGCTTATCTTTATGGACAAAAATGTGCACCTTTAAGCCCAAACCCTCTCTCCCCAAACACCCACCCCCAGGGGCGGATTGGCCATCTGGAGTACAGGGAGTTTTCCCGGTGGCCTGCGCCACCTAGTGGCCTGGACAAGATCCAAAATGCACTAGTAGTGGCACTTCCAAAATGCACTAGAATGTGCTAGATGCTCGCCTGGAACATACAGATTGAAATAACCATTAATCTTAATCTACATTCTCAGTTGTGTAGACTAAGTTGGGCTAATTCACATGATGAATATTTTAACTCTTGGGGGTGTAAAAATGAAACCAAATGGACCCGCAAGGGTCCATTTGGTTTCATTTTTACGCTCTCAAAGAGTTACATCTGGTTAACCAGCTGCCCCCTCCAGGGTGGCCTGGCAAAGGCAAAATTGTCCCGGTGGGAAAATATGTGCCAATCCGCCCCTGCCCACCCCACACAGAACATGTCTTGACTACCTCTTTCACACTATTGTGACTATAGAAGGTACAGAATTCGAACTAGGAGGACCCCCTGGTTCTCTTCAATGCAAATTGCCAACACGTTTCTCTTGTAGAGAAAACTGCACAGCGGGACATCTTAACTAGTTCCACTGTCCTCGGTTTGACAGTAGAAACACCACAATCACAGGTGGTATTACTCATGTTAGTTTAAACCACATACCGTCAGGCCTAGTGGTTAAATGTAACAACTAATCTCTATGGACTTAAATCAACATCAAAAGCGTTTTATACTAAACAAACATAAATAAATACAGCACTTGGCCCTAACACATGCTCGAACCTTTGTTGAAAGCTCGAACAAAGGTTCGTGCTTTCATTTAAAACACCAGTGATTAACCTAAATTCATGGGCTAATATTGTGTCATTGTGTTATACCCTTGTGACAAGGGTTTTCAACAGGTGATCCGGGGACCACCAGTGGTCCTTGAGAGGGTTCCAGGTGGTCCCCAGCTAAATGAATGGAGTTGGTTAACCAGATGTAACTCTTTGAGAGTGTATAAATGAAACCAAATGGACCCGCAAGGGTCCATCTCAAGAGTTAAAATACTAAAGTAGCCCACCAAATCTACACAATTACGGAATGTAGAAGAATGGGCATTATTTTGATCTGCATGTGTGCCTGTTTTGTTTGCCAAATCCGGCCTGGAATTGTGGACAAAAGCAAAAGAAATCTTTAGTTTTGAGAGTCTGTGGGGCTAAAATGTCATCAAATGGTGGTCCTGCGTGGCTCAAACGCTGAATAAATAGTGGGCTCTGGTATCAAGAAGGTTGAAAATCCCTGATCTGTGAGATGGTACACAATGCAGGTACACAGAGTTTGGTGTGTGCGTGTATGTACTTGATCGGGCTGCTGCGTTCAGGGGGGCTCCTATGAGCTATGGAATGTCAAATATTCCACCACGAGGGGCGGCCCACAAGCAACGCGCACGTGCGCGCGCACAACTCACGTTCGTATACGCCCACACGAATACACAACTGAATTCAAGCATGCGCACAACAACACACACAGAGCAGGCACACTGCTCACAGGATGCAATGTGTCAGCGGGGATTAAAGGAATTGGGGCTTTTACAGTCACAGGAGGAAGTTCCCCTCTCATACTGTCATCTAATGACACACATGCGCGCACGGGGTCATGGGGGGAAAGAGGGACAGACAGAGACCCATGTAATATCACAAAACTCTGCTCAGTCAACCAAGAAAACAAACACACATGCGCACACTGTACAGGGGAGGATTATTCAATGGGTACGTTGAGCCCAGGCTCAGGGGTCCCTGTCTGAGCATCAGTGTTCACGTGATCGCTTAAAGGCTCTAGACCCAAAAAACGGGTAACAGGGAATAACATGGTCCTTGTCACCGTTATTAAAAGGATCCCTGTCTAATAAGATAAACATTGCTTAAACATTATACTTTCCCTATATAACTAAAATAAACAAATAAAAACACCAATGGCATGTTATTTCTTTCATAAATAGAGAATATTTCACTGAACAGGAAGTGCTCCTGGCACAGGATGATGATGTCACGTGTGATCTAGCTCTATGGAATATATGGATGGACATCATCATCCTGCGACTGGAGCACCTCCTATTGAGTGAAAGATTCTCTATTTATGAAAGAAATTAAGTATTGAAGGTGTTTTTATCTGCATGTTTTAGTTATAGAAGGCAAGTATAGTGTTTTTGTGTAATTTTGTGTAAATAAATTAAACCCCAAAAGTCCTAAACCATCACGATACGGCCCATTAGTGCAAGTGTTTAAACATTTTGCATTTATTTGGCTTGGTTATTTTCAGTGTTTATTATTTTCAAGCTATCCCATGCTGTAAATCCTGCTGAAATGCTGGTGCCCCGTAACCTGACTCGGCCATCTGGGGGCAGCAGTGCGTTCCTTCTACTGCTCCCATCTGGAAGCACGGGGGCAGACCCAATGCTCTCCGATCAAAATCTGATCGGAGCTATATGCCTCCGTACGTGGCTGCTAGAGCCGGATCAACGTGAGACTGATGACATATTGAAGCTGTGCCACTGCTCTAATGTAAACAACAACCAAACAACACTACAATTCCAAATGATTTTGGATATATCATATTTTTGTTCTGCTGTTGTCCCACATAGTTTCTGTTTGAGAGTTCCCAGATCAAGGTAGGAGGAGGGGACTTGTGGACTACTACTACCGCAATCTGGCAGAGTCATGTTAGGTGCCCCGTGCTGGAAAGACAAATGCTCCGGTGTAGGGGACAGAGAGAGAGAGAGAGAGAGTGTTACTCACGCTGACTTTGAAGGCCTGCACCGTGTTGTCCAGCAGCAGTATGTTGCACACCACCTGCGTGTGCTGCCTGTCCCGCTCCAGCTCCGTTGCCCGCACATTGTAGGATCTGCCGGCAGGCAAGCGGAAGCGCGCGCTCATCACGCTCCTACCAGGGTCTGCAGAGAGAGCGAGGGATAAAACATGTTAGGAAAAAACAATACAGAACAACCAGGCACTCATCACGCTCCTACCAGGGTCTGCAAGGAGAGAGGGGGAGAGAACATGTTAGGAACAGAACAACCAGGTGCTCATCATGGGCACGGGTCATCGCCATGCTAGACTTGACGCCCAGGCTTACATTTTCCTCCGCGTTGCACAAAAACGTAAAGCCTGGAATAATTTGTTAGCCACGGTGGCCTTAGCCTGGCCCAACCTTGGCCTGGGGGGGCGGGGTGCCTTTGGGGGTGGCTTCCGAATTTGGACGGCAGATGAGCTGATCTGTGTCGTGAACGCGTCATGATCCCCGACCTCTCGATCCCCCACCACTCCACTGCTGTGCTACGTCACATAATTTGGAGCCACGCCCAACCCGAAAGGTTGACTCCCGCCTCTGTGGGTAACAAATTCGTCCAGGACTTCGTTTTCACGCAACGCAGACGAAAATGAAAGCCTGGGTGTCGAGGCTACGGTGGCCTAGAAGTTGGAGTCAACCTTTCGGGTGATGTGATCTGCGAGGGCGTTGGCGAGATCAAATCAAATCTGCTCGATCTGCCGTCCAGGCTTGGACGGCCCCCGCCCCTCCTAGGCCAAAATCATTTCAGGTTAAGCCTGGCTATTGCCATTCTGGCTCATGACAGCATTTAGAAAAAGAGTGGATATCACCGGTATAACAAGACCGATATCGGTACCGACCCGGTCGTGAGAAATCACAGTCGGTGATGAATCTTAAAAAGTCCCTGATCGTTGCATCCCTGGTCAGCAACAATCTTCAAAGGGTGCCAATAAATCAAATGGGGAAAAGCGTGTGAACTCTAGGGCCAAAAAGGTCGACATGCACATGTTTTGACCTGGAAAATGTCGCCCTGATGAAGACCTTTCCGACGTCAAACCATGTTGGCAGTTGCTGTTTAATAAATAAAGGCTGTTCCTGCTTGTTACTCGTCATGGGTGCCCGGTATAATGTGTATATATATATATATATATATATATATATATATATATATATATATATATATATATATATATATATATATATATATATATATATATACCCCCCCCCACACACACACACACACACACACACACACACCTTCTTTTTTTCCCTAAGACAATGTGTTTGAATTTGATCACACATGACTTTTACACTGTCAAATTAAGCATTAATACATACTATTGTTGTCAAAGCCTATAGGTACTCAGTCGAATTGATATTGGTTTGGCTGTGGACCCAGCCAGCCAGAGGGACCCCCAGGAGAGATGACAGAGAGACAGACACGCAGGCATGCACAGACCCCCACATAGACAGATCTCCTCAGGGGCGGATTGGCCATCTGGAGTACAGGGAGTTTTCCCGGTGGCCTGCGCCACCTAGTGGCCTGGACAAGATCCAAAATGCACTAGTAGTGGCACTTCCAAAATGCACTAGAATGTGCTAGATGCTCGCCTATGTGCTAGATCAAAATGACCATTAATCTTCTACATTCTCTAGTTGTGTGGACTAAGTTGGGCTAATTCACATCATGAATATTTTAACTCTTGAGGGTGTAAAAATGAAACCAAATGGACCCGCCAGGGTCCATTTGGTTTCATTTTTACGCCCTCAAAGAGTTACATCTGGTTAACCAGCTGCCCCTCCAGGGTGGCCTGGCAAAGGCAAAATTGTCCCGGAGGGAAAATATGTGCCAATCCGCCCCTGATCTCCTCCTGAAGAACCACACTGTAACAACAACCCTGGAGAGACAATCAAAATCTATTGGTGGTGGGGGGCAGGCCTGGATGTAACATTTCCCAATTGGGGGGGGCAGGCGAAAATGGTATGGGGGTGACTGCATTGATGAAGCTGCCACCCATACCATTCTCAATTACAGGACTTATATTAGCCAAGTATAAGCATCAATAAAACAATCAGCTGTTGTTGAAGTTGCAACAGACAAGCAGCATGCATAAAGCTAAACATCTGACTCAGAGAGTTTTCTGTTTTCAATGATGAAATGCTGTTGGTTTAGTGGTGACACAAGTGTAGTTAGTTAGTAGCAGTAGTAGTGTTTCAAATCCTTTTAAATATAAGCAATTTAAATTGAAATATCTTTGAAATCTGGTTTGTTTTGCAGGGAATTTAGGGGGGCATTGGCCCCCTATGCCCATGCCTACATCCTACTGCTTCACAATTAATCAAAAAATTAATTAAGGTCGGGGTTTCAGACTTTGGACAATGTAAAAAAAGAAAAGAAAATCGAAAATCATGGTTTCCCCTTTCCTAGCACATTTACGGTAAATATACACGGTCGGTGGTCGTGTATGTGTGTTTATGTATACACAATACACATCACAGCAGTGAACACGAGGTGTTAAGGTATAGCATCCCAGTGGACATGCGGTGTGTGTGTGTGTGTGTGTGTGTGTGTGTGTGTGTGTGTGTGTGTGTGTGTGTGTGTGTGTGTGTGTGTGTGTGCATATGGAGGTCCCTGCATGTCCCAGCGACTTGTCATTACACATCATCACAGACTCCTACGGCCACTGGCAGATGGTGTGTGTGTGTGTGTGTGTGTGTGTGTGTGTGTGTGTGTGTGTGTGTGTGTGTGTGTGTGTGTGTGTGTGTGTGTGTGTGTGTGTGTGTGTGTGTGTGTGTGTGTGTGTGTGTGTGTGTGTCTTTCTCTTCATGCTTGAAGTGGCCCTTTGGAGGTCCCACAGCGATCAGATCAATCGTTCACATCTGCGCTTAAAAACACATGCGTGCCGCGCACATCGCACACACCACAGGGGGTCCCCAGGCCTGGACCCCTCACAACATGCTCATCACAACTAGCACAAAAAATATGTCATTGCTGTGCAACAATGACAGCGCGATGGGAAAAAAAACTGCTATTCCTGACATGCTCGGACAGACCCAGCAAGCCAGGGACACACATTACTGCACATTGAGTGGCAGGTTGCAACACAAAAAACAAACAAACAAAAAAAAGTGTTTCATATAATCTCCTTCACAGACAAAAAAGTACACTGTCGAATAGATAGAAATGGACCCTAGCGGGTCCATTTGGTTCCATTTGTAGAAAAAAAGAAAAAAGGGTGTACTAAAAGAAAAATCAACTAGTCATTAAGTCGTGTTTCACCATGTTAATGATTTTTTAAGACCTCCATTTCTAGAAAAACAGAATGGGGAGACCTTTTTTCATTGACAACTTTTTTTTTTTCATTGACAACCTTTTGAACAACTAATTGACTAATCAATTCGATTACGATTAATCATTGCAGCCGTATTAGCTAGCCCAGCCTATCTGCTAAAAATATGCAAACAACAGCCTAATCCTTTCATGAAAAAAGGAAGGAGGCACTGAGCCTAGTCAGAGCCTGCTTTTATTTTTAGGGTGCAAATAAAGGAACAATATTTCCAGGTCAATACATCTTGGTCCCAGTCATCGTTTTTTTTAAGGCATGACTAAGAGGACCAAAGTACAAAAGTGAACTGACTAACATTTGCCAGGGAAATGGAGTCATTTTGGCCTGAGGGACGATATACTAGATGAAAGGCAACCATGGGGTCAGTTTCCAAAAGCTCAAAGAGCATGAAAGATGCACGGTAAATTCTATGACAATGTGGAGGACTAGGTTAAAGGGGAATTCCACACCAAAACACATTTGCCATCCATCTACCTTGATAGCTGTGACATCATACAGTATATATTGCATGTGATTTTTGTCATAGATGTGCCCTTTTCCCCCTTGAGGTCCCCCTCCCTCCAACATTTTGCATTGGTGCAGAATGTCTTTATTTTAACGTGGGTATTTTAGTAGCTCTAAACCCCCCCCACACATTATATTTTAAAAGTATACCGATATCCCAGGCCTTGACACTAACACTTGCCCGGGGCAAGTAAAAAAAAATGGTGGGGCAAGTGAAGACTGCTACCTGGTTGCCCGATCGGGCAAGTGTGTGACTTAGTGCACTATAACACTACGCAAGATAAATTTGTCTTGAAGGCAGTCATTGCACTCTGCCTCTTTCCCTGCTTTATAGCTGTCCACAATTCCAGGCTGGATTTGGGAAACAAACCAGGCAAATTAACATACACATGAAAATGACCTAATCTTCTACAATCTACATTCTCTAGTAGTGTAGACCTGGGCTAATTAAGATGATTAATTTTAACTCTTGAGAGCGTAAAAATGAAACCAAATGGACCTGCAAGGGTCCATTTGGTTTCATTTCATAAAAATTTGGTTTCATTTCATAAAAATTTGGTTTCATTTCATAAAAATGAAACCAAATGGACCCGCAAGGGTCCATTTGGTTTCATTTTTACGTTCTCAAGAGTTACATATGGTTAACCAACTTAACTGGGGACTACCTAGAACCAAAGCACCCAAGTAGGAAGTAAACTTAAATGCAAAATTTAC
This sequence comes from Benthosema pterotum, assembly GCA_039105355.1. NCBI lineage: Eukaryota > Metazoa > Chordata > Actinopteri > Myctophiformes > Myctophidae > Benthosema > Benthosema pterotum. The sequence goes on along the minus strand of CM076978.1, from coordinate 42,877,579 downwards.
AATATATTTTTGGGGGACAAGTGACCATGACCTGAGGGCAAGTAGAACCTGACTTGCACTTGCCGATGGGCAAGTACCTCAGAGACCTTAGTGTCAACCCCTATATTCACACGAGTTTTACGTCACTCTAGGGCAGACTTTACTTATAATCCCAGAGGTAATGTATTCCTACTCCTCTTCTCCTCTCCCTTCTGCCACTCTCCTCTCCAATCACTCAGGTTGAAACTCCTGTCACACAGGTGCCACCCTGACCACCCTGGGAGTTTTTTTTTTTAAATCATGTAGTGGTCCATTTATCTTGTAACATACGGTTTGATGTGATGTGTGAAAAAAAACCCAATACATTTGGAGCTACTAAAAGTTTGGAGCAATGCAAACTGCATCGGAGGGAGGGAGAGGGACCTCAGGGTGAAATGTAGAAAAGGGGTCATCTATGACAAAAAACAAGTGCATTATGTATCATGTCAAGGAATCAAGGCAGATGGATATCCAATGTGTTCTGGTGTGGAATTCTCTTTAAAAAGGGAAATTCCACCCATTTTCTAAATTTTCCTGAGAGGATACAAATGTGAAACAAATGGACCCTAGTGGGTCCATTTGGTTCCATTTGTACACTCTCAGGAAAAAGGTCCTATTATTTTACAGTATGATGTCCACACAGCTTAACTTATATTAATGACATAGTAAAATGTTGAAAACGGATGGAATTCCCCTTTAATGTAGAGATCCTGGTTTGGAGCAGAAGTGTCAAAGTGTCATGCGGTGACCTGCCACCACCACCACCACCAGCACAGCTAAAAATACACAGCAGCTTGGAGGACGACTAGCAGCAGCTTGGAGGACGACTAGCAGACGTCTAGTCTGTTAACCCTGCTGACCCAAACATAGTACTGCTGCCCTTACCTTAACCTCACACTACCGCAGTATATCTGACCCCAACCAGGGGCAGATCTAGGCATGGACATGGGAGGGGCAATGCCCAATCTGCCCCACCAAACACGATGGCATGCAAAACAACCCAAGATACCTACCTATTCCAAATTAACGTTCTTATATTTAAAATAATTTGAAACACTACTACTGCTACTCACTAACTAACTACAGTTGTGTCACCACTAAACCAACAGCATTTCATTACTGAAAACAGAAAACTCTGTGAGTCAGACCTTTAGCTTTATGCATGCTGCGTGTCTGTTGCAACTTCAACAACAACTGTTGTTATTATTGATGCTTATACTTGCCTAATATAAGTCCTGTAACCAAAAATGGTATGGCCTAGATAGCAGTGACCTATATAGGATGTCTAAAGTATTGTCAATTGTAAAAAGTGTATTGTACATTCTGCTTAAATTGTAAACTGTAATTTCAACTAATCTGTATGCATATGATGTATTGCAATGTTTTTACTTATAATGTAATGTGGGGCAGCTGTAGCATGGCGGAGGTAGAGCAGGGTGGGCGGTTCGAATCTCGGTTCCTCCTGTCTACATGTCGAAGTGTCCTTGGGCAAGACACTGAACCCCACCTTGCCTCCAGTGGTTGCCAACACTGGTGTGTGAATGTGGGATGTGAGGATGCTAGCGTTGACCGTTCACCACGTCACTTCCCAATGTATGAATGAATGGGCCATTGTAAAGCACTTTAGGTATACACGTATAGTGCATAGACATGCGCTATAAAAATGCAATCCATTATAAATTGCTCTGGATTAAGAGCATGCCTAAATCGTGTAAAAATGGCCACTGTGTTTTGTTTTCAACCTCATTACTGTATCAGAGTGCAATGATCCAATCCTTTGAGAAACTCAAAGCAAGGGTGAATAGTGAATAAGAACCCACTTGGCATTTTGGTGAATCTTTTGGAGGCGCTAAAAGACTTATGTGCTGTGAGTGAGCATGAATAAATAAAGCTTTTAATAAACAAGGAGACAGGGGGGAGAAGCCACAATCTTCAGGTTTCTCACATTTCTATTATGATTCTGAACAGACAAAGAACCATTCTTTACACGCTTGTGTTCTTTCCGAGTAGAAAGAGACAGAAAGGCAAAACACGCGCACACGCCGGACACATGGCGCACACGATGCTGCCAACCACATCACGGAGAGAACGGAGTCGCACAGCGACGCATGGCACATGCCGACCACATCACTGTCAGCCAGGGAAGCAGTGGAGTTTTACAGGTCTCATATAGACACGGTGCACATGTCAGCCACATTTCTGCCTGCCTGGGAGATGGACAGAACTAAAGACTACTGGAGAGACGGATATATACGTAGTAGTAGTAGGTGTTTTGAGCCACATAGAAGGAATGACAGACAGACAATGCTTTAGTGCAGCGAATGACAAGTGAATATCCAAGGACTTTTAAGACAACAAAAGAAAGAAAAAGAAACCATTGCAGCACCAAAAAATAGTCAAAGAACTATACTATACAAACTGGTCAAACATTGGCCAATTTGTCCAGCAGTATACCGATATACGTATACTATGTACAGTGCAAAAGTTTGGACACAACGTCTCATTCAATGGCTGGAAAGTGTCCTAACCTTGGGACTGGGAGAGGGCGGGTCTATTCCAAGTTATTGTCAGTCAAAATATAAATAAATATATTTTTAATTGTTTATTTATATATTTATTTAGAGGGGTTATTCACAGTCTGAAACGCTTGAGACCTCTCCAGTCAACAGCATGCATGCCGACATTTCGATACTTTTTTCTTTCATACTTATACTTTTTTCTCCAACTCTGCCCGCCGTTGCAGCGGCGACGAGAGAAATGTTGTGACTCTGGTGATTCCCGATGGCACGCTATCCTTCTGTGTTAAGCACTTTCTTTCTATTCTGCTGCGTTCCATTCAGTTCCATTCTGTTCTGCTCTGCTGTGCCGTTTTCTGTTTTGTTCTCTCTTTTTTTTTTCAGACTCAACGGGACAGACAGCCCCTCTCCTCTCCTCTCCTCTGCCTCCCCAGAGAGAAGCCTCCGGAAGCACGCTACCATTATTGCTTCCTGCCCGTCAGCAGGGCTTACAAACAGGGGGCTGGGGTGTGTGTGTGTGTGTGTGTGTGTGTGTGTCCTCCAGCTTGTACATTTTGAGTGTTTCTGGGGTTGGAACTGTGTATGCATGTACAAGCACGTGCATGTGTGTGTGTGCGTGTGCTTGTGTTTTTTGAGTGTGTGTGCGTGTGTGCGTGCGTGTGTGTGTTATCAGGGGCGATACACATTTGTAAACTTGGTTCAGTTTGTCGTTATTTTTGGGTGGAGCTTAAAGGGATATTTCGCTTTAAAAAAAGAAAACGTTTAGTCATTATATCATCTACTCAGGCTCATGTGAACACTCCAGACAGTTTTTACATTACTTGATTCAGTATTTAGATATTAGCTGCCTCCTCGCCACCTTCCCCTACAAACCATTATAATTCAAACTCCATTTTAACCACGGTGACTGATATTGTCCTATTATAATATGTGAGGGGCCGGTCCGTGCTCTGTTTCACTGTTTTTAAAATATTTTTTATTCGTTTTCACTGAGCCCTTCACGCATGAGAAGGTCAATATCAGTCACCAGAAAAAAGATTGGATGTTTTCAATAAATCTGTTATGGTTAAAATGGAGTTTGAAGTTATAATGGGTTTGTATAGAAAGGGGGCGGGGAATCAAAAATGATCATCATCTAAATACTGAATGGAGTACGCACAAACTGTCACATGGGGTGTTATCCAGTTTAAGGGGGCACATTATACTTAGCTGTCGCTTGCTCTCAGTGTTAGGTTGAGAGATGCAATGAAAATTGACTGAAACCTTAATGTGCACATGGAATAAGTCACGTCTCCTCATTGCAGTGGGGGCGCAGGGGGGCACCGGAGGTTCCGGCCACCTGATGATAACGTAAAGATGTGCGTGAGGGGAGTGCGTACATGAGCACTCATGCGTTGCACACGTGTATTTCTCCAAGTAGCGTGCCGCTTCCTGTGCACTTCAGCTTATTACAAACACAGACACTCCTGCACCCTTCCTGCCTTGAGGGTCCACACACGCACGCACACGCACACACACACACACGTAAATACCGTATATGTTAGATTTATAGTTGTAGCTCCTAGTTGTAGTACGGATTATTGGAGTTTCTAGTAGTTGCACTGTATATACAGTATTCCTGTCTAGCTGTCTGTTAGCTTCACACTACTACCACTTTACAGTTAGCACTTTACTGGTCTGCTGCGCTATTGTTTGTCTCGTATATATTTTGTCTCGACTTTGTCTTATTGCACTGTCTATTGTCTTATTGCACTGTGGAAAATGGAAGATGGAAACCATTCCATATTTCATCCCAGTATATGTCCTGACATAGTCATTTTGTTGGTTAATGTGAATGTTGTTTAACAACCTTTCAATTTTAAAATAAAGGCACTGCATCTTTTTGCCACCCAGTAGGTGTCCCTGCCTAACTTCCAGGTATGATAATGATAAAGTCACACACAAGGACTCTATTCATTCATCCATTCATTCACTCACTCACTCACTCATTCATTCACCCACTCACAGGCAAACAAAAGGTAAAAAAGCGTGACAACACGTATTCATCCACTCAGGCACATAATGCCTGGTGACATCCTGCTGGGCTGTGATGCACCGCGCCGCTCCTCTGTCCCTGTTGGTGCTGCTTTGCAACAATACGGAATGATAAGAGGCAAGTAGTTAGGAAGCCCAGAGGAGTTCTATGGAGACTCTGCAGCAGGGGCGGATGTAACATTTCCCAATTGGGGGGGGGGGGGGTGGTATGGGGGCGGCTTCACCGCCCGTGTCGCTTCGTGCCACGGGCGATGAAGTCGCACCCATACCATTTTCGGTTACAGGACTTTTATTGGTCAAGTAAAGCATGAATAATAGCATCAGCTGTTGTTGAAGTTACAACAGACACGCAGCATGCATAAAGCTAAAGGTCTGACTCAGAGAGTTTTCTGTTTTCAATGATGAAATGCTGTTGGTTTAGTGGTCGTTAGCTGTCGTTAGGTAGTAGCAGTAGTAGTGTTTCAAATCTTTTAAATATAAGCACTTTAATTTGATATATCTTGGGTTGTTTTGCATGCCATCATGTTTGGTGGGGCAGTCAGGGCATTTAGGGGGACATTGCCCCCCCAATGCCCATGCCTAAATCCGCCCCTTCTGCGCAGTGGTTCAGGAGGCAAAAAAAATAATGAAAAACTGGGCCACAACCAACAGGTGGTCAATTACAGATGCGCGCACACGTGTGTGTGTGTGTGTGTGTGTGTGTGTGTGTGTGTGTGTGTGTGTGTGTGTGTGTGTGTGTGTGTGTGTGCGTGTGTGTGCGTGTGTGTGCGTGTGTGTGCGTGTGTGTGTTCTCAGCTGGTGAGCGATGTGATTTTTTTGTAATAAATGGGTGTAAAAAAGAAGGGGAGCACTTTAGATCTTTCCCCGGCTCTCGGGGGAGAGGTTGCTGCTTAAGGCACCTAATTGGCAAACAACGAGCGTCAGGCTGAACCAGACGGCGCCTCGCGCCGCCCCACAGTCACACATCATTGTGTTGCAGCGCGTGAGCTGGGCTGTCGCCATTAAACAATTTAGCCCATGATTAATTGTCACGCTAACAATTGCCATTGTGTTATTTTTTTGTTGTCGTCGTTTTGCATTGAACATCGGAACGAACAATAGACAGAGCAGATATGACAATTAAAAAAGGTATTATGGGTGACTTTTTAGCCAAAAATCAAATTGTATATACACATATAGCTATATATCTTTTAGCCTTTTTCCCTCTACAACACTTCTACTTTGATGCTGCAGCTGTTTCCCTGTAGGCAGACACTTGCTTTGCCCCGCATACGGTCCAGAATTTTATTGCTGTCAACAGATAATTGACGTCGGGCCAATCACATCGCAGCAGTCATCAGCAGTTTCATAATGAGCCAATGGAGTTGGATTCAAATCTGTTTATAAACACGGAGTTTGTACACACTAAAGTTGCCTATAGTCATTTTAACCCTCCCACCGCCATCATCGTTCAAACACTGCATGCAAAACAATCCCAGCTCTTGGACAGGATTCTGTATTCTGTATTGCGTGCTTGTCTATTATAATGCTTTATTTCTTGATGCAAGAATAATGACCTCATGTCATGTTTAAGTGGCAGCAGACCAAAAGCTTGGCGACTTATAAAACAGCCTACTTTGAAGTGGTAAGGGTTTTAATTCTGTACATCATATAATAGCTCAATATTTATACCACAGTAGCCCACTTAATTGAAGTGTTCCTATGAAAGCAATCTGTCAGAATAATGTCAAGAAAAATCAAGAAGTCAAGAAAAGATTTGCTTTGTTTTTTTTTTGCAAACTGAACCCACTAACCCAAAACGAAAATTCTGAGGAAAAGGTGATATTTGAAAGCTGCAGTGTTATGACTCATAACAACTGGCACATTTAATAATGAGTTACAACGAAGGATGAGTAACGATGCGAACATGAGTAATAACGATGACGTCCTAGAAAGTAGAAGAATGGCCTACATGCACAATACATCATCTGATTGCCCGTTTAGAGTTTGTCCCCCTCAGCTGCAGGCAGGCGGATGGACGCAAAGTGTTTGCACAAAGTACATTGTACAATCGAATGACACTCCAGAAAACATCGAAATGAGCTCTCTGGGAAAGCTGAAGGAGAGAACCGAGGATGAATTATCTCTGATTGGCCATACAGTGTCTCTCCATCCTCCCACACTAACCCCTGAATCGTTGTCATCATCACACCTCCTCCATCCCTGCTCCCTCTACTCTGCATCTTTTTTTTCCTTTACCTCCTTCTAACATCACACACACACAAGGTTCTTAACCAACCATCCCCCCTTCCAGTCTCTCTCTCTCTCTCTCCCTCTCTCTGCTGTATTTTCCCACTAATATGTAGGGCAACTGAATGAACAACCACACTAGCAAGCAGAAGGTTATTTCATTCTGCAGGGTGGCGGTGGAGGTGTGTGTGTGTGTGTGTGTGTGTGTGTGTGTGTGTGTGTGTGTGTGTGTGTGTGTGTGTGTGTGTGTGTGTGTGTGTGTGTGTGTGTGTGTGTGTGTGTGTGTGTGTGTGTGTGTGTGTGTGTGTGCGTGGTGGGAGGGGATATAAAGGAGGTTGTTTCTTGGGGAATGCGGTCAGTCTTTGACCTCTGCCCTCCTTTAGGGAGAGAGCCCTGTGTGTTTGCATGTGTGGCCCTGCCTGCTGGTAAAGCCATAGAGCGCTGCTTACAAAAGGGACGTTAGCTTGCTTGCTTGTGGTATAAGGTTCTGCTGTTCACACACTGTCACACGTCACTTGGTGTAGCAGATCTATAACGACCTAAAACGTAATCGTGTGTGGCCTCGGACCAATTCCATAATAAGCTCTGCAACAGAACACCAGAAACTTAATCTTTATTAATTATTTCTCCACTATAATAATACTGATTCATACAGTGGTTTATATATTTATTTATTTAATCGTTGATTAGCCAGCTGTAAAATGAAGTATAGATTGTAAGTATTGGGCATTCGTGAAATGAGCAACACAGCTAAATGTGCCTCCAAATAATTTGACAAAAAGGTAAGTGTTTGGTGTTCACCCTTGCTTTGAGTCGCATTTTGAGTCGTTACATTTTCAAACGTTTGTTGCTGTAGAGTACGTTAGCAACCGCATAAACTTTTTGTACAGGCATTTTGTAATGTTTCTACCTTTTCTTAGAAACCAAGTAGAGTTCTCAAACTACAGTATGTCACTTCAACAAATATAAAGCCATTGAAGATTTCAAGCCAGCGTCAGGGTGCCCTTGAGCAGGACAGTGAAGCTCTCTCTGCCCGTCTCTCTCTCATGACACTGCCGTCTGACCCAGCATTCTGACCAGAGGGGTTGACCTGCTTTATATCACAGGGTCGGCATGAGGGCGGCTACTGGATTACTCTTCCAAACAGCGTGGATGAAGCCCAGCACGCAACAAACAATTACAACTTAAAAGGGGGAGCATTGCTGTAGCTGTAGCATAGCATGACAACATATACCGAGTTGTGCGCCAGTGCTGCACATACCAGCCGAGCTTTAGTTGGAAAACAGCTATTTCTGGTGTTCATAAAATACACAAAACTAAGTATAACTGACTGTAGCGCCTCTTGCGCTAGCAGCCAGCCTGTACATGCGCCCTGTGTGTCAGAGAGACAGACAACCAAATTGATCACCATGAGTCAATTTTAACCATTCAGTTTTACTTCCTCTGGTCTCGCTTTCTCCACAATTCAGATAACATGCTCATTTGCTTTTGCTGGACCTCAGCGGAACCTTTGTTGAACTTTTTTTTTCCGTTTGACACACACACACCCACCTCTGGGTGGGTGTGTGGGCATGAATGAAGGGTCTGAGTCTGTCTGGGTGACTGGATGCATAGATCAGTCACATCAGAGCAGCTCTCAGTTCCCTAAAAAAACAACACACTATGGCATGTTATTCTCGACACCACGCCCGATGTGGGTATTATTCATCACCATGAAGTCTTCAGGAAGCAAGGAGCTGAAAACGCAACAACATTTTCCAGTTCCCCAATCCTTGTATTTTCTAAAACACAAATCAAAGATATAAACATAAATAGTTATGAACTTTTAACCTTGAAAAAACATTGATGATAACATAAGGCTTTGGAAATCGTGTCATGCAATCAATCACCATTTCTTGTTGATTGATTGCTACACAAGAATTTAGATTCATTGCCCCTAGAGAGGCTATAAAGCTTCAATCAATCAAGTGGTTAATACATGTTTTGTAATTATAATGAATAATTTTAATGAAGTAAGTAGTAGTAATGCGGCTATTTTCACTGTGTGAAATGGTGCACTTTGTTAGCAAATATGTTTTCCCTGAGTTCCACACAGGCGCCAATGAGTATTCCCAACTGTCCCCTGCTGTACAGTATGTGAATCATCTAGATTGTGCCGAGAAACAAACAAACAGCCGAATACTGACAGCCAGTTTGACTAATGCCATCTAGTCTAATTGGCAACATACTTCAAACTGTAGAGTAATGTCCAAGTTGGCAAAAAATACAATAAAACCCAGTGGATTTGTAGTGCACTGTCCCTTTTCATTAAGCCAACCTACTAAGTCCGTTAGTACCGGTTGTGTTTATTCTGCTGTGTACTAAACTTGCAAAACCATAATTTGCATGCAAATAAAGATTATCACCCTCAAAGCAAGTCTTTTTTTCAAGGAGGGCTGTGTGCCTCCGTTCTGTTTGAGGTTGCATTAATAAAACACTGACACAGCATCAAATGAACACTGTCGTGGACAAAAATTAAGCTGTGTTCTAAAGATGTGCTACAAATGGCACATGGCCCGGAATAAAAAATATCCACAAGCTCTGTTTTTTTTACCAATGATTGTCAGTCAGAGGCAAACGACAAAAACGACAAAAAAAATGACAACACCACCACTAAACAAATAAATGACAATGTTCAAGCAGGTGGGATGAAATAAGGATTATGCAGGAACAAACCAATCAGACATAAATCTTCAGGGGAAATAATGCAGATGAACAGTCAGGGATGTGTCCACTGATAAAGCATGAAGTGTCACAAATCCAGAAAGATCACATCTCTGATAAAACATGAAGGGGTTCTTTATGTAAATCTGTGTAGCAGTCTGTGGTAAAAAGTAGCCACTGGTCCAGCGAGAGCAAAAAGTCTTCTAGACCTTGTCGAAAGTGTACACCCAAACAGGGCTTGACACTAACACTTGCCCGCTTGCCCAGGGCAAGTAAAAAAAAATGGTGGGGCAAGTGAAGACTGCTACCTGGTTGCCCGATCGGGCAAGTGTGCAACTTAGTGCACTATAACACAACACAAGATAAATTTGTCTTGAAGGCAGTCATTGCACTCTGCCTCTGTGTCTTTCCCTGCTTTCTAGCTATCCACAATTCCAGGCTGGATTTGGGAAAAACAAAACAGGCAAATTAACATACACATCAAAATTACCTAATCTCCTACATTCTCTAGTTGTGTAGACCTGGGCTAATTAAGATGATGAATTTTAACTCTTGAGAGTGTAAAAATGAAACCAAATGGACCCGCAAGGGTCCATTTGGTTTCATTTTTACACTCTCAAGAGTTACATCTGTAAAACTTACAATATATTTTTGGGGGGCAAGTGACCATGAGCTGTGGGCAAGTAGAACCTGACTTGCACTTGCCCGATGGGCAAGTGCCTCAGAGACCTTATTGTCAACCCCTGCCAAAGCTTGAGTGTGTATCCGGTCTCCGGCTTCTCTCTGAAATACACTATTCTTGCATTTTCTAAATAAAATGCATAGAAGTGGATTTGGCTCGTGCACAACCCCCTACTTATTACAATCATGTCAACAGCGGGGAAAGGGTTAACCCAGCACCCTACTGAGTTCACACATACAGACCCTCCATTTAAAATCCTGGAAATCTTCAATAATACAGTACTTCATGTGTGAAAGAGATTTCAGTCCCACATCAAACATAACCTGGGATTAAACTTTGTTTTAGCTTGTCCGGGCATCTGACCGATATTATGTTCTTGTGACATTTCAGTTGGTACAGTTACAGTGAGCCAACAGGCCTCGCTGCTGTGATTTAATAACTTTATGGAGTTTTTTAAATTTAGTTTTCAATGCGAGAACAACAGTCCAATGGAAAAACAAAACACAAGGTCAATCAATCAGCAAGCAAATAGTCAGAGCTAGTTACACATCAAACAGCGTACATTCAGGTCTCTAAATGATTGGTAGCAATCCAGAATGAGTCTCACCACGCACTACTTTGGATAATCGGTGAAGCGATGAGCCAACAGAGTTGTTACTCACTTGGGTCAAGAGCAGGGCTCTTGTGGAGGGAGGGAATGAGATGTACTGCCCATATATGCCAAAATATGGACATATAGTATGTACTCTACATTCGTAAAAAAAAAAAAAAAAAAGAGCAAGGACTGATTCAAAACAAATTCAATGATTGATTCAATCATTTCATGGAAAAATCAAATAAAAATCAAACAATTCCCATGAATTATAAAGCAAAATTGAAGAGGTAGTGAAGGTAGATGATCTACATGCGTGGTGAGCTTGCAGATCTGCTCTTTCGCTAGTACAGAGGGCGCAGGCAAACATCTGATTTCTCTTTCGTCTCTCTCTCTTTCTCAAGCCAAGTTCGCGAACCACCGTCGCTCTACAGTAATACACACAAACAGGCTCCCATATTACACACAAAAAGGAAAAAGGAGAGAGGAGAAACACACCTAGGCAGATTTGATTAAAGCAGCACATTCCCCAATTTTCTTGCATTTCTTTTTTGCCTTCCTGCTGACGCCGGCACCTTTAAATGTTACCGGGGGTCGTGTTCTGAGCACGCTGCGAATTTCCACCCGCATCCACCTCGACCTTGCACATTCCTGACCTGCCAGCTGTAGCAGCGGGGAGTCCAGGTGCTCCAGTCCAGCACCCCACACGGCACCCCGCACCCCACACACACACAGCACCCCGCAGCACACACACAGCACCCCGCAGCACTGCTGCTCCACGCAACACACACAGCACCCAGGGGCGGATCGGCCATCTGGAGTACAGGGAGTTTTCCCGGTGGCCTGCGCCACCTAGTGGCCTGGACAAGATCCAGAAATGCACTGGCGGCACTTCCAAAATGCACTAGAATGCGCTAGATGCTCGCCTTGAACATACAGATCAAAATGACCATTAATCTTAATCTACATTCTCAGTTGTGTAGACTAAGTTGGGCTAATTCACATGATGTAACTCTCAAAGAGTTACATCTGGTTAAGCAGCTGCCTCCCCTTTGCCAGAGTGGCCTGGCAAAGGCAAAATTGTCCCGGCGGGAAAATATGTGCCAATCCGCCCCTGACACCACCCCGCTGATCTATGCTATAGGCTGGGCTACCGGAGCCAAAGGGGCTCCGCTGTACAGCTGGGCACTATATAGGCCTGCTGTCACAACCATTACATAACAATCTAATGGCAAATATTTGAGATATAGATCCCTATTCTTTTTTGCAGGTGGAAATGTAAACGAAAATAGCTGAAAGGGCAGAAGGCGGCTGTGGCTCAGGAGGTAGAGCAGGTCGACCAATGTTCCAAGGGTTGGTGGTTCGAATCCTGGCTCCTCCTGTCTACATGTCGAAGCGTTCTTGAGCAAGGCACTGAACCCCACCTTGCCTCCAGCGGTTGCCACCATTGGCGTGTGAATGTGGGAAGTGAGGATGCTGAGTATTGACCGCTTGCCGCTTCACCTTCCAATGTATGAATGAATGGACCATTGTAAGCCCTTTGAGTATCCATGTAGTGCACTATAAAAGCGCTATAAAAATGCAGTCCATTATCATTATTATTAGATCTACAGGTGTACGTGTCATGCAACAAAGCTGGGCATAGGAGGGCTTCCTCTCCTCCAAAACTAGTCACAAAACACTGTTCTGGTCTGATGGCATCAGAAAGACGTTTTGTTTTTATCTCCTTGATTAAAGTTTACAGAAACATTTAGCCTAACTTGTTAAGTAATCCTTGCCGAGCCATGTGGTCCATGTCGCTGTTTCTGCAGCTCGATGTACAAGTATTGGTATACAGCATACCTCCTGCCCTGGACATGATGTAGAAGTACATTCCGTGGCCTGGATGACATTATGCTTGCATGTCGCAGGGGTTTACCCCTGGTCCAAACCTTGATGCTGAATGCCAAGCTCCCGGCAATTTTTATTACAAAGCCTCACAGGCAAATAGAAAATATTACGGATGTTTAATGAGAAGAAAGACTAATTAAATTGTTAAACGTACTGTACATAATTACATAGAGCTGTTTATAGGAGTGGTGGCACCACTCAAAAGAGTAGCAAGTGAACACACGCACATACACGCGCGCACGCACGCACACTTCCCCTATTGTTTCTAATCACACAAATCACACAAAAGAGGTTGTAGAATTAGCTCATTCGTGCAAGATTGGAATATTGGAAACTACCTTCCTAAATTCAACATGAAACACCGATTATTGGCAAAAATATGTCCAGGACAAACCTCAGCACATCAACAACATGTGATTTACTTGTTCCTTAACCACACAACAACACCTGATAGTAGAAAACAAGTCTATCGACAAGCTCCTAACATTGTGAGTTTGCAATTGCTGTTAATGGGGGAAAAGATTGTCAAAAGAACTAACCAGACAAAGGTGGTTTATTTATCCTGTGCTCCACAATTACACTATTCTATAGCCCAGAGGTTTTCAGCCAGTGGACCACTGGTGGTCCCTGAAGGGATTCCAGGTGGTTCCCAGCTAAATGATGGACAGTTGGTTAACCAAACACAGTATAACTCTTTGAGAGTGTAAAAATTAAACCAAATGGACAATTGCAGGTCCATTTGGTTTCATTTTACACTCTCAAGAGGTAAAATATTCATCATCTGAATTAACCGAAGTCTACACAACCAGAGAATGTAGCAGATGAATGGTCATTTTGATCTGTACGTTTGACTCTTTTGTTGCCTGGAATTGTGGACAAAAGCTAAACAAAACAAATCAGTTTTGGGATCTGTGGGGCTAAAATGTCATCAAATGGTGGTCCATGGCTCAAATTCCGAATAAATAGTGGTTGAAAAGAACTACTATAGCCTATGCTTGCAAGCTATGGGTATTCAGATTCTAAACCAATCTGCTCATGGATATTAAAAAAAAAAACTCTGAGTCCAATCTGAATCTGCACTCATGATTTGCAGAGTACTGCCTGCAACCTGACTCACCTCATCATGCTCAAGCCTCTTTTCCGAGAAAATCCCCTAGCAATACATTCTATTCCAGCTCTTTCCTGAGAAACAGAATTATGTCCGGGTTGACATTTAGACTGAGAGATGAGTGTAGGCAGGGGGAGGAGGAGGAGGAGGAGGAGGGGTTATCATTAGGCTGTCAGCCTCAAGGGTGACAATGATTTCCTGGAAATCTGGTCCGAGATGAAGGTTTCAATGAGGGTCCGCTCCATATCGCATGGGCAGCGTTTTAGGACCAAACCGGCTCAATGTGTGCCCCAAGGTTTGAATTTTACTTGTTTTATTTTTCAATTTTCATGAAATAGCACAGTGGTTTTCAATCTTTTCCATACCAGGGCCGACTTATTTATTCCGCATTTGAGCCACGGACCACCACTTCATCCCAAAACTAATGATTTCTTTTGCTTTTGTCCACAATTCCACACTGGATTTGGGAAACAAAACAGTCAAACATACAGATCAAAATGACCATTAATCTTCTACATTCTTTGTTGTGTACACTTGAGGCAATTCAGATGATGAATATTTTAACTCTTGAGAGTGTAAAAATGAAACTAAATGGACCTGCAAGGGTCCATTTGGTTTCATTTTACGCTCTTAACCATCGTTTAGCCTGGGGACCACCTGGAATCCTCTCAGGGACCACTGGTTGAAAACCTCTGAAATCGCAGAGACTACAACCTTATGCATTGGATATTTTTTTGAAAGATTTTGAAAAACTCCAGGCTATGTCTGATACTGGCCCAGGTGGCTAGTGTAGCAGTCACATAAGATGCGAGGCCAGCCTCGCGGTGCATTGCAGGTTCGTCTCCCGATCCCGACGACATTTACCCGCTTGTCACTCCCCATCTCTCTTCCCATCTCCTATACCAGGGGTTTTCAACAGGTGGTCCGGGGACCACCAGTGGTCCCTGAGAGGGTTCCAGGTGGTCCCCAGCCAAGTTGGTTAACCAGATGTAACTCTTGAGAATGTAAAAATGGACCCGCAAGGGTCCATTCATGTTAATTAGCCATTTCGGAATATATGTTTTGCTTGTTTTGTTTCCCAAATGTTTTGCTTGTTTTGTTTCCCAAAGCCTGGAATTGTGGACAAAAGCAAAATAAATCTTTAGATTTGGGGTCTGTGGGGATAAAATGTCCTCAAATGGTGGTCCCTGGGATGAAAAAAGTTGAAAACCCCTGTCCTATACAGTATCAAATAAAAGGCAAATAATCTGTGTGAAATTTGCAGTTGTACGCTTCACAATGACATAAAGGTGGTCTAATCATGAAAGCTGGCCATTAATCTCATTCCACCAGCTGTTGCAACCTGCCTTTGTCTCACCACTCGCCAGTACGGAATGCTTTAATTAATAACCAGGAATATTGTGCATCTCTCCGATCCATCAGGCTCACAGGCTATTGCATAGGCTACTGTAATGTCAACTGTTCTAATTCACATTCAAAGTATAATGAATTCAGAAGTCCAGATCCAAAAAAGGCTTGAGAGAGTCTTGAAATACAATCAGTTCAATCAGAAGAGCGCTCAGTATCATGGCACCTCCCGAATAGAGTACTATGTACACTTTGAGAGGTCTCAAAAAAAAAAAAACACACACACATACAGTAGGTTGAAAATAAACAAAACACAAGTCCCTACATGGCTGTTTCTTCAAGTCTGTTAGACATGAATATAACACATGGCTGCTTCAGCACAACAGGCAACACAGCAACTGTTTTAAGATATATTTCCCCCAAACATGATTAATACGTTTGAGAAGAAGTAATGCTTGTCCTTTTAGTCATAATCATTCAACCCTAGATGACATTCCAGTGACTTCCATGTACAGTATTTCCTAAACCTACCCTTAACTAAAACCCTAACTGTAACGCCAGTCCTAAACCTAAACCAATAATAACCCCCGTTTCCATGTGTTTCCATCCTTGAGAGGGTTTCAGGGTAGCGCTGTTAAAAGAACACACGCAGTAAAGTATGTCAACATGCCATTACTCTAGCGCAGGGGCGGATCTAGGCATGGGCATGGGGGGGGGCAATGCCCCCCTAAATGCCCAGTCTGCCCCACCAAACGCGATGGCATGCAAAACAACCCAAGATATTTCAAATTAAAGTGCTTATTTTTAAAACGATGTGAAACACTACTACTGCTACTAACTAACTACAGCTGTGTCACCACTAAACCAACAGCATTTCATCATTGAAAACAGAAAACTCTCTGAGTCAGACCTTTAGCTTTATGCATGCTGCGTGTCTGTTGCAACTTCAACAACAACTGATGTTATTATTGATGCTTTACTTGCCTAATAAAAAGTCCTGTAAACTGAAAATGGTATGGGGTCGTTTCGCGCCACGGGCGATGAAGCCGCCCCCATACCATTTTCCTCCTGCCCCCCCCCCCCCCCCCAATTGGGAAATGTTACATCCGCCCCTGCTCTAGCGCGCGGCACGCACACACCCGGACGCACACACACACACACACACACAGAGCTATAAAACATCAGACCATTAATTGTCTCTGTGTGTTCAGCACACGTGTTCACCTTGGAGAGAAACATTTAGTGCCTTCAGCATGTTTCTGTAGACCTGTGTGTGACTCAGTGCCAACGCACAGCAGAGAAAGAGGAATTGCATACCACACTGCAATGTGCATGCATGCATGCATTGTGTTTTCACGCAGGGGCGGATGTAACATTTCCCAATTGGGGGGGGGGGGGGGTAAGAGAAAATGGGGCGATGAAGTCGCACCCATATCATTTTTGGTTAAAAGACTTTTATTCGGCAAGTAAAGCATCAATAATAACATCAGTTGTTGTTGAAGTTGCAACAGGCACGCAGCATGCATAAAGCTAAAGGTCTGACTCAGAGAGTTTTCTGTTTTCAATGATGAAATGCTGTTGGTTTAGTGGTGACACAGCTGTAGCTAGTCAGTAGCAGTAGTGGTGTTTCAATTCATTTTAAATATAAGCACTTGATTTTGAAATATCTTGGGTTGTTTGGCATGTCATTGTGTTTGGTGGAGCAGTCTGGGCATTTAGGGGGGCATTGCCCATGGCTAGATCCGCCCCTGTTTTCACAGGGTGTATGTGTGTGCGCGTGCGTTCGTGCATGCTCAGAGTCAGACCATGTGGCCAGTACTAATAGAGCTCCATATTTTGCTGATGAAAGAGATTCTGCTTGATGCATAATTCAGAAAACTCTGATATCTAAGGCAAACACGTGTTTTCCTTTATACTTCTCTTTGTCCTCTATCACGTATACTGTCTCCTTTTCGCTCCTTCGTTTCTTTCAGCCATGCGTCTAAATCTATATTTTAGACATTTTCTTTTTTTTTTTAACTATATTTTATCCCACGATTTTGTAACCCATTTTTTCACCCAGTGCCAATTCCTAATGTGATCCTGGGCTCTACACATCCTCCACCAACCTGGGGAGGCAGCGGACTGGCCTCATGCTTCCTTCAATGCATGAGGAGTCCAAGCTGCCTTCTTTTCACCCAACAGGGGGGAGTTTCCCTGGTTGGACGTAGCGCGTGGAAGGAACACGTTATTCCAACCAGTTCCTGTCCCCGGCTGGCCAGGGGGAGGTAGTTTAGAGCCCAGGATTACTGCATGTTTTTGTGAGGGTATCTACCCTAGGGGACACGGGGAGAACATGCAAACTCCACACAGAAAGGCCCTTTCGTCAACCCCGCCTCGGGTATGGTCACTGATGACGCAGAGGAGCAGACACGCCGCCAGCACCCACAGCAGCGCCCCTAGCGGGAATCGAACCCAGGACCTTCTAGCTGTGAGGCGACAGCACTAACCACTGTGCCACCGTGCCCCCTTCATTTTTTTTTTGGACATTTTAGACATTTTCTAACCAAGAAAATATTTTTTTAGCTTCTGATTCTTCTGATTATTCAAACAAACACTTAAATTAATTCAAGCAACTCTGACGGCACACATTTGATGAAAGAATGTTTACTATTACTAAAAAGGAACAGTACTCTACTGAAGGTAAATTTAAAAATAAATATTCAGGCATTATGTTTTGTTCTTGATAATACTGT
Source organism: Benthosema pterotum (assembly GCA_039105355.1). Taxonomy (NCBI): domain Eukaryota; kingdom Metazoa; phylum Chordata; class Actinopteri; order Myctophiformes; family Myctophidae; genus Benthosema; species Benthosema pterotum. The sequence goes on along the minus strand of CM076978.1, from coordinate 42,859,725 downwards.
ATAACGAAGGTTGCGTATGTATATGTGAGCGATTACATCACTCCAATATATGATGATGATGATGATGATAGTTACATATGATAGTTCCTCTGCCTAGCAGAGGAACTATCATATATTGGAGTGATCCAATACAGCGTTATATAATCATTATGTGTCATATTTAGGGTTAGGTCAGGGGTCGGCAACCCAAGATGTTGAAAGAGCCATTTTCGACCAAAAAATAAATTCAAAATCTGTCTGGAGTGCTTAAAGGTGAATTCCACCCATTTTATTTTATTTTTCCTGAGAGTGTACAAATGTGAACCAAATGGACCCTGGCGGGTCCATTTGGTTCCATTTGTACACTCTCAGGAAAAAAAGGTCCTAAAAGAAAAATCATTAACATGGTGAAACAACCTGAACTGGAGTTTCTGGAAATAAATAAATAAATATATAAAGGAGTTTTTCCAGAACTCCATTTCTAGTAAATTGTGTAAACTGAGTAAAACGTTGAAAATGGGTGGTTCAGATTGAAAGCTCCACCTCTGATAACTGCTGGGCTTTTTTGGCATGGCCAAGTGCTACTTTAACTGGCAACTGTCAGAGCGCACCGTGTTTCGGGTGCTGTTAGTGAATGAAATGTTTATATTATGTTGGCGGATCACCCCAGTGTGTGTATGTGATAATGCTACAGCCACTGAGCCACTAGGGCTGTGTTCTAGAGCCGCATGCGGCTCCTGAGCCGCAGGTTGCTGACCCCTGGGTTAGGGTTAGAGATGGCTCAGTCCTCTTTAGTTTATAATTATACATACTGTAAGACTTAAAAAGGGGGCACACCATGATAACACCATCATGGTGATTTGTTGCCAATCGGTTAATTGATCACTAAATTAGTTGACAACTAATTCAATTATCGATTCATTTACAATTCATCAATTAACTACATTTAGTGTTGTATCATTTGTTTTAAGTTTTTAATTTTTTTTCTAATAGCTGAGAAACTGTGACCTGAATGACCTGTTGACCTCATGATGACCATGTCCATGTACTCATTTACTGCTAACATTTGGAGTTCATCAAGGAGTTCATCTAGAGTAGGGGAAGTGGACTGGATTTTCTGGTTGAGTCACAACTACTGATTATTAGTAGTTGCTTGAGAAACAGTGGTATTCACTGCATGATAGGAAGTGATACCAAAGCCCACATCCCCGGGGGTTGACACTAAGGTCTCCGAGGCACTTGCCCATCGGGCAAGCGCAAGTCAGGTTCTACTTGCCCTCAGGTCATGGTCACTTGCCCCCCAATAATGTATTGTAAATTTTGCATTTAAGTTTACTTCCTACTTGGGTGCTTCAACAGGTGGTCCGGGGACCACCAGTGGTCCCTGAGAGGGTTCCAGGTGTAAAAAAGAAACCAAATGGACCCTTGCGGGTCCATTTGGTTTCATTTTTACACTCTCAAGAGTTAAAATTCATCATCTTAATTAGCCCATAGTGGTCACAGACCCAGTGGTCCCTGACCCCAGCAAAATGATTGGAACCAAATGAACCTGGGAGAGAGATGGGTAGAGATAGCTAGAAAGCAGGGAAAGACACAGAGGCAGAGTGCAATGACCGCCTTCAAGACAAATTTATCTTGTGTTGTGTTATCGTACACTAAGTTGCACACTTGCCCGATCGGGCAACCAGGTAGCAGTCTTCACTTGCCCCACCATTTTTTTTTACTTGCCCCGGGCAAGCGGGCAAGTGTTAGTGTCAAGCCCTGCCAATACAACAGTAGTCCCTAGATTGATTCTACGTCTACAGTCAGGGTGGTTGCAGCCTAATGATCAATCTGTGTTCTGCACCACGTAACAACAGTAAACACAATGAGCTTGTGTTGCCTTTGACAGAACTGTATGAATATGTGATGGGCGTAATGAAGACAAAAGGTAAAGACCTTGCAGGTAAACCTTGCCATGTGTTCCGTGTCAGATTCCAGCCACTTTCAACCAGGGGGCCGGGGACCACCAGTGGTACTTCAGAGGGTTCCAGGTGGTCCCCAGGCTAAATGATGGGAAGTTGGTTAACCATTGGTAACTCTTTGAGAGCGTAAAAATGAAACCAAATGGACCCTTGCGGATCCATTTGGTTTCATGTTTACGCTCTCAAGAGTTAAAATATTCGCCATGTGAATAAACCCAAGTCTACACAACTAGAGAATGTAGTAGATTAATGGTCATTTTGATCTGTATGTTTGACTGGTTTGTTTCTGAAATTCAGCCTAGAATTGTGGACAAAAACAAAATAAATCTTTCGTTTTGGGGTCTGTGTAAAATGTCATCAAATGGTGGTCCATGGTCCAAATTTTGAATAAATAGTGGGCCCTGGTATCAAAACAGTTGAAAACTACTACAGTAGGACACAACACCAGGAGTTCAGAAGCTTTTGGCAAGAAAGAAGAACCTACTGGAGTCTAATCTGTGATTTTCACAACCTCCTCAGTCTCAGAGCAGAACGACAGGACCTTTGGTGGTTCAGGGTACAAAGTTACCCCATCCATCCATCAGACAGGATTGCCATCTGCAGTCAGGGGCGGATCTAGGCATGGGCATGGGCATGGGGGAGCAATGCCCCCCTAAATACCCAGTCTGCCCCACCAAACACGATGCCATGCAAAACAACCCAAGATATTTCAAATTAAAGTGCGTATATTTAAAATGATTTGAAACACTACTACTGCTACTAACTAACTACAGCTGTGTCACCACTAAACCAACAGCATATCATCATTGAAAACAGAAAACTCTCCGAGTCAGACCTTTAGCTTTATGCATGCTGCGTGTCTGTTGCAACTTCAACAACAACAACTGATGTTATTATTGATGCTTTACTTGACTAATAAAAGTCCTGTAACCGAAAATGGTATGGGTGCGGCTTCATCGCCCGTGGTGCGAAGCGACTCTTGCCCCTCCAACATGCCCCCCCCAAATGGGACATGTTACATCCGCCCCTGTCTGCAGTGCAAAATTGCAAAACCTATAGTTTCCACCACCTGTAGTGGGAAACTCTACCAGGTCTGCTGCTGAGTCTTTGGTTTTGTGGGGAAACAATGAAACACTGTGGCAGAGGAGGAAGTTAGACGTGCCGTGGGAAACACTCAGCCATCGCTTTACCACCGGAGGAAGAAGAGATAGACGTAACTGCTGCTTGAATTGGACTTTAACAAGTAACCACTCAGGCCTACTTGACCCGTTAAGACCTTAGGCCCATTCTAGTGGTCCCCTTCCCTCCCCCAAGCCCCCCCAAAATAATCCAAATTATGCACGTTCATGATTTTTTCAAAATCTAAAAGGGAGCTAAACTGACAGGAAACGGTGAAGATCTTAGCAGTTCACAAAACAGGAAATTCATTGTCCTCATGAGAGTGGCAGATCTCAACCTATACGATGAGGTTAAAATGAGGTTAAAAAGATAAAAGTCAGGGTGCAAAGTGCAGCTATGAATATTGAAAGGGGAATTCCACACATTTTCAAGATTTTTCTGAGAGCGTGCAACCGGGTCCATTTGTACGTACGCTCGCACAAAAATAGGTCCTAAAAGAAAAATCATAATTATGGTGGAACACAACTTGATGTCATCAAGTTGTGTTTCACCATGTTAATGATTCATTTCTAGGAAACACAGAACGGGCGGGAACTTTTTTTTTTATCCTGTCCAGATAACATCTCTGGATAGAACTGAATGACCTGGTGACCTTACGATGACCATGGGGGGTGAAGAAATTCAACAGAAAAAGGGAGTTTCTTTAAAGAAAGGGAAATGAACTGGGTCTTCTGGTTGAATCACTACTCTGAAATTATTAGTAGTTGGTTGAGAAACAGTGCGATTCATCGCATGATAGGAAGCAATATAAAAGCAGGGGTTGACACTAACACTTGCCCGCTTGCCCGGGGCAAGTAAAAAAATGGTGGGGCAAGTGAAGACTGCTACCTGGTTGCCCGATCGGGCATGTGTGCATCTTAGTGCACTATAACACAACACAAGATAAATTTGTCTTGAAGGCAGTCATTGCACTCTGCCTCTGTGTCTTTCCCTGCTTTCTAGCTATCCACAATTCCAGGCTGGATTTGGGAAACAAAACGGGCAAATTAACACATCAAAATGACCATTAATCTTCTACAGTGTAGACCTGGGCTAATTAAGATGATGAATTTTAACTCTTGAGAGTGTAAAAATGAAACCAAATGGACCCGCAAGGGTCCATTTGGTTTCATTTTTACGTTCTCAAGAGTTACATCTGGTTAACCAACTTAACTGGGGACCACCTGGAACCTGGGGGGCAAGTGACCATGACCTGAGGGCAAGTAGAACCTGACTTGCACTTGCCCGATGGGCAAGTGCCTCAGAGACCTTAGTGTCAACCCCTGTAAAAGCCCACATCCCCACCCAATACAACAGAGGGCTCCCGGGTTGATTCTATGGTGGGACCACGGTGGTGGGACTCGGCCACAATCCGTTAGAAATCCCTGTTTTACAGTGATATACTTATAATCCTGAGGTTTTCAAACTGTTTTATAACCTGACAGCCCTATTATGAGGGATTCCTTTGGATGTGTGTGTGTCTGTGTGTGTGCTAGGGCTGCAATTAATTTACTAACTAAATTAGTTTCATAATCGATTAATCGGCTGAGTATTTAAATGATTGACCGATTCGTCACATTGCGACACTTCTTTAACCTTTTAATCACCTTAAAATATATACTGTATTTTAGACATGTTCTAACTAATGAAGACACTTTTGATAGCTGCTGATTAAGCTGCAATTCAAACAAACACATTTTAAATTAATTAAAGCAACTCATGGTGTAATTAGGCTTATTCTGACTGCATACATTTGATTAAAGAATAACAACACAGTGACATGTGTCAGTCTAAAGGGAACAGTACTCTTCTAAACTTAAACAGCTCTTTTAAAAAAATAAAAAAATAAATATTCAAGGAGTGAGTAATCAGTGATCCAAGTTCCAACGCAGAGCTACATAATCACTGTTGTGTCAAATTTGGGGTTAGGGTTAAAGATGTTGGAAGCCACTGGTGTGCATATGAAAAACACAAATATACTGCAAAGTGTACGTGTAGCAGCCTAACCTAACCTGCATGTGCTAAAACCGCTGGGCGGGCACGCACGCACGCACGCACGCACGCACACACGCACACACACAGTATACTCCATTTCTCGCATGCATGCAACATATGAAACCGAACTGAAAACATCACAACATGTTGTTTCATTTGCTCAGTCGCCGACACAAATACTTCCCCCCGCCTCCCGCCCCCATCTTTTAGCCAAGTGTGTAGTTTTTTTTTGCTAGTATCACTTACCCCCAGTGCAACGCTAAACCCCTGACACAGCAGAGCACTTGTGTGTTGCTCTTTTTTTTCTCTCCCCTCAGCATGCTGGCACAGCTTTGATGATGCAGAAGACTGCGTGACAATAGAATAGCTTACCAAAGCTACAGTACAGTCCTCCAACCTGCCTGCCTGCCTGCCTGCATGGCGCGCACCACAGGACAGCACTGCCGCTGCCACTAGCCTGTTATTTTTTTAAGAGACCGACCAATTCTCTATCGCAGTGGTTTTCAACCTTTTTGATACCAGGGCCCACTATTTATTCAGAATTTGAGCCACAGAGTGTTAAAATGAAACCAAATGGACCCTTACGGGTCCATTTGGTTTCATTTTACACTCTCAAGAGGTAAATTATTTTTGAACATCTGAATTACGTAATTTCAAGAGTCCACACAATTAGAGAATGGAGAATAATTGTTATTTTGACCAACGTTTTGCCAGTTCTCTTTCCCAATTGTGGACAAAAACCTGAAAGTTATTAGCTTTGGGTGCAAGAGACTAAATTAAACATCACAAACTGTCAACTCAAACCCCAAATACTGTTTCAAACATCAGTAGTAGCATATACAAGAAAACCTTCCAATTCTCCCCTCCATTTTTCATTATAAGTGCATTATTCTTAAACACTATAACAGTAAGTAACATCACTACTATTTGAAAGTAAAACTTTCTTGGGGCCTTGAAATGGATTTTTGTTTTGTTTTATCATGTGTTATGTCTTGTTGAGCTGGTCATTTTGAAAGTAGTTCTCAAGTCAAAAAAGTGTGGGCACCCCTGATTTACCCACTGTACACGTGCAACGCCTAGGCTTCGTCTTGTTACACGCTTTGAATAGAAAAAGGTGTCCAATACAAGACATGCAATGTAAAGCTGGTGGGCAGCTTCCATCTGTTGAGAGAGCAACAGCGAGTTGCAGTGAGTCAGCCAGTCAGCCCCCTGCCTCACACACTGAAATCAGAGAAACCGCAAGAATGTAACAGCTTCTGTTCCGTTATTATCCCTCCTCCTCGCTGCAGCTTGCCCCAGAAAATAACTGCTACGCCTCTCTCTCTCGCTCTCTCCCCCTCCCATCCTCCATCTCGCTCTGTACACACATACACACACACACACACTTTACACACACACACACACACACACACAACACACACACACACACACACACACACACACACACACACACACACACACACACACACACACCACACACACACACACACACACACACACTCTCACACACACACACACACACACACTCTTTACACTGCAAAAGATAGATACACACACATCCGTTCCCTTCTCGCTCAAGCCAAACTCAGCAGTGAGCTCAGCGGTGTGAGAGAATACCAGAACGGTCGGCCCCAAATAATAGTCGGACCAGCCGAAATGTTGCGACATTGAGGGGTCAGAGAACTGCAGCGCTCGGGAGGGCTGTTGCAGACTGAAAGAGGGACAAACTGGACATTGAAAGACATTGTTTTCAACGAGGGTGGCACAAATAAGAGCTACTGATGTGTGCATTATCTGTTTTAAAGTATTGCACCGTGACAACTAAAGTCTTTGTAATGTTAGTAGTACTACTAAATGTCAACAATCTAAAATAAAGGGATCTATGATCATCAAAGCTGCGTTGTTAGTGTTTATGCTGTATTAAATGATCTAAAATAAAGGGATTTAAAAAAAAAAATCAGGCTGTTGCCTGGCTGTTGCTGTTGTTTATGCTATATCCTATTATTACAAAAAATCTAAAATAAAGACTATAAAAGTCTATGTAAAAGAGCCACCACTGGACTGATCCCATTAAGTGAACAGAGTTTGCAACGCCATAACTCTGTCTATACTCAGGGCCTGGTATTCCTGCTACCGTGTGAGACACATGGACTACATGACTGTTAGATTGATGGATGTTAAAGAGAGCCAGTTGTGTGTAGAAACGTAACAACTGTCCTTGCTAGCACGACGATGTGCGTTTATTGGCACAAGGCTAGCTGGAGGGTAAGGATGGGGCTGTGGGGTGGTGGTGGTGGTGGGCAGGGGGTTCACAATCATTCACTCCTATCCCCAGGCTGAGTTAAAGGTGAGATTATGTGAAGACACGCCTGGATGTCAGCGCAGCAAAGGGAGGTGTCGGTGTGTGTCAGTGTGCGTGCGTGCGTGTGCGGAAAGGGTGATCAAAATGAGCTCACACACACCCAGAGGATGCTCATGAGTCTTTGTAACTAGATATATCACTATGGTGTGTAACCTCTGCCAGTCTCTCTCTCTCTCTCCGTCTCTGTCGCTCTCTCACACACGCACACAGTGACAGCTCCTGACATTTTCTCGACCCCCGGCTACATTTGGCACCCGCCTGTTGACTAAGTCAAAATTTTGGAGAGGCAGAGGGGAGGGAGGGAGAGAGAGAGAGAGAGAGAGAGAGAGAGAGAGAGAGAGAGAGAGAGAGAGAGCAGCTTAAAACAACTTTGCGTTGGGAACATGCTGGTCGTGGCAGGCTGGAATTCACTGTCTGTATCGATGAGTTGATGTATAGAGCAAAGCAGGGGCGGATCTAGGCATGGGTAATGGGGGGGAGGCAATGCCCCCCTAAATGCCCTGACTGACTGCCCCACCAAACATGAGGGCATGCAAAACAACTCGAGATATTTCAAATTAAAGTGCTTATATTTAAAATGATTTGAAGCGCTACTACTGCTACAAACTAACTACCGTTGTGGCACCACTAAACCAACAGGATTTCTTTGAAAGGAGAAAACTCTCTGAGTCAGACCTTTAGCTTTATGCATGCTGCGTGTCGGTTGCAACTTCAACAACAACTGATGTTATTATTGATGCTTATTTTCCTAATAAAAGTCCTGTACCCCCCCCCCCCCCATAGGGAAATGTTACATCCGCCCATGGAGGAAAGGAAAGAGAGAGAGATGAGATTGATGGGAGGGGTAAAGGAAAAATAGAAAACAAATCTGACAGTGGGGAATTTGGAGAAGGGGCAACGGCCTTCAGCATAAAATGTTTAGTCAAAAATCAAAACAGATATATAGCCTTATTTTTTGTCTTTCCCCCTCTATGTTGCTTCTACTTTGATGCTGCAGCTGTTTCCCTGCAGACAGACACTTGGTTCGTCCTGCAGACGGTCCAGAACTTTGTTATCAACAATTCATGAAAACAAAAACATTAGTTCATCATTGAAAACAGAAAACTCTCTGAGTCAGACCTTTAGCTTTATGCATGCTGCGTGTCTGTTGCAACTTCAACAACAACTGATGTTATTATTGATGCTTTACTTGACTAATAAAAGTCCGGTAACTGAAAACGGTATGGGTGCGACTTCGTTGCCTGTGACGCGAAGAGACATGGGTGATGAAGTCGCCCCCATGCCATTTTGCCATTTTCTCCTGCCCCCCACCCCTCCCCAATTGGAAATGTTACATCCGCCCCTGCAGGCAAGGTAATTTCATATAAAATGTCACAATTGTGACAGATTCGATTTTGATATATAAATATTTAGGAAAACAAAAAGAGAAAAAGGTAGGGTCAATAACATGGCAATAGTGACAGCGTCACAGTGACCGCCAGTCAGGAATGCAACCTCTTCTGCTCCTAGCGACCATAAATAATGACTAACGACTAATAAGCACGGCTGTAAATCAACTAGTAATCTAATCTGTTGAAATTACAGCCCAGCCCGAAAACAGGTGTTCAGGTTGCAATGCTGATCCCCATTTAGGAAACTAAACTACTGATTACTAGACTACTAGGCTACCGATTACCAATGCATTGACTGATCAAAAAGTAGAACATCAATTCATTTGAAAAACTTTGGCTGTCATACCAGGGTCCACTATTTATTCAGCAATTTAGCCACAGACCACCTTTGATGTTAATTGAGTTCAGTCTCTCAGACCCAAAAGCAAGGACTTTCAAGTTTTTGTCTACAAGGATCGATAACTGGCAAAATCGTTGTTCAAAATAACAATTCGACATTTTCTAATTGTGCAGATTCTTGAAAATATAAAAAATATAAGGTCCATTTGGTTTACCAACTGTCCATCATTTAGCTGTAGATCACCTAGAGCAGGGGTTTTCAACAGGTGGTCCGGGGACCACCAGTGGTCCCTGAGAGGGTTCCAGGTGGTCCCCAGGCTAAATGATGGAAAGTTGGTTAACCAGATGTAACTCTTGAGAATGTAAAAATGAAACCGAATGGACCCTTGCGGGTCCATTCGGTTTCATTTTCACACTCTCAAGAGTTAAAATATTCATCATCTGAATTAGCACTATTTAATTAAGAAGTCTACACTGTTTTGTTTGCAAAATCCAGCCTGGAATGGTCAACAAAACCAAAATAATTCTTTAGTTTTAGGTCTTTGGGGCTAAAATGTCGTCAAATGGTGGTCCGTGGCTCAAATGCTGAATAAATGGTGGTCCCTTGTATGAAAAAGGTTGAAAACCCCTGACCTAGAGTCCTCTCAGGAACCACTGGTGGAAACCCCTGCTGTAGGACATACCAGCTCTGTGATTTCATAAAAAAATGCAAGGCTCCAGGCTGCACTTCTCATTTTTGTACCACGTGCACCCAGAAATCTGTCTAGTGCAATTAGACATTTTCTTTAGTAATGGCCACAACACAGTGCACCTCACATTTAGCAGGTCTCTCTATAAGTGTGTACTTTATACTTGTGTGTGGAGGCACTTAAATTGTATGCTAGTGCAGGGGTTTTCAACCCTTTTGATATCAGGGCCCACTATTTATTCAGCATTTGAGCCACGGAGGTAGACCATTCGACGACATTTTCACCCCCACATCGCGCAAAAACAAGATTGATTTTCTTTTGGTTTTGTTCACAATTCCAGGCTGGATTTTGACAAACAAAACAGGCAAACATACAGATCAAAATGCCCATTAATCTTCTACATTATCTAGTTGTTTAGACTTGGGCTAATTCAGATGATGAATATTTTAACCCTTGAGAGTGTAAAAATGAAACCAACAACAGGCATGCGTGTATGTGCAAGAACACCACAAAGGAACTGAACAATGGTAGCGTACAACCACACATCACAATAGGGGCTCGATGAGGTTGTGTGCGGCGCGCCTGTGTCTTTACACTGGTAAGGTATACTATACACAACCTGCGAAGTACTATGCATGTACTGTATGTGCGTTTAGGAGTGGATGATAGTGGTGGTGGTGTAGGTGGGCTGTTGGTGGGGCGGGGGAGCAAGCCAAGACATGCACACAAAGAAAAACAGCAACTCAGGAGTTATTAGCACAAGAGTGAGCTCAGCCTGCATACCTGAGACGTGTCGAGATAAGGGCTGGGCTGCAAGCTCAACATGGGTATATATACAGTAGGTTTGTCTCCTACTCGCCTACTTTGAACGGAAAATGTGCAAATGTAATTCTCACAGCCCATTGTGAGATTAGAGATGGGCTATTTTCAAATGGCCAAAATGTATACAGTCCCAAAAGTAAGAAGAATAGCACACTGTATAACAGCTCGGCCATATGTGGGTCTTTGTCAGGTTACAGGTACTTCGTCATATACCTGACGAAAACTCCCATGGATTATTTGGATTATTTTGTCTTCTAATCCCTGAATAAAGTGACCCGGAAGCTACTGTATTATACAGTGTGCGAACTATTCTTCTTTCTTTTGTACATTCCACTTTTTTTAGTTCAGCACCTGTAAGTTTTCCTAGAGATGTGCATACTGCACTTTTGTTTCAACTTTAAAATGTATATAGGGCTGAGATGTTTGCTGCAAATTCTGCAATAGGTCCGCCACCTAATAATGAAAATCTGCAGAGGAATTAATAACCAACTGAACAAATAAATAAATGTAGTGGACTTGAGTCAAATTACATTTTTTGAATCCGAGATGTAGTGATAAATAAAATGTTTACCTAAGAAAAGTACAAATACCTCAAAGCAGTACTTGGGTAAATGCAGTGGTACCATTTCCCTCTCCTGTGAAACTGCCTTCAGTTGTTTAATGTGGATTTAGAACTCCTTGATGTGGCTGATGGAATCTCAAATGCCCATGCAACAGTCAAACATAATCATATCAACTCCTGTCATGGGTTGGCCATTAAAACGCCACTCCTGATCAGAAACAAACATGACTCAATTTGTCTAAATAAATCGCTCAGACCGCAGAAAACCACTGTCATAACCAGTGTTGGGCAGTAACAAATTACATATTACCTTTTCCAGCAAAAGTATTGTAATAATATTACTCTGCCAAAATGGGTAGTAGGTAACATAATATGCTAAAACACACCTCATTACTTTTATTACAAATGAGCTTGTTGTTGCAAAATAGATCAGATATCAACAGATAACAGAGATGCGCAGTAGTTTGTAGATCCTAATTCACCACAGCATTCTGCACACATGATGTACACTACAGGTTTTCGCTAAACAGATTGTGTTGTTCATCTCTGTTCTTTTGCAGGAGGGAAGAGCGAACCTGGGAAAGTAATAAAGTAATATATAACATTATAAGCTATGATTCAAGTTAAGTAATAAGTAATATAATGTTGTTACTTTTTCTAAAAGGGTCCCTAAGTAGAGTAAAGATATAACTCTCCCAAGTAATATTGCCCAACACTGGTCATAAACTGGACAGGCATGCGTCTTACACGCGACCAAGGATTTCCAAGAGTTCAGCAAGTGAATTACTACATGTTGAGACATGTTGAGAGTCGAGAGATCTACCTCTCATAGTATGTCTTTGGTTCAGTATCGTACATGCATAGCTAAACTGAAGCACCAGTTGTACCTGAGACCTGAACCCAATGTTCACCCAGTTCAACCAATTTGGCAATGCTGGCATTTTTCACTAACCGTTGACACTTGTTATACAAGCGTCTTTCAGCCCCCTCCCCCAAACCAAAAAACCGGAGATTAAAGCTAACAGACGAGTACAAACACACTGTGTTTGTTAACAGATTTGTTTAAAAGCAAAATCTAACTCCACCTCACCTCCGCTCTATTGGCTCATTAAGAATCTGCTGGAGGCTGCTGTGCTGTGATTGGCTAAAACGCTGCCTCACCCCACACGACCCCCACCTCACAAATTTGCACCACCTTTCCTGAGGCAGATGAATGTTTTGTTTTCATGATTTGTTGACAACAAACCTCTGGACCATCTGCAGGACGAAGCAAGCGTAAAAGTAAAAGCAACATAGATGGGAAAAATATAGGTAAATACAGTATCTATTTGTTTTTTTGCTAAGGTGTTGCCTCCAATACCTTTAAGCTCCTCACAAATTGGCCTACAGACACATTTAGGCTGGACATCCATACCAACATTCTAGCTATTGATAAAAATGGGCTCATCTTTTATAGCAGTGGTTTTCAACCTTTTTCATCCCAGGGACCACCATTTATTCAGGATTTGAGCCACGGACCACCATTTAAAGCCATTTAAGTCCCACAGACCCACTTTTGACCCGCTTTTGTCCACAATTCCAGGCTGTATTTGGGAAACAAAACAAGCAAAATATACATTCCAAAATGGCTAATTCAGATGATGAATATTTTAACTCTTGAGAGTGTGAAAATGAAACCAAATGGACCCGCAAGGGTCCATTTGGTTTCATTTTTACGTTCTCAAGAGTTACAACTGGTTAACCAACTTAGCTGGGGACCACCTGGAACCCTCTCAGGGACCACTGGTGGTCCCCGGACCACTGGTTGAAAACCCCTGTTTTATAGTCATGAAATGAGAGGAGAGCCCATGGTGGTGGTGCTGAATTTGGAACAGTGACATGGTTTGAGATTGTTACTGTAGTAGTTGTACTGTAGGATACTGTAGTAACGCTTGTAAGCCCTGCAGTTTGTGAGGACGCGTTGTCAAGCTTTAATGGGCTATTATTTATGACCACAGTTCTTTTCCGGGCCTGGCCTGTCCACCCAACTGTACAGAATAGTTTTTGTGGCCACGATCACGCACTCTGCCTTGGCTTTGCCTGTCTCGCTGTACTGACTGTATAGATGTATATGAAATGACCAGGGATGGTCTCACTATACCACAGTTGTTTTCAACCCGTGGTCCGGGGACCACCAGTGGTCCTTGACATTTCCATGTGGTCCCCAGGCTAAATGATGGACAGTTGGTTAACCAGATGTAACTCTTTGAGAGTTACACACTCTCAAGAGTTAAAATATTCTGAATTAGCTTTAATAAGTCTAATAAGTCTACACAACTAGAGAATGTAGAAGATTAATGGTCATTTTGATCTGTGTGTTAGGCCGTTTTGTTTCCAAAATCGAGGATGGAATTGTGGACAATCTTCTTATCTTATTAAAGTATATGACATGACATCTTCTTATGTCATACTTTCCCTAAAAAGGGGCTACTAAATGTCATAACCTTTTGTGTTACAAAAATAGGATGCCACCCCCCAGCCATTCATCTCTCCCTTCAAATTGCCCCCTGCTATGCACCCCCAGGCAAGTGAGCTGTAATCTCTAGTTGACACCATCTCACCGGAGACACAGGGGATTTTAATCTCAGATTATAATCTAGGGTTAATGTGGGGTTTTGATAGCCAGTAGCCACGGTACCCTCAACTCGACCCCTCACAGCTGAAGAGGATCACCTTGACCAAGAACTCAACACATGAGTTTGCTATTCTCCCGGGAGAGTTTTTGTCAGATGTCAAGTGAAGTAAATATTATTTATTTAAAAAATGCATTCAATTATATAGCTATAATTAATTGAGAGCCAAGAACATTTAATTTACTTTGCCTGTACCTTGAGCTTTAGACAAAACCAAAGACGCAACATTTCTCATCATTCAAAAAGTGGATTAGTTGGATAATCCCCAAAGGAAAAAAAACACTGAAGGAGTACAAGTGGTTGCATTTTCAGTGTCACCATTATTCTGCGGTAAAGAAAAGAGGGTCCAAGACGATACTAGCGCAGTCTCTCTCCTGTGCGCATGCACACGCATACATACACCTCTTTCACAGATCATTGCATAAACCATTTCATCTCAATTCATTCAATTCCCCATGTGGAACTATGTATTAGTCAGCCAGTTAGTCACAGGCCAGTTCCTTCTTCACCCAACAAATCCCATTATTAATCATGGTCAGGATATGTGGTATGGTATGTGTGTGTTGTGTGCACGTGGTGCATGCGTGCGCGCGTGGTGCAAGAGTGCATATTGGTCTGCGTGACTACTACGTGCACGGATGCTGAGCATATTTCATTGTGTCCTTTCCTTCCGTACTTAGGTTGCCTCTATGCGCGAATCCTTTTATCTGTGTCCAGCTGTTTAGGCCTAATCGTAGTTTTATCAGCCTCAGGATACAAGCAGGTTCATTTCCTAGAGCAGTGGTTTTCAACCTTTTTGATACCAGGGCCCACCCTATATATTCAGCAGTTAAGACACAGACCACCATTTGAGGACATTTTATCCCCACAGTCCCCAAAACAAAAGATTTCTTTTGATTTTGTCCACAATTCCAGCCTGGACCTGGGAAACAAAACAGGCAAAACATGCATATCAAAATGGCCATTAATCTTCTTCATGTTTACGCCCTCAAAGAGTTACATCTGATTAACCAACTGTCCATCATTTATCCTGTGGACCTCCTGGAACCCTCTCAAGGACCACTGGTGGTCCCCAGACCACTGGTTGAAAACCACTGTCCAGATCATAACCCCGGTGCTCTTCCTTCGGTCCCCTCTTTGCCCAACATGCTGTTTCAGCTAATCAAACCATTACAACTGGCCACTAACCGAGAACAACATTACCATAATATGCAATTTCATCTGATTAGTTATGCATGATCCACACTTCCAGCGACATTAGACAGAGGCAGACCATCTGTGTTAGAGGAGGGGGGAGGGGGACGGTTGGGTGAGTGACCCCAATCTGACAACAGCAAGTCTAAAAATGAGTAATGACATTGGGTAACATTTTATGAGAGCATTTTGGGAGTTTGAAGAGGAGCTACTACCACTGAGTCACTGACCTAACCCTAACCCTAACACCACACCAACATAAACCGCTGCACCCGCATTATAAAAGGTCGGACTTAACACAAAATGCACAACCAGTTTCTGTTTATTCTAGTAAGTAGCAGCAAGATCATATCAGTCCTGTTCTTCAATACCAGCAAGCACAAAGTTCATCTCCTCCCATTTGAAACAGACTACTGTAGAATGCTGTATGCTGCTCAGCTAAAAACGATGACAACATTTTAATTGATCTGATCTTTGAAGACCAACGTGAGACTAGATACACGTGTCATGTATGCAATTGCAGGGTTCGATCTTCCCTTTTCAAAAAAAACTGTTGCTCCTAACTGTTAATTAGACTTTATGTGCCACAAAGCACTTCATCTTCTAAATTAAAAAAATGCAATGCACGAGTGCGCGGCTGCACGCAGCACACACACACACAAACACAGTATGTATATAAATAATAATAATTATCGTTTCCTCATTCAGATTAGTCAAGGAACCTGGTTTGGTATTGCGTGGGCGTGATAGCAAGCAGAGAGAGTAAACACAGCTGTTTAGTGCTCTGGGGGAGATTTTAGCTGAAACGAAAGGTTGTGCTATATCTGCCCGGCAAGACCACTAACTAGTTGGTTGACTTTTAATAATAATAATTAATAATAATAATAATAATAATAATAGTAATAATACTAATAATAATAATAATAATAATACATACGAGAGAGCCTGCTATGCTTGCTGTATGGCAGGCATCAGTAAAACAAAAATATTCGCAAAAATTACAATAATCATCCGATTGTGTTTCTAACATGAGACATTTTTGCAGAATGATTTTTCCTTTTTTTTTAACAGTCTTCCACCGTGTCTACTGAAACACTCAACCACGCTGGATCGCAGACATTGCATTGTTGTGAGAACATGAACTACATCGAGGCATTGCAGTTGTGCTAACCAATCATCATGGAAAATGATAGTGTCGTTACAGAATCTGTTAAGTGCATTTGTGCGTGCTGCTTTGATGTGTTGGCTATGTCTTGTCACAGATATATGTAATCAAAGCCATTTGAGAAGAATCTTTATGAACAAGTGGGAGTCTTTGCAAGGACTCGCCACCAGTTGTGTGCCATCTCATTGGGAATTTTGGATCTGATTCTGAATCTGAACTGGCATGGAAGCAAGTTACCGTTACCCGCACAGGCACTTAAAAGTTTAGCAACTGTATACACCAACGTCTGGCCCAACTCTGTATACTTTATCTATGACTCTGCCTGCAGCACTAACTAACCAACTGCAAACTAGGGCTGTGAGCATTCCAATGGGTCATAATGGAATGGGCAGGCAGCTGGTCCTCTTGGTTAAACATGAACAGGCTGCCCTTTCACAGAGCTGTCACTGAGACGCAGGGGCGGATCTAGGCATGGGCATGGGGGGGCCAGGCAATGCCCCCCTAAATGCCCGGCCCCACCAAACATGTTGGCATGCTGCAAAACAATCCAAGATATTTCAAATTAAAGTGATTATATTTAAAATGATGTCAAACACTACTACTACTACTGCTACTAACTAACTACAGTCGTGTAATCTTTGAAAACAGAAGTCAGACCTTTAGCTTATGCATGCTGCGTGTCCGTTGCAACTTCAACAACTGATGTTATTATTGATGTTTAAAAAAAAAAGTCCTGTAACCAAAAATGGCATGGATGCGGCCCCCATACCAATTTCTCCTGCCCACCCCCCACCCCCAATTGGGAAAGGTTACATCCGCCCCTGCTGAGACGCTGTGAATGGCATTGGGGTTCCTGGCTGCAGCCTCGGTTGAATAAAATGGTTGATGATCTGATTCTTGACAGAGGAGTACTGGGATTAAGATCAGGATTCAGATTTAGAATTTTGTTCTGGCTCGTCAATCTACATAATCCATACAAACTACTGCTACTCTAATTCGTCAGAGAATGTATATTGCGGTTTAAGTAGTTAAGCTCTCACTGAATGGCAGATGGTGCAAAGCCTACAGCACAGTTCACCTGCGATCATCCTACAACAGTCAACCTTTGGTTTGGTATGGTATGGTATGGTATGGTATGGTATATTCTTTAATCCCCGAGGGGAAACAAGTTTCACCACCAGAGCGTACAAACAAATAACGATCATACAGTACAAAAAGTACTTTCTGGTCTGTTCTATGGTAGCTGGTGATCTGGTCCAAAAAAAGTCTTAACTTGCCTGAAATCTTGACGTTTTTTTGTGCCTAAAAACCACAGGCTTACACTAAGGTGAACGGTAGTAAACCTGCATTGTTGACCAGCCAAACCAGAGCTTCCGGCAATGAAATTTATCCCGTGCATGCACGCAATAGAAACTGGCTTCTTTTTGAAGCCTAACACCGCTGCCCTGCATAGCCAACGTTGTAGTCTTCTTCTCACCAGACTTGTCAGTTGACAGTTGACACCACTACTAAGAGCTGTCAGCACCACAGAGCACCATGCTGAGGACTGGGGGGGGTGTGCCTTTCAATCTCAACACTAACCAAAGAGGAGCAGTCACAGTGGTGGAGTGGCGAGAGGACCGAGACTCCATAGGTGCAGGGTCTGTTGTCATTGTGAAGGAAGAAGCAAGAAAGCAGGGAAGCAAGGAGGAAGAAAAAATAGAAAGAAAGCAAGAAAGAATTTAAATCAGTGGGTTTTCAACCTTTTTTCATTTGAGCCACGGACCACCATTGTCCACAATACCAGGCTGGATTTGGGGAAACAAAACCATCAAACACTCAGATCAAAATGACCATTAATCTTCTACATTCTCTAGTTGTGTATAGACTTGGGATAATTCACATGATGAATATTTTTAACTCTTGAGAGCGTAAACATGTTCACGCTCTCAAAGAGTTACATCTGGTTAATCAACATTCCATAATTTAGCTGGGGGACCACCTGGAATCCTCTCAAGGACCACTGGTGGTCGCCGGAACACTGGTTGAAAACCACTGATTTAAATGATTGTGTTGGCAGTGGAACTGAGATATTGCAAGGCGTTTTAAATAAATTAGTAGTATTCCTCTCTAAATGGCAGTGCCTGCCCTTGTGGCAGCAACAGCCCATTATCTTAAGGGATAAACACTACAGACTTTGAACTAAGTGGGCTTAAAATTACCATCCTAGCCAAATTCAAGGCAATTGGAAGAAAAAAAAAAAGATCAGAAAGCACTATAGGCTTAAATGGGAGATCTGTGAGAACCTCATTAGCCCATATAATGTATTGAGTTTTTAGTTTTACCATTAAATGGAGCCAGGGCACCTTTGAAAACTCATATAACAAAGCAAACTAAAGGTGGATTAGTTCAATTAGCTAACAATCTAAAGAAAATCACTTTAATTTGCTGTCAACAGAATGTGTCTGCTGTACTCTGTGTAGAGATTAATTGCAGTCTAACAATAAATGCACAGGATATAGAGTATGTGCCCAACACAGGGTCAAATTCTAATTAAACAATTACACAATTGAGTAAATAATTTATGAGAACTGTATGGTACAACAGCAACATGTTGCTTTTTTCAGGATCCAATCACATCCAATGTATATAATGAATGCATTTAAGCCTATTAACCCAGCATCAAGCTCCCATACATTACACCACCGAGAAGCCGCGAATATTTTAAAATCAACCAGGTAGTTTTGAACTATAAATTCAAGGTGTAAAAAAAAAAAAAAACTCTGGATACAACAACACTACATGATGTGGTACTGCCTTCAGTGTCTCTAAAACAATACAACCAAATAGCTCAAACTTATTTCAGGGGAATCGATATCACCACATTCTAAACCTGTTTCAATTGTGACATGACACCTACGGGGAAACAAGTGAACAATTGCTGAAAACATAGTCACACTTCAATTTGACCACTGTCTCACTGGAAATGACTGCACCCTGATATTCTACCTTTTTACAACCTGCTATAACTAGAACAGAAACAGAATCCTATGTCAACAATCAGCATGTTACAAGCTTACTAGCCCGAGGCCAGACATTTCCAGACCACAATAATCCTTGCTAGCCTGGATTTAGAATAGCACCTAGTAATGGAAAAGGTTTGGGGCAAGATCAACTTTCAAAATACAAACACCAGCAACAATGTGACAGTATCCATTCCAAAAAATAGACATTTATTTGGTTTGATTTATTTGAAACCTTGCAAAGGGAATTCAAGGAATTTGACTGAATCTTACATTACTGTTTACAGCAGGGTTGTCAAACTCAGATACAGAGCGGGCCAAAATTTAAAACTGCACAAAGCCGCGGGCCAAGTTTGAACGAACTAACCTTTTAAAGGGGAATGGGTCTGAAAGAAAAGTCATTAACATGTTGAAATACATGTTGGTGATGTCATCAGATGTATTTCACCATGTTAATGATTTTTTCAGACCTCCATTTTTAGGAAATACAGAATTGGGGGAACATTTTTGATAATGTCCACACAACATCTCTAAGGTATATTAATGACATATGAAAATGTTGAAAATGGGTGGTCTTCCCCTTTCATTTGATAATGTCTCAAGGGCCAAATGAAATTACACGGCGGGCCAAATTTGGCCCACGGGCCAGAGTTTGACACCCATGGTTTACAGTGATTACAACAGGTTGTAATTCTAATTATAGGCCGCCATCATTTTGGTCCTATACTCACAGACAGACTCACTTGAGGGCTTATAGTACTTTACCTCTGTAAGTGTATAATAATATTACTGATGCTGCCTGCATGGTGTGGGTCCTGTAATTTGAATCTGTATCTGAATTAGTCGCTATGCTGTGGCCATAAATACTGTTGCTTTCCTTGTGTGCCATTAAAAGGCATCAGTTCTCATAGTGGAGTCTACTCTGGGGGCCCCAGGCATCACAGGGGACTACCCAGCGCCCATAATTCAGATATAAGACCCTGGCTTCCGTTGTGCAGAGGGTACTTATGCACATGGTTAGTATGGTGGCCTGGGGCCAGTGCGACGTTCCAAGGGGTCCCCAGCTAAAGTAGTTCATGTAGCAACACTATCATTTGAACTGTGTTATATCTGTAGAATCCATATGCATCCATATTGCTACATATTTCACATATAGTGCAATGACGCGTTAATTCCTTTGTGGTCACAGTGCTAAATGAAAAGTGGGAGACATCTGCAACTTTGTTAGTTCAGCACAATGACCAAATGAAATTAACTTCTGTTATAATATTGCACTATATATAGAACTATGAAAAATATGGAGAAATTTTATAGACACAACCACATTATCCATTTGTGTGTTGGCTATTCCAAACTGACAGATCTAAACAAGATCACAGCTTCATGCAAGCTTGTACAATGCACATCTGTCGTTTTTTTGATCAAATGTGTACGGAAAATCTTCAGTGCCTGCCTGTCTGCCTGGATGCAAACATTTTCTAATATGTGCCCTTGGCATGAGACCCTTTTTGCCGACCCAGTGACCCCACTGACTGACTGTATAAAAAAAAGTGCCGCCGTGGAAATATGAAAATGTCATTGTGACAGCAGCAAAGAGAACATGCACCATATTCCATATGTGTGTTGTCTCAGCAGCAATGACAGCCAATTACTGCCAATGTAAGCAGCAGCAGCAGCAAGGATCTATCTGACTGACTGCGACCCAAAAGATGTGGCATGGATGGTGGAGGATTACGTCATTGAAAAAAAAATACAAGACGTTTCGTATTTAGAGCGGTCCTCACTCGCAATCACAACACATCCATTCAAACGCACATCATCATCATCGGTGGACTGTGGTGGCCATACAGTAGCCTACCTATACCGGAGTATACAGTACATCGCATCTAATCGCAATATAAATATTACTAATACAGTAACACCATCATAGAGATGATTTTTCTTGCAACAGCACATCATACCCGTATAATAAAGCCTGAATAATATGAACTGAAATTACGTCATATTGTTGCCGAAGAACATGATAGCTGTGAATGCGTGTTCATCTCTGCCACTGGATCGAATGAATGAGACAGTGGGTGCATATTAACGCAGCGGCACGAACAACAATACCTCTGGAACTTGCCCAAAATGCCAGCCCCCTGCTGACTGTCCAAAAATAATAACCATTAACATAACAATAAGGCCGTGTTTTTCTAGCTCTGGTCCAGAGCTCCACTGTTTCTGAGTCTGACGTGCATTGGAGCTCTGCTCTTCTCCGTGCAATCGGCCATTACTCCACCCGACCAGCCTCTCTTCTCTAGTGGATATATAAAGAACGTTTTACCTACTCACCAAAATAAACACGTCTTGTGTCATTAGAAAGCCTACTTAGCTTAGTGTTGGCACTCTTAGCCCCCCACCACACGGATAAAATGGACTTTTTGGCCAGAACGCGATCGTTTTTCACCGGAAAAACAACCAGGATTTGCGCCCTCTACCGATATTGCCAATAGAAAACTTCCAGAGGAGATATTTTTCCTTCAGTGAAAAACGATCGCGTTCTGCCCAAAAAGTCCATTTTATCCATGTGGTGGGGGGCTCAGAGTGCCAACACTAAGGTAAGTAGGCTTTCTAATGACACAAGGCGTGTTTATTTTGGTGAGTAGGTAAAACGTTCTTATATATATCCACTCCAGAAGAGAGGCTGGTCGGGTGGAGTAATGGTCGATTGCACGGAGAGGAGCAGAGCTACAATGCAGGTCAGGCTCAGATGCAGTGGAGCTCTGGACCAGAGCTAGGATTGCACTGCAACGTATGCCATCTACAACCTATGTAATGTAATGCATGCTTGGCTGCTCCGCAAGCCAAGCATGCATTCTTCTAAAATGTGGACAAAAACGTCAAAATCCTTAATAGTTTAATAGTTTTGCGCCCAAGAGACTAAACGCAACATCAAATGTTGGTCCGTGTGGCTCAAATACTGAATAAATGAGTGTTCCCTGGGATCAAAAAGGTTGAAAACCACTAACATAAAGTGAAGCTGGGAGACATTGAATGGGCTAAAGTAACAGTTAGCTAACGCACCATCAGCCCAGCGACACACACACACACACACACACTGCTGGTCATTTTATGAATAGACTTTGAGTCCCAATGCCTTGACTAAATAGTATATATTGCAAAGAACATCATTAGATCTTACGCGATCACAGCCTTATGATTGTTGGGCTCCATTATCGAGAGCTTCGAATTGTGCAAAACAGCACAGTTTAGGGGGAGAAGGCAGTGACAGTGCTAAGCTAGTCTAGCTAGCCAAGTGTCTAAGCTCTAAATCTGTGGATTTTGGACCCAGGGACCACCAGTTTCGATTAAAGAGCACCCTGGCGGACCACCACTGTCGTGTGGCGAGCTGGATCCATCATAGACCCTGACCCACCACCGTTATTCAGATCAAAACGAGCAAAAAATAACACATTTTCCAACACTCAAATGGTGTAGACTTCTTGTAAATTGCAGATGATCAGCAATAATCGAGAGCGAAAAAATGATTAATTTTGAATAATTTTAAGATCTTATAAAAAAAATGGTCCATTTGGTTATTAAGTCTCCACCATTTAGCTGTGGACCACCTGGATAAAGCCTCTCAAGGACTACACTGGTGGATCCCGGACCACTGGTTGAAAAACACTGCTTCAACTATCAGAACAGAGGCTATGCAAAAATGACGTATTTATCTTTAATCCAGTGGTTTTCACCCAGTGATCCTTGAGAGAGTTCCAGGTGGTCCCCAGAAAAATGACGGAAAGTTGGTTAACCTGATGTAACTCTTTGAGAGAGTCTACACAACTAAATAATGTGAAAGATTAATGGTCGTTTTGATCTGTATGTTTGCCTGTTTTGTTTCCCAAATCCAGCCTGGAATTATGGGCAAAGAAAGAAATATTTAGTTTTGTGGTCTCTGGAGCTAAAAAATGTCATAAGATGGTGGTCCGGGGGTCAAATTTCTAAATATATAGCGGGCCCTGGAGGTATCAAAAAGGTTGAAAACCACTGTTCTCTCTCTGCTTTGCCCTGAAGCTCCACCACGGACCACCACGGTCTACTCTGCATACATGCATGCATGCATGCATGGGGGACCTTACCGTCATCAACTGTTCCAGGGGCGTCCAGTTTCTTTGGAAGGAATATGATTCGCTGTAGAAGGAAATGGTTCGTGGTGGTGGTGGTGGTGTAGTGGGACCAGCAGCACGGAACCTGAACATCCAAGAGTTCAGTTCACCCGCTGATGCGCGAAGAAGAAGAACTCTGCTGCGGACCACCGAAGAACCGGAGCAGCATCATCATCTTCATCATCATCATCCACTACTCCTCCTCGTCCTCCTCCTCCACTCCGAACACATCCAGATCACAGACCGCCGGGGCCTCCTCCTCCTCCTCGTCCTCCTGGCTCGATCCTCACACGAATAATCCACACGCCAGCAGCGGAACAAGAAGCCCCCACAGCAACCATTGGCTAGATAAACGAGAGCGACAACCACCACCAACCCAGAGCAGAGAAGGGGGGATTTCTTCGGGCTGGAGAGAAAATGATAGATCCCGTACTAATCCTCCCACGGTCCTGCGCGGCTCGTACGAAAGAAGGCAAACGCGAAAAGAAGAAGACGCGACGTGGTGTGGTGGGGGTCCGGCATGAGATGTATGTCAGGACAGATGACGACGACCATCGGACAACATGATCGTAGACAGATGATTGCGACGTCTCTGACTTTCTCTCTCTCTCTCTCCCAGCCAGCAGGCCAGCCAACAGCAGATCCCGTCCGTTGTCAGTTGCGTGTATGTATGTGTGTGTGTTGTGTGTGTCTCTCTGCAGCTGCTTGCCTGCCTGTCTTCTTGCAGCACAGAGGGGCCGATCATCAGCATAGCAACGTAATGGCGCAAAGCTTGCAGCCAACAGAGCCATCTAGTAGAAGAGTTGCGACATTGAGGGGCCAGAAACGGAGTGCTCGAGCGCTGTTCATGCAGCACGAATAGGGACAAATTCGAGTTTGAAATGCCTTGTTTTCAACGAGGACGGCGCAAATATGAGCTATTATATGTATGTTTTTAACATGCCAATGGTATTGTATTGTACAATAACAATGTTACTGTACACCAATGTTTATGTTGTAAAGTTACTAAAAAAAACGATCTAAAATGAAGCGATTTAAGATCATGAACGCTGGGCTGTTGCCTGAGGCCAATGCATTTCTGCCTACTTCAACATTTTGTTGTCCCCATTCTCTATTCAAGTCCAAGTAGAAGAGCCGTCATTGTACTGGCCCCATGAAGTGAACGGAAGTGTCGTAACTCTGTCTACACCCTATGGCTCTGGCAACCAAGCCAGAGCCTTAGAAATAGACAGAGTTGCGACATTGAGGGTACAGAAAACAGTCTGGTCACGTGGTTCATGGTAAACTCCCAGCTGTTACTATTCGCCGTCACTATCCAATAGCAGTCTATGTCAGAGGAGCAGCCGCCATTGGACTGGCCCCATGAAGTGAACGCAGTTGGCGTAACTCTGTCTATTCCTAAGGCTCTGGCAGCTAGCGCCACCAGCGCACAGGGGCGGGACCACGGCGCTATGGGAGGGTGGTCTGTTTTTAAAGGGACACTTCACCCTTTTCCCAAAAGCTGAATGAATACATTCCTGGGGTCTTTAGTGTGTAGCCTGTATACGGTATAATGTGTGGTTTTAGATTTAAATTTAGGGTTTAATTTACATTTTAGCGTGTGTTTCTGTTTCTTCTCTATATCATATACAGTACTGTATGTCAAACTCAATGTGGGAGAAAAATCAGGCCCTTTACTTTTAAGGTCATTCACTTGATTATGTTAAGTTTGTTTTGGGGAGGCGGCCGGGCACCTTCTACATCTTCTAAATGTCATTAACATATATATTTTTGAAACTATGATGTATGATGGTGGTTTATATGAAGAACTGATCTGCAAGGGGACATGTGACAACCAGAGGTGGAAGTGTATAAGTACTCTTTACTTATACTATACTATTACAGTAGTTTACCGGTATACTTTTGAGGACATTTAGTTGAGTATGTTATGTTTGGTTTGGGGAGGGGGGCAACACTCACTCACCTTTATCAGCATAGAGAAGAGAGCCCAATTAAACCCCTTTTAAAAGTCCTCATGCAGACATAGCTGCCGCCAAAACATTTTTATTCAGGCCAATTCTGCAGTGATCTAATTCTCCTAAATGTCATTAACACACCGTATATTAGTTTTAAACTCTGTATGATGGTCGCTTATATGAAGAACTGATCTGCAAGAGGACATGTGACAACCAGAGGCGGAAGTGTACAAATACCATTTACTTAAAAGTATAGGACATTTAGTTGAGTATGTTGTATTTGTTTTGGGGGAGTAGTGCAACAATGACACACCAGGAGCGGATGTAACCTTTCCCAATTTGGGGGGCAGGAGAAAATGGTATGGGGGCGGCTTCATCGCCTGTGTCCATACCATTTTTGGTTACAGGACTTATATTAGGCAATTAAGCATCGATAATAACAGTAATAATCAGTTGGTTCAAATCATTTTAAATATAAACAGTTTGAGATATCTTGGGTTGTTTAGCATGTTTGGTGGGGCAGATTGGGCATTTAGGGGGGGCATTGCCGCCCCCATGCCCATGCCTAGATCCGCCCCTGTGACACGCCCTTATAGGCATAGAGTAAAGAGCCCAATTAAACCTATTTTAAAAGTCCTCGTGCAGACATAGCTGCTGCCAAAACATTTTTTTAAATTCAGGCCAAATGCTCATGAATGAGTGTGAGACAACAGGTCTGCTGATATACAGCCTCCCAGCCTAAGGAAAGCACCGCAAACACAAAAGATACTTTATTTTAGTCAAGTGGTGGTTGGGGACTGGGGTGTGTAAACAGAATGACAGAGAAAGCATGGGTGTAATAATAGCCTACAGTTGTTACAGTGTAAGTCATGTTATCTTCTATTATTGCCATATGGGATGACTGAAAGAAGATATCTCAACCTACACACCATACAATCATGGCCATGCACATACTGTACTTACTGTACACAGTACACACACACACACACACACACACACACACACACACACACACACACACACACACACACACACACACACACACACACACACACACACACACACACACACACACACACACACACACACACACACACACACACACACACACACACACACACACAGTTTGACGTGCTGTACAAGGTTTTTATTCAGATTGATGCAGTTATGAGGAGAGCCAGGGATGTAATGAAGTGCTGCAAACAAGACAATAAGCCCAGTGTTGTTGTTGACATACTTATGCTGAAGTCTACTTTGTAGTCAGGAAATTGCAAGGCACACAAATTCTACACAAATTGAAGTTAAAGTTGTCAAAAGTGGATGTTATTCTTGTGCATTACATTACGTCCTTCATTCCTTATCTGCATTTGTGTTGTGGGTGCATATTTCCAGCTTTGATAAGTGAGAATGGTGAGAACATCAGTGTGAATCCTGCTTTCAAAGCATTATGCTCTGACCCACACGGAAATCTTGCTTGCAATCAGTCTGTTGATTTAACTTTAAAGGTAGGGGAAGTGATTTCACTTTTGCCAGATATCACCCTTTTTTTCTGTTAAAATGCTCTAATAAAATATAATAATTTTAATAAAAGTTCCCCAGGTGGAGGGTGCATTCTCCTCCAATCAGGATCGAGCAGCAGGTTCACATAGTGTAGCTACTCTTGGGCGCCCCTCGTGCACCAGGCTGGTACTACACGATGAATTTCAAATCACTTACCCTACCTTTAAATTAAAATGTAAAAAATTATAACAATAGAGCCTGAAGGAATGCAAATCTAATAGCAACAGCACACTTTGAAAAGTCAGTCAGATCCATATTGATCATGTGACTATAGAGATAGGACTAGTTTGAGCAACTTTTTGTGACGTAGGAGTCGGACAAAACCTGTAGGAATAGGAAATCGGTAGGAGTAGGAATCAGTAGGAGCCCTCTAAAGGCCCCTAGAAGAGTCATTATATAATCCACATGGTGCAATGCATAGGTCCTGGCTGGCCCTGGTAAGACATATAGGGCTCCATTTCCGTCACATGCTAAACCCTTTATCCCAAACACCTTATACCTTTTTGGAATCATTCAACATGCCAATCTATTGACACGTTGTGAGCTTGTAGACTGGCCATTTTGACTATTGAAATAGTTTAAAAAGGCAAAGAAGTTAAGGGATAAGGGGTTTAGTGGTGACGAAAATCTAGGCCATAGGGCCCATACAGGAGTCTACCCACAGATTGCTGCTCCTCCCAGTCCATATGGTCCCAGTAGTGGAGTAGTTCCGGAGCAACGGACTGTGTTGCCTTGGACCTGCCCTATTGGCACTGATCAAGGTTAGCTAGTAGCTACTGAGATGGAATTTGGGACTTGTTTATCCTGGTTGGGCCACCTGAGTGAGGGGAATGATGTTCGAGAGACCCCGGAACCCCAGCTAAATCAGCACTCAGTAGAGTGCGAACTTGCGCGTTGCGTACATGAGTACCATGCGTAGCATGGCCTAATTGTGCGTGAGAGGAGTGAGCTAATACTCATGACATTAGTTGTAAAGGTGTCTTACCTAGGTCACCATTATGTCATCACCTGAATCGGCCAATCAGAGTGCAACGAGGGAGGTCCGACTGCGAGCTGAGTCGACCACACACCGATCACGTAACGGTTACCAATTCGCTCACACAAGTAGCCTAATGACCTGAGGATACATCACTAAGGGTCTACTAAAAGTACCAGCTACTAAAAGGGAAACCCAGCTACTAAAAGGGAAACATTATAAAAGGGTGGCATTTGTTCTTCATTGTAGTGCAAATGTGCGTGCAAAATTTCTCCACAATTGCATGCTGCGTTCATGATTTGAGGTATTTTGTTCAAAATGGGACACTCACTCAAACTGTAGATGGTCAAAGGAGAATTCAAACAGATGTGCCTTGATCAGCCTCCTGGTGGCGCTATGAGAGGCACTTACAGTGGCCACCATGAGGCTGAATTTAAAATGTTCACTGGTGAAACAGTGCCCCCTGTTGGTAGCTTAAACATAGCGGCATTGGTATGGGGATGTACATAGGGATATTGCTGTTCTTTGGAGTGGTTGCACTACTCAAAAAAGCTGAGGTTGTTGTCATCCAGAGCATAGAGATACTTATACTGTGTATATATAATTATATAATCATAAATTATATAATATATAATTTATGATTCATGCACTGTAGACTATGTTAGCCTATATATCTTCTTTTAGTCACTGTCCTGTCTAGTGCAGTGGTTTTCACCCAGTAATTTAGGAACCACCAGGGGTCCTTGGGAAGATTCAAGGTGGTCACCACCACCAACTCACATTCTGAAGAATACACAATTTAAAAATGTAGAATTGTTATTTTGATCAATGGTTATTCTCCTAAATACAGCATGGAATTGTGGACTAAAACATTTTTTTTTTAGTTTTGAGTCTGAGAGACTAAACCTCAATGAAATGTATTGGTATAGTGGCTCAAATGCTGAATGCTGGTAGGCCTATCAAAATGGTCTATGGTCTGTCTTCATCAACTTGCCTGTACCTCATTTTCAAAGAACTGTGGCAACTGTGATCATCTTTATAACAAAAAAAAATGTCACAAATGGAACCGTGTCCCTCAGGATCCAGGAACATACAGCGTATACAGTAGTTTAGGACAGCAACAAAACGGGGAACACGCAATGTGGACTGTGCTGCCCCCATGTGGCTTGGAAAAGAAACGCCACTCTAATGGGACAAACAATGGGCCATTGTAACTAAGCTATTGAGTGAAGCCAGCGATGTAATGAAGTGCTGAAAACAAGACAATAAGCCCAGTGTTGTTGAAATACTTGCTGCTGAAGTCTACTTTGTAGTCAGAAAATTGCAGGGTACACTTACAAATTCAGTGAAAGTTGTCAAAAGTGGATGTTATTCCTGCGCATTAAATTACTTCCTTCATTCCTTATCTGCATTTTGGGGCACATACTTGCAGCTTTGATAAGTGAGAATAGTGAGAATATCAAAGCATTTTGCTCTGACCCACACTGAAATCTTATTTGCGTATCGGTCTGTTGATTTAACTTTAAATAGAGCCTGAAGGAATGCAAATCCAATAGCAACGGCACGTTTATATTTTTACTTTATACTTTTGATTTCACTTTCTCTTCCAAGGCATTTTGTTGTTAGCACATCCATTCATAGATCCATTTTATCGGTATTGCAAAGTTGACCTACCACACAATTAATTGCAATTCATAAAACCATACTACTAAAGGCCCCATTATGCAACAACTTCCACTTTAATGTCTACTGCAATGTAAAAGCATCAGTGTCTATGTCTAAGTGTTAATTACATGCTCCCATATTTAGTTTGGCCTGCAGGGCACGAGACCAGAGCTGTTATTAAACCACTATATCTATCTGAACCTCATTCATATGCAGACAGACAACCTAAAAGGCCCTGAGCACTAACTATACAATACAAGATTCCACTATGGAATTACTATAACCCAGTGATTACGATCACTAAATAAATGATCTAAGGTTGTAACAATGATGTGTACTATATTAGCTACATACGAGTGGAATTGCCCAGTGAGATTATTATCATCCTAAAACAACTGTCAATGCCGGGAAAGTTAATACTGAATGAAAGTGAAATTGTAACGCTGCACACTCATAGCTGCCAATGGACAAGTTTAATGAGGACACAGATGTCAAAGAAACCAACGTTTCAGACAGATGATACTTCCTTCTTCAAACTAATCTTTGGTAGGCCTATTTGAAATATCTGAAATACAAGCCTTTCATTTCCATGTCAGTTACATATGCACAAATTATGTGGACATCATGTACAACAGCTACTTGATGAAGGGGATAATGCTTTATCATCACTTCCATGTTTACCCAGCAAACACAAATGCAAGACGTCAAACTGCTCATCATTGACTCCTACATAGTTACTGGTACATAATAGATTCTAATATGGTTAACTTGGCTGGGCCTAGAGTTCTGAAATTCTTCCCAAACCCGAGCCGTTGGAAAGTTCAACGGTTTCAGGCCAGGTAGATCTTAAAATGTACCGTTGGGCAATGGCCTACTGGGAACGATTTAAGTTGGAAATGCAGGTTACAATGGAATTTTACCTATTGTACCCATGTCAGGGTACCTGGCACCGCCCATCTCCCTGTGCCCCATCTATGAAGATTTATTATCAGTCTTTTTTTTATCAGATTATTTCTGAATATATCCAAAGGCTGAATATATCCGAAACATTTGTGATCCATCTCAAAATTATCCATGTTCAACATAGGGTAGTCTAACAGAGCCTGTTTAAAAATCTATTCCACTCCAAAATACATCTTCTGCAGTTTGCTAGCCATATTATACAGTATATCATGATTTCTCTGCAAGATCACATTCACCCCTTTCACTCTCCCTTGGAACACAGTGAATAGTTGGGTGATGGACAAAATTAAATATTTTTGTGATGATCAAACTGTATTGTGGAAATAATATACATTCATCCTTCCTTCAAAATAGAAGTTCTACAAGCCCACATTGGGTTAAAGATTGTAGACTGGCCATCATATTTGTGTTACTTCACACAGAAAAGTATAAAGGGCTCAATTAAAATTAAAACACAAGCCATGTCACAACATGGGGATATTCAATATTTCAGACAACATGAATACAATTAGGGATGTCCAATACTGCATAGATATTGGAAAAAGTCGGATGAGCCCTTTTCTGTCATATGACTATCGGTATCAGTGTAATCGGATCATAATGGAGTTGGCAAATATGCCAGTGTCCAACCCAGAAAAAAGTAGTTGACACTATGGCAGGTAAATAAAATGTTGGGACATGTGGAATTTGCTTAATACTGTATATTATTTTCTGGTATCGGTATCTGTATCGGTTAACCTGGCCGTGGGAAGATATTCACAATAGAGGGGGCACCTCACTATGAGGTGTCACAAAATGTGCAAGCACGCAAATTGCGTGCACATTTTCGTGCATTTACGCACAGAAAAGTGGCTTTTACATTCCCTTTCCTCATGCAGGAGCAAAGTGACACCAGCACTTTACCAGGATTGGTAAAGTGCTGTGCTGTGATACTGTGATCACAGCATATGTATTATTAGCTTTATTAAAGGTAGGGGAAGTGATTTGAAATTCATGGTGTAGTACCAGCCTGGTGCACTAGGGGCCCCCAAAAGTAGCTACACTATGTGAACCTGCTGCTCTCTCCTGATTGGAGGAGAATTGTGGTGACCTGGGGAACTTTTATTAGCTCCTCTGCTAACGTGGGGGAGGGGGAAACTCCATATGTGGTTTCCACACCTTATAATAGAGCATTTTAACAGAAAAAAATATTTTTTGGGTGATATCTGACAAAAGTGAAATCACTTCCCCTACCTTTAACTGAAATCTGTTTTCAGGGGTAGGGATGGGGGTGTGCCTGAAAAAAAGGGGGTGCTCCAGCCCCCACAGCACCCCTACTTTCGTCAGCCATGTCAGCTAACACAGAAATTGTGGTATAGGGATTAGATCAGAAATCAAAAAAGTATGGTACTGTATATCAGGAAGGACATCCCTAAATATAAATATATACATTGCCCAGCCGTACTTTTACAATGTCCATTCTGTCTCTCAACCCACAATCCTCATGCTTTCTCCTCCTTCAGCAGATTGAGGATACCCTCCCTCCTCGATGTGTAAGGTGCATGTTTCAGCTTGAGCAGGTGAGCAGGGAACAGGTTACCGCTTGACGCATACATCTCCTCTCCCTTCTGTCCCATCAGTGAGCGGAGCGTCTTATTCCTGAAGAGGATTTTGTCGTAGAACTCCACCCCTCCCTTGGCGTAGGCACGGGACACTCTGGCCGCTAGCCGGTCTGTGTTGTAGTCCGTCCACTGGCTTATGGAGTCCGAGGAGAGGAAGTACGACACGGCCCCCAGCCCCAGCGCCACGGCATTTGCGGCCGCGCGGTACAGCATGGGTCCGGTGTGAAGCGTAAAGACCTGCTTCAGAAACGCGCTGTAGACCCAGACTCCGGCCAGACAAACGGGCGCCACCGCAGCGGCCACGATGGGCCCTCCAGACTGCAAGCGGGCGACCTCTCTCGCTATGGCAAACTTCTGCGCCTCGGGGGATAAAACCAGCGCTTCCTTCAGGGCCGTGCCAGAGTCACTGTCCCATTCCACTACTTTGCCGTTAATGAAAACCGTGCGGTTGGTGATTCCGGACGGGTCGTCGGCCGTGCTGTTGAAGTTGGCGGGGATGCCGATCTGAGCCCCTGCCGGGAGCCAGGGGATACCAGCACCGACCGGGTGGAAGCCAAACGAAGCGAACGCAGAGTAGTTCTCTGGGGAGCTGACGCCATAGTCCTTCAAAACCTAAGAATTATTAGATTCATGAAATACAGGGTAAGACAAAACATATTTGTCATTGTGAAGATTACTTTACAATTTTTATTCTCCCTTACAAAAGCTACATGATTTAAATTTGTGCTTTTCTGATCCTGACTTATATGAACTCCTTTTTTGATATAAATTATTTTATCCCCATGACTTTGTAACCCATTTTTATCAACCAGTGCCAATGTGATCCTGGGCTTTACACACCCTCCGCCAACCTGGGGAGGCAGTGGACTGTCCAAATGGAAGGAAAATGGTAAATTGTGCCTTTATATAGAGCCTTATCCAAGTGATGGCAGCGGAAATCATGCAAGGGACAACCTGCACATCAGGAGCAATTTGGGGTTAAGTGTCTTGCTCGAACCGGCAACCTTGCGGTTACCATCCAGTGACTCTACCCCTGAGCCACCACCGCCCACGTTATTCCAACCAGTTCCTGTCCCCCCGGCTGGCCGGGGAAGGCAGTTTAGAGGTTAGGATTACTGCATGTTTTTTGAGGGTATCTACCCTAGAGCAAACATCGGGGAGAACATGCAAACTCAACACAGAAAGGCCAACCCCGCCTCAGGTATTGGCACTGATGATGTAGATCCACAGCATCCCTAGTGGGAATCGAACCCAACCCAGGAACTTCTAGCTGTGAGGCGACAGGCACAGCACTGTAGCACCGTGCTACCCTAACCTATACTATAACCATGGGCGGATGCAACATTTCCCAATTAGGGGGGCAGGCGTAAATGGTATGGGTGCGACTTCATCGCCCGTGGCGTGAAGTGTCACAGGCGATGAAGTCGCACCCATACCATTTCAAACCCATACCATTTTCGGTTACAGGACTTTTATTAGGCAAGTAAGCATCAATAATAACATCAGTTGTTGTTGAAGTTGCAACAGACACGCAGCATGCATAAAGCTAAAGGCCTGACTCAGAGAGTTTTCTGTTTTCAATGATGAAATGGTGTTGGTTTAGCGGTGCCACGATTGTAGTAAGTAGTGTAGTTTAGTTTATTTCAGTCTTACATATACAGGGTGAGGAATACTTCATGATTAGTAAGTAGCAGTAGTAGCGTTTAATTATAAGCACTTTAATATGAAATATATTTGAAATTTGGGTTGTTTGCATGCCATCATGTTTGGTGGGGCAATCAGGGCATTTAGGTGCCCCCCCCCCCCCACCAATCCCATGCCTAGATCCGTCCCTGACTATAACTGCAAGCAGGGGAGCAGAAAAAACATAAGCAATGTGTTATGTTGTAATTACCTCCTGGAAGATGTCTTTCAGCTTGTCAGACAGGCTGGCAGGCTCTCCTTGGTGCCAGGCCTGGTAGAGCTGTCTGTAGGACTTGTCAGGGAACACATGGTAGAACACGTTGGCCACAAACACTCCACTGCAGCTGGCAATGAGCAGTGGAGCGCGATACCTCTGGAGGAGCACAGTGTACTTGAGCAGCGAAAAGGCCATGTTTTACTGTTGGATACTGTACCGACATCAGATGGAGGAATCTGTCAAGAATAAAAGGTAGTTTGTGAGTAGTTTGTGAGTTAACCACATACATGTGACGTCATGAACCCCGTTCACTTCCATTATAGGGCTGCACTTCCACTTTTCGCCACCGGGGCCCGTTGCTTCAAGCCTGGGGGCGCTGTCGGTGGATGTGGTGTACAAGCGTCTAGAGAAATCCATTAACATGGTGAAAATGCATCTTGATGATGTCATCAAGATGTTCACCATGTTAGTGGTTTTCTTCAGACCTCCATTTCTTGGGAACACAGAATGGGGGAACTTTTTTTTTTTTCTCATCATGTCCACCCAACACCTCTAAGGTATACTAATGACATATTAGAATGTTGAAAATGGGTGGAGTTCCCTTTTAAAGGGGGGATTCCACCCATTTTCAACATTTTACTGTGTCATTAATATACCTAGGAGATGTTGTGAGGACATGATAAAAAAAAGGTCCCCTCATTTTGTGCTTCTTAGAAATGGAGGTCTGGGGGGAAAAATCATTAACATAGTGAACCACAACTTGATGACAACATCAAGCTGTGTTTCACCATGTTAATGATTTTTTTAGGACCTATTTTCTGAGAGTGTACAAATTGAACCAAATGTACCCACTGGGGTCCATTTGGTTCATATTTTGAAATTTTTGAAAATGGGTGGAATTCCCATTTCCTCCTCCTTCATTTTGTCAGAATTAAGAAGTCACTCATTTATTTTTGAACAATGTTTTTGTTGCTAGACACAGGGATGCAGGTTAATACCATTATAAGCATGTCATTAGAAGTATATTTTTGGTGGAAACCCTCCCAAGTAATGTCATAACTCGACAGGATTAATATAGCATCTAACTTTTCACGTATGCCTGCAGCCTGCGTCCTGTACATCAGGGGTTTTCAACAGATGGTCCGGGGACCACCAGTGGTCCTTGAGAAGGTTCCAGGTGGTCCCCAGGCTAAATGATGGAAAGTTGGTTAACCAGATGTAACTCTTGAGAATGTAAAAATGAAACCAACTTTAGCACCACTTAATTAAGAAGTTTACACTGTTTTGTTGGCAAAATCCAGCCTGGAATTGTGGACAAAACCAAATAATTCTTTAATTTTAGGTCTTTGGTGTGAAAATGTCATCAAATGGTGGTCCGTGGCTCAAATGCTGAATAAATGGTGGTCCCTGGAGTCAAAAAGGTTGAAAACCCCTGCTGTACATGAAGACATCCATTTGAACGGCATTATTCTGATCTAAACAGTAGCCTACACAGTAAACAGACAGGGTAGTCAATGCAAATCCCTCGAGGGTGGCCAACACTGACAACACGACACGATCATACATAATAGTTTTAAATCACTGTAATGTATTTGCCAACAATATATTCCAAACATATTTAGAAGGAAAGACTTACATGGTATGTACAGCATGCTCTTCTTTACAAGGACAGCTAGCTGTGAATTACACAAGCCGTAAACCAGCAGAGTCCTGTTGTTGCGCGACGGTTTCACGACATACTTTACGGCCATACACATACACAACCCAGAGCCTTGGAAATACAGAGGTACGACAACTCCGTTCACTCCATGGCGCCAGTCCAATGGCGGCTCCTCTACATAGACTTGTATTGGATAGGGACAACATAATAGTGACAGCCGGAAGTTACTGAACGCATTGGAGCCTATGGGCTCGCGCGAGTACATGAACCACGTGACTGTTTTCTGTCCCCTCAATGTCGCAACTCTGTCTATTTCTAAGGCACTGAGACAACCATAGAGTACACATAACACAACCACAGAACTGTTCTCTGTTCAAGATCCATCATCCATTACCTTTATTTTGACTGCAATTCATCTAAAGCAGTGGTTTTCAACCAATTTCATACCGGGGCACACTATTTATTCAGCATTTGAGCCAAGGACCGCCATTTGAGGACATTTTAGCCCCACAGACCCCAAAAACTAAAGATTTTCTTTGCTTTTGTCCACTTTTGCTTTTTGGATTTGGGAAACAAAACAGGCAAACATACAGATCAAAATGGCCATTATTTTTTTTCTGGTTGTGTAGATTAATTCAGATATAGGCTAATTCAGAATATTTTGTAAAAATGAAACCAAATGGTTTTATACACTCTCAAGAGTTACATCTGGTTAACCAACTTTTCATTTGGTTAACCAATTTAGCTGGGGACCACCTGGAACCATCTCAAGGACCACTGCTTGAAAACGACAGATCTAAGGTAGCCTACTGGCATTTAGTGGCAGCTTCTGAAATATAATAAAATAATCCATATTACTGCTATGCTTTTGCCGGAATTGTCCACCAGGGGTCATAATTTATGCAGAATAATCATGGTTTTACAGGAAGCACCACCATGCAAAAACAAAATAAGGGTATACTATACAGTATATATACTGTATGTGGGCACTGCATGCATGGGACCATGACATGTCAAGGACACCCACTCGTTAGGCTGTGAAGAGAGAGACATTTTCATTTCTATCTCTGTTGACATAACTTAGTGTACATAAATAACGGTTACATTTGGTTCCATGTGTACACTCACAGACCCATAAGAGTCCATTTGGTTCCTAATTATCATTTAGCAGGGTACCCACTGGAACTCTCTCTCAATAACACCACAGGGCTGAAAATGAAGGCCCGGCCCTAACTGGGCCCTAACTGATCAGGCCCGAGAAAATGGTATGGGGGCATGATGAAGCACCCATCCCAATTTCGGTTACAGGACTCATAAGGCAAGTAAAGCATCAATAATAACATCAGTTGTTGAAGTTGCAACAGACACAGAGCATACATAAAGCTAAAGGTCTGGCTCATAGAGTTTTCTGTTTTCAATGATGAAATGCTGTTGGTTTAGTGGTGAGACAATTGTAGTTAGTTAGTAGAAGTAGTAGTTTCAAATAAATTTAAATATACGGTAAGCACTTTAATTTGAAATATCTTGGGTTGTTTTGCATGCCATTGTGTTTGGTAGGGAAGCCAGGGCATTTAGGCCCCTGATTTTTACTATAATTAAACAATTCCATATATATTGTATTATATTCAGACACATATAATACAATATTATGTAAATGGCTGGACAGCCGGGACAGCCGGGAATCGTGATATTAGAGAGCAGATACTGCTAAATGTAAACCCTGACATCATCTCTTTAAATGAGACCCACTTAACCTGTGACCAAGATATAGAATTAACAGGTTATACCTGGTTTGGTCATAATCGGAAAATGCATATTAGGGCGGTTAAAGGGTCAGGTGGGGTTGGTATTTTAGTTAAAAATACATTATTTGAAAGTTATGAAGTTAGTGTAGTTGATAAATCTGTGGAGGGAATATTGGGAATGCGTTTTAAGGATAGGATCTCTATGAATTGTTTTGCTATTTTTACTTGCTACCTGCCACCGGAGGGATCTTCAAGAACTGTTTCCTCTCATTCTTTTTTTAGCCATTTATTGGCTCAGATATATAGTTTGTCTGATGTGGATGATCTGTATCTGTGTGGTGATTATAATGGTCGTATTGGGAATCTCAATGATTATATACCAGACGTTGACAATGTACCATCCAGAAAAAGTCTAGATACTTCAATCAATAAATATGGAGATGTTTTAATTGAATTTCTGAGAGACTCAAAATGCTGTGTAGTCAACGGGAGAGTATCAGGTATTGATAACTTTACTTCAGTTTCCACTAGAGGCAGGGCTGTAGTAGACTACATTATTGTGCCCCACGAAGGATTAAATAATTGTAATACATTTATGGTTACAACCCCAAACGAGTTATTGGAGAGTTTAGGGGTAGAGGGTATATCATTATTGGGAGACAAATGTAAAATGCCTGATCATTCATTATTGATATTAACATTTCAGACTAGAACCACATTTATTAAAGAGGTGGAGGTACCTAGAAATCCAAATATTGTAAGATCACAAATAAGAAGATTCCCTGAAAGTTTTCTGACAAACAATAGATGTAGTAGTGCCCTATTGGGGCTTAATGATCAGTTGAAGTCAAACATGAATAACCAAACTCGTATGGATGCTTGGTATGATACCTTCTGTAAGTGTTTATATGTTGAATTGGATAAATGTATTAAAAATAACACTCGAAAAGGTAAAAAAAGAAAATGTAAACCGTACTGGAACCAAGAGCTACAAAAGCTATGGAGTGATATGAGGGATGCAGAGAGAATATATGTCTGCTCTGCTCTTCAACCTGGTCATAGACTGGGTGATGAGAAGAACCACCGAAGACAAACCAAGAGGCATCAGATGGACGCTCTTCTCACAATTGGAGGATCTCGACTTTGCAGATGACTTGGCTCTGTTCTCCCACACACACCAACAGATGCAAGAGAAAACAAGTCGTCTGAACACATTTGCAAAGCAAGTAGGTTTAAAGATCAACCAAAAGAAGTCTGAACTGATGATGCTCAACATCCCCACCTGCCCTCCAGTTCACATAGACGGAGTAAATCTACCCACAACTGAACATTTCACATACTTGGGCAGTGTTGTCAGCCACGATGGTGGAGCTGATAGTGACATCACTAGCAGGCTCAGCAAGGCCAGAAACACCCTACAGAGGCTTAATAACGTTTGGAAGTCGGCCCAGTACAGTACCAACACCAAACTAAGACTGTATGAGAGCTGTGTCCTGTCTACCTTGCTATATGGCTCAGAATGTTGGAGAACAACAGAACATGACCTCCACAAACTGGCAACCTTCCACACCAAAAGCTTAAGAAAAATCCAGCGAATATTCTGGCCCAAAACCATATCCAACCAACACCTCCTCCACCTGTGCAAGCAAGAAAACATGGACACCATCCTAATGAGAAGGCGGTGGAAATGGATTGGACATGTAATACGCAGAGAACAGGACAACATCACCACAACTGCACTCCACTGGACACCAGAGGGCAAACGCAAAAGAGGCCGACCGAAGACTACGTGGCGGAGGACCGTGGAGGGAGAGCTGAAGACCCTGCATCACACCTGGGGATCCATAAAGACGCTGGCCCAGGACCGACTGAAGTGGAGATCCTTTGTTGCTGCCCTACATGCCAGCCGGCATAAAGGGCAGTAAGTAAGTAAGAGAGAATATTCCTAAAGTGTGAAAACAAGAAAGTGAGGGTGGAATTGAGGAATAAATTTAAAGATAGGCAGGGAGAATTTGACAAGAAATTACGTGCAGAGAAACGAAAATTTAATAGAGGTTTGTTATTGCATATTGAACAATTACAAACGAACAATCCACAGAGGTTTTGGAACGAAATTAATAAACTAAGTCCTAATAAGAAGAAGGACATTCCTATGGTCATAACTATGGAGAACGGGGAATGTTGTTCTGATATAGGTGTAGTATTGCAGAAATGGGAAAAGGATTTTGCAGATTTGTTCTCTGGATGTAATCACTGTCAATTTGATGATGCTTTCCTGGAAGAAATTAGTGGGCTAAAAAAGACATTGGAAAATGAGATGAGTGCTGATACTTATAACTCCAATTTTTACTTAAATGTTAATTTCACCATTGAAGAGGTTAAGAGAGTAATTGGAAAATCCAAATTAAGAAAAGCTACAGGAATCGATGATATTTCTTACGAGTTACTGAAATCCCCTAAGTTGATCGACATTTTGTTTAATTTATTTCAATCCTGCTTCGATAATGGTGTTGTGCCATCTCAGTGGTACCAGACAATAATAAAGCCTATTCCAAAGTCATCAAAAAATGACCCCAAATTACCACTTAGCTATAGAGGCATAAGTCTAATTAGTAATGTATATAAATTATATTCTTCACTTCTAAATAACCGGCTTACAGACCATCTGGAGCGGTCAGGATGTCTTGTTGATGAACAGAACGGCTTCCGTAAAGCAAGATCATGTATCGACCATATTTACTCAGTCACCACTATTATAAGAGCAAGATTTCAAGAAAACAAATCAACATATGTATGCTTTATTGATTTTCAAAAAGCTTTTGATTGGATAAATAGGGAGCTTCTCGAGTACAGACTAATAACAACAGGTGTAAACGGGAAATTCTATGCGGCTATTAAAGCCTTATATCGTGCCCCTGTGGCTTGTGTTCAGGTAAATGACTTCAGAACAGGATGGTTTCCTACACACTTTGGTGTGAAACAAGGAGATGTTTTGTCACCAACTTTGTTTTCCATCTTTGTCAATGATCTAGCTATTAAGATCAGAAACTCCAAATTAGGTGTAAAAGTGGCGGACATGGTTGTAGGCATACTTTTGTATGCAGATGATTTAATTCTGCTTGCTGAATGTGAAAAAGATCTACAAACTATGCTCAACATCATTGCAGATTGGTGTCTGAAGTGGAGGTTGGTGGTAAATAATGAAAAAACACAAATTGTTCACTTTAGGAAACCATCCGTAGAAAGGAGTCTATTTACATTTAGTTTTGGGTCTAGTGTTCTGAAATATGTAAATACATATAAATATCTTGGACTTATTTTAGATGAGCATATGAATTTCAAGGAAGGCTCGCAAGTTTTATCCGATTCAGCTGGTAGAGCCCTGGGGTCTGTGTTGAATAAAGTGAAGGCCTGTAAGGATTTGGGATATTACACATATACACAATTATATCAATCATGCGTATGCCCTGTCTTAGATTATGCTGCTGGGATATGGGGTTTTACTGATCGTGAAAATTGTAACTCATTGCAAAATAGAGCTATCAGAGCATTCCTTGGAGTCCATAAGCTTACGCCAATTCTGGCTATTAGTGGAGATATAGGATGGATGCCAGTAAATATTAGACACAAGGGGGAGATGTTGAGACTTTGGAATAGACTTGTTAATATGCCAGATGACAGACTGACCAAAAAGATCTTTGACTGGGATGTCTCAAATGGTTATCCCTGGGCCAATGAAGTAAAGTCTCTATTCTTTATGAATAACTCATCTTTTATTTATTTGAATAAACTATGTTGTAATATTCGGGAAATACAGAATTACATGTTTCTTAAACATAAGGAGAACTGGGCTGTTGATGTTTGGTCCAAACCAAAACTAAGAACCTATTGTATCATTAAGAATAATTATGGCCCTGAACCCTATGTCACACAAAACCTGTCTAAAAGTCAAAGATCTTTTTGTGCACAGTTGCACTCTGGGACATTACCATTAGCCTTAGAAACAGGTAGATTCATTGGTACGCCCGAGGATGAAAGAACATGTTTAGTTTGTGATTTGGGAGATATTGAAAATGAAATTCATTTCCTTTTTTATTGCCCTTTATATGATGAATTAAGACATATTTTCTTCAATAGAATGACAGAAATCTGTGGTAGCTTTTTCTGGTTGGATGACTATGAAAAACTGGAACTTTGTTTTCGGAAAGGTATTTTCGCCTTAGCAAATTTTCTAGTGGGAGCTTGGGAAAAAAGACAGAAGACTTTGTTTAGGTAATGAAGGAAGAAACAGAGATGTACAAACTGCTTTCTTTTGATTGTTTTCAGTTGTAAATTGTTTGTATTCTGTATTTATATGTAACTTGTATGGTGTGTCCTATAAGCCTGTGTGGGCTGGGCACCTCTGGTGCATGACACAAAAATAAACAATTCATTCATTCATTCATTCATATATTATATTTAGGCCCGGCCCGGCCCGGCCCGGCCCGGCCCGGCCCGGCCCGGCCCTACTGATTAGCATAGATTGTAAGCCCGACTCGGCCCTAAAATGTCAGATGGGGCCTGTTTAGGTTTGGGCCTGGTTGGGTACGGACAGAGTTTGAGAACTCTACTGAACAGTCCAAACAGAATACATCAAATTA
Source organism: Benthosema pterotum (assembly GCA_039105355.1). NCBI lineage: Eukaryota > Metazoa > Chordata > Actinopteri > Myctophiformes > Myctophidae > Benthosema > Benthosema pterotum. The sequence continues at coordinate 42,817,615 of CM076978.1, read as the reverse complement.
TAACAGCAGCTGAAGAACAATTCAGCACATCAGATCAGACTAGAGCAGTACAGTACATACTGTAATACAGACAGAAGAGAAGTGACCAGAGAACAGAAGAGAACAGAACAGAGGGCAGGCTATGCATCTCTGTTCTGAGAACAGTTCCTAGCTGTCACTGTCTCTGTGGGTTGTGATGAATATGGCATGAAAAAGTCTTTGTCATGCATGCACTTTTTAGTGCGTTTTCATACGGAAAAGTTGCGTTTACCCTCTCACATGAGCAAACTGACACAAGCAGTTTATACCAGGATCTGATTAGGCCTAGTGACAGAAATATGTTTTGATTAAAATGATTGGTATTTCCTCCCGAGGGGGGGGGGGGTCCATGTCAGAATAAAGCTAATTTGATTCAGACACAATGGTGCTAAAACATGTTCATTTCAATAACCCTGATATTTGCATTTAAAATGAAACCAAATGTACAGTTAAGGTTCCATTTGTATACTCTCATAGTTACAGAATTGTAACTGGAAATTTGGAACCCGTCCCAGGAACCTTGAATTTGGTCTCTGGCCAAACAATGGACCTCACTTGAAGGTCCACTGCATTAGTGTACATATCACAATTTCATCCATGCGGGTTATGAATCACGGCTTTTCCCCCAAAACTCCACGGTTCTGAGAAGCAATTATTTGATGGAGCTGCATGGTGACTCAATGTCACAGTTAGAAATAACTTATTAGGAGATTGATTTGTGTTCTGGGCACACACACACACACACACACACACACACACACACACACACACACACACACACACACACACACACACACACACACACACACACACACACACACACACACACACTCACTCACTCACTCACTCACTCACTCACTCACTCACTCACTCACTCACTCACTCACTCACTCACTCACTCACTCACTCACTCACTCACTCACTCACTCACTCACTCACTCACTCACTCACTCACTCACTCACTCACTCACTCACTCACTCACTCACTCACTCACACACACACACACACACACACACACACACACACACACACACACACACACACACACACACACACACACACACACACACACACACACACACACACACACACACACACACAAATCAAAGAAGGAAAAAACAGAATATGTGTACAGTTGCTGAGAACAGTAATGACCTGTGTTCCTTTGAGGTGCTCGATACGTGTCAAAATGCCCGCAAGCCATTATTAAATGTTAATGTGCGGCTGAGACTGCTGGGGCTTATGCACAGAATGCAAATGAATCCTGGAGCCAGGTATTCCAATGGCAAGCCCACCAGTTTGGTATGGTATGGTTCAGGACCCCCGTAACTGTTCCATAAGGGACCCATCTGGTTCCATTTACAATCTCCCGGTTGACCGGCAGTGGTGGAAAATGTACTCACAAAGCAAAAGTAGAAAAGGAGTTATTACAAAAGTATTAGTATCAAAATGTACTTCAAGTAACAAACATAGATTGTTATGTGGAATGTTACATTTCAAGTTCAAATGTGTAAACGTATTTTGAAGCACACAATGATATGTATTATGTGGAATGTTACAAAATAACTCTAGTAGCCTAAATAACGTTTTTAAATAAATGTAAGGAAGAAAATGTATAATATTTGAATCTGAGATGTACTGTATCAGGCCGTACTTACTTTCCACCTTTTCTGACCAGCTAGGGTGCAGGTGTTGACTGCTTAATTAATTATGTACAGTAATATGTATTCACCCATTTAACCACTTGGACATTTGTTGACATTTGTCAACAATATCAGATCTGAAAGCACACAACACAATAGGCTGTGGCTACTGTATGATATTGCTAAAGAAAGTGTGCTAATAAGTAAGCTACTGGTATAGAATGCTCGAGAGGGATAGCCTCCATTCTGAATGATATGGCATAGGCCTACTTAATTGGCACATCTAATGGTCATAGCACAATGTCAGTGTGCCAGCCTAAATTAGACCTGCAGAACTGGTCCTCGTGCACAGAGAAAGAGGACAGAGAGAGAGAGAGAGAGAGAGAGAGAGAGAGAGAGAGAGAGAGAGAGAGAGAGAGAGCCAGAGGCTCTGATCCTGCTCGCAAAACAGCTCTACTGTCTCCATGGTAACAGATAGGAGGCAATGGATGCCGTGTGTGTGTGTGTGTGTGTGTGTGTGTGTGTGTGTGTGTGTGTGTGTGTGTGTGTGTGTGTGTGTGTGTGTGTGTGTGTGTGTGTGTGTGTGTGTGTGTGTGTGTGTTTGCATCGTTTGAATATGGATCAGTCAGAATCAGGTCATCCTTATAAAAATACAAATCATGATCAGTGGGGTCTCTTCTGTTCTGGTTATACCTGTTGTTTTAGTATTTTGATGTGTTTCTATCAATTTCCTGCAGTTACAGTATATTTTTAAACCAACCAGCATCACTTAGAATCATGCCCTTGGCGATATGGTTTTGCTAAACTCTATATTTCATAGTTTAACTTCATTACGAATACAGCTAGGACCTTTAGACTCTACCCCTGCAGTGGCTCAGGGGTAGAGTCACCGGATAACCACAAGGTTGCCGGTTTGATCCCGTAGAGTTAGTGTCGAAGTGTCCTTGAGCAAGACACTGAACTAATTGCTCCTGATGTGCTAGTAGGTACCTTGATGGTTTCCACTGCCATCAGTGGATGAATGTGTGTGTGTACATGGGTGAATGTGATGCACATGCTATGTAAAGCCCCTTGGATAAAGGCACTATATAAATGCACCATTTACCATTTATCCAACCTTAACCGGGGCACAAGGTTGGCAAATCAAACATCTACCTGTCAGTCAAAGGACAAGCTTCCCACCTAAATTTAATAGCTTGATCTACATCTAGGAATAATTTACATAGAAGGAACAATAGTTATTGGACCAGCAGGGGTTGACACTAAGGTCTCAGAGGCACTTGCCCATCGGGCAAGTGCAAGTCAGGTTCTACTTGCCCTCAGGTCATGGTCACTTGCCCCCCAGGTTCCAGGTGGTCCCCAGTTAAGTTGGTTAACCAGATGTAACTCTTGAGAACGTAAAAATGAAACCAAATGGACCCTTGCCGGTCCATTTGGTTTCATTTTTACACTCTCAAGAGTTAAAATTAATGATCTTAATTAGCCCAGGTCTACACTGTAGAAGATTAATGGTCATTTTGGTGTGTAATTTGCCTGTTTTGTTTCCCAAATCCAGCCTGGAATTGTAGACAGCTAAATAGCAGGGAAAGACACAGAGGTAGAGCGCAATGACTGCTTTCAAGACAAATTTATCTTGTGTTGTGTTATATTGCACTATGTTGCACACTTGCCCGATCGGGAAACCAGGTAGCAGTCTTCACTTGCCCCACCATTTTTTTTTTTACTTGCCCCGGGCAAGCGGGCAAGTGTTAGTGTCAAGCCCTGAGCAGATTGGATTGGCTAACCAATCCAATATTCAGCTCCACTGTAACAGATTGGCTTCCAGCCTGTGTTTGCCAGGAAACGCAAACTCTCCCCCAATTATTGATATGATTTATGTAATGGCTTAAGACCAGGGCGATTAAGGCTCTTGGAGCATAAGGAGGCTGTGTCTACTGTCTGTCTGTCTCTCTCCTTTCCTCTTCTGGAACTCCTCTTCCCATAAACCCCAGTCTAAGGTCACTAGGCAACAAGCAATCCATGCGCACACTTATCAAGGAATGGATGGAGAAGGAGTAAATTGTACTGTACGTGTGTGTGCGTGCATGCATGTATACATGCATATGTGTATACATGCGTGTGTGCATGCAAGTGTGTGTGCCGTAATTATCAACAAAATATACTATGAAAACTGGTGAAACAAATCAAATTGTCAAAATATAGCTGCAAGCAGCAATAAAACGTGACCAAGCAAGCGGCAATAAGGAGTCAGAACAATATGCAGAAGAAGGAACATATTTGAGAAATTATCTGAGGGGGGTGCTTTTGCCCCGGGTCCATACAATAGTGAATGAATAAATGAAATGTAAAATTCCTACAGTAGCCTACATGTCAACCTGGCCTCCTACAACAAAACTGATAAAAGCTTGGACAATTACAGTACAATTCAAGTACAACTAGAAGAAATTGTGAAATAAATGTGATTGGACACTAGTTAACAACAGTTGTTTAATGGCCACTTTGTTCAAGAAGTTAATCTAACATAATCTGGCACAATGTTTTAACCACTACACTGTTACATGAAATGATCAAGGCTTGTACAATGCAAAGCTTTCGTTGGGTAGGTTACTACTGGAAATCTAGAATGTCGGGGTATGACCTGGCTGGGAATCGAACCCCGGTCTCCCAGTCTCAGGGCAGACACTCTAACCACAAGGCCACTGAGTTGGTGCCATTACCATTACATTGAGTTTTATCATCTCAATCACAAAGTGACATTTCCGTGAATGTCACTTTCATGATATGCGAGTGTGACTCAGTGCTATTGAGAAGTAGGCAGAAATACATTGGACTCAAAGTAAAATACCACCTTGAATCCTTTTATGTTAGGTCTTTTTAAGTAATAGCGAATCACACACATTGCAGAGACTTTAATTGTCACTGTAAAATAATTCAAACCGGCTGTCATTTTACATCTCATCTTACTCACTTGAAACAATGTGTTTCAGACTATGATGTGTCACCTTTAGGCTCACTGTGACTGTAGGGTCCTGGCAGTTGATTGAGAGTACCCTTTTAGAACTGACTGGCTTTGTTCTCACAAAACATGTAGAAAAAATGAAAATGAGGAATGTCCAGGCGATGGTTAAAGTTGAACTCAAAAAGGTTTATTGTAACTGTAGAAAACAAAATAAAAATGTAGCTTAGATATAGGAGCCTAGGAGGTATAGCAGGAACAAAAACCAGACGTAAAAAGCTGTGAACCTCCAATCAACTACACCTGGCCAACTGATGGCCAGGTACTTATTTCCTCTTTCCTCTCCCTGCAGAGGGTGTGTTGGTCTGCAGAGGGTGACAAAGGGACATGTTAGTCATTGCACATATAAATAATGTCAATGAGATGGCCCATTATAATTCGGCTCCTACACACCGGCCCCAATTGTATGGTGTGTATAACTAAATACAATTAAGAAACAAAAATAAATGGAGCCGTACAGTTATGTTTAACACATTCTTCACTTGTGTGTCGAAAAATAAAAATGACTTAACTCAAAAATGTCTACTGGGGACTGGAGTCGTCTTCAAGCAGCAGACATACTTTGGTGATGGGTCGTTCTAAAATACTGGTCTGAGTCTTGATTTTCACAGAACGAACGAGACCTTTGGCATCTGGCATGGTCTCCATCACTCTTCCCAGCATCCATGACCCTCGGGGTGCCGTCGAGTCGACAATCATGACGACATCACCCATCTGAATGTTTTTCTTCTTGCTGGTCCATTTTTGTCGCTCCTGCAACAATGGCAAGTATTCCTGCGTCCATCTCTTCCAAAACAAGTCAGCCATGTACTGAGCTTGTCTCCACCGGCGCCTGAGGTATGTGTCAGACCTTTGAAAGACCCCAGGTGGTAGGATGGGTTTAGATCTCAAGGTCAGGATGTGGCTGGGTGTCAGTGCCTCCAGATCATGTGGGTCAGATGATGTGGTGGTGATGGGCCGACTGTTGATGATCGCTTCCACCTCACACAGGATGGTAATCAGGCCTTCGTCATCGAGCATTTGCTGGTGTAAAACTGATAAGAGGACTTTCCTCACCATTCTAATGAGCCTTTCCCACACTCCACCGTGGTGTGATGCTGATGGGGGGTTGAAAGTCCACTTGATGCCATCTTTCAATAAAGAATTCCTCAGTTGGTCCTGGTTTAGATTCATTAGGGCTTCAGACAGTTCTTTCTTTGCACCGACCAGATTAGTGCCATTGTCTGAGCGGATGTGAGATATTTGACCTCTCCGGCATATAAATCTCCGAATGGCATTCACACAAGAGTCTGTGTCCAAAGAGTATGCCATCTCCAAATGCACCGCCCTACTAGTCATACAAGTAAAGATGACTCCATATCGCTTGACAAGGCTTCGTGCTCTCTTTACTTGAATTGGTCCAAAGTAATCCATGCCAACATTTGTAAAGGGTGGTAGATCAGGAATTAGTCGTTCTTGGGGGAGGTCTGCCATTTTTTGAATTTTGGTCCTGCCTGCTACACGTCTGCACACAGTGCACTTGGTAACCATCTTTCTGGCTGCTGAGTTTGCGTTTGGGATCCAGTACTTCTTACGGAGCTCAGAAAGCATGTGATTTCTCCCACTGTGGCCTGTGCGCTCATGTATGTGACGTAGTATCAGGGTCGATATTGGGTGGTCTTTGTGCACAATGATGGGATGTTTTACCTGTTCAGGCATGGCTGCACGGTTGAGTCGCCCACCGACTCTTATTAATCCATTGTCCAACACTGGATCCAACTTAAATATGCAGCTCCCTTTTTGCACACAAGATGGTGCCGTTTTCAACTTTGCCAATTCTTCAGGGAAGGTTTGACTTTGGGTAAGTCCAATGATGATTTTTTCAGCTTCTTCAAGGTCATCGACAGTGATGTTCTGTCCACGTATAGTGTGGATGAATGGTTGCATTTTTGAAGCTTTATTTTTGCTTTGGGAACGTGTAGTTACACCAGTTTCTTTGAGTTCCATTTCCTTTCTTTTTCTTGCAAGTTCTCTCAGAACATCCTTAAATTTCAAATACCATGCCACTGCCTTCTTTAGTCTCAGCCAATCTGAGAAGTGGGACAGCAGCTGGTCTGTTGGGCTTTCTTTGTTTAGAACATTGGTTGTATATGAAGCAACCTCTTTTCTTTTGACCTCTTGGTCATCCACAGGGTTAAATTGTAGGTCAACATAGTCAGCTGGCCAGTCGTTTTCAGAATTCATTAGAAACGCTGGACCTTGTATCCACTGCTTGCATTCAATAAATTTCTTGGCACTTAGTCCTCTGGATGCATAGTCTGCTGGGTTGGACTTTGTGCTTACATACCTCCATTGTGACACTTTAGTGTTTGCCCGGATTACAGCTATGCGATTGGCTACAAAGGTGTGAAATCGTGTTTGTTCATTGGAGATGTATTTCAGCACCGTCTGACTGTCCGTCCAAAAGACGGAATCCTCAAGTTCTAGTTGCAGTTCTGATCTTAACATTTTGTCCACTTTTACAGATAGCACTGCGGCTGTGAGCTCCATCCTGGGTACTGTGATCTGCTTCAAGGGGGCCACTCTTCCTTTTCCCATCATAAATGAAACAGACACTTCTCCTTTGCTGTTTTTCATCCGCAGGTAGCTCACAGTGCCATATCCATCTTCACTGGAGTCTGAAAAGTGATGTAACTGGAAGCTTGTTGGTTCTCCAAAGTCTTTGGGTTTGATGCAGCGAGGCACACTGAAATCAGTCAGGTTTGTCAGACTAGATGTCCAGTCAGTCCATTTTTTAGATGTTGCTTGGGGAATATTTTCGTCCCATCCATATTTCTGTTTGCACAGTTCCTGGAGCATATTTTTCGCAGGAAGGGTTAGTGGGATTAAAAATCCAAGTGGATCATAAATTGAACTTACTACAGAGAGCATCCCTCTTCGAGTGAGTGGTTTTTCTTTCAGTGTGATTTTGAACACAAATGTGTCATTTTCCACGTTCCACTGTAGTCCTAATGCCCTTTCCATGGGCAGTTCTTCTTTATTCAAATCCAATGTTTTAACTTCTTTGGCTCTGTCTTCCTCAGGTATAGCAGAGAGCACAGTGCGGCTGTTGCTCACCCACTTTGTGAGATGAAATCCTCCCTGATGACAGGCACTTGTCAGGTTATTAACCAGTTGTACAGCTTCTTGTTCTGAGGCAATTGACTGTAAGCAGTCATCTACGTAAAAATGATTATTAATGGTGTTTATTATTTCTGGGTGGAAACGAGCCTTATTGTCCTTGGCTGTTCTTTTCAATGCAAAGCTTGAGCAGCTGGGTGATGAAGTAGCTCCGAATAGGTGGACGAGCATGCGATGTTCGACTGGGTTTTTACTGACATCACCATTTGGCCACCACAGAAATCTAAGAAAATCAACATCTTTTGCAGAGACTCTCACTTGATGGAACATGGAGCGAATATCTGCCATAATAGCCACTGGCTCTTTTCTGAATTTCAGAAGCACTCCGATTAGGCTGTTTGTCAAATCAGGGCCTTGTAGGAGCTCAGAGTTGAGTGATTTTCCCTGGTATGATGCACTGCAGTCAAATACAACTCTTAATGTTTTCTTTTTGGGGTGATACACACCGTGATGTGGGATGTACCAAATCCTCCCATTGGTCTTCTCGAGCTGCTCTGATGGTACCACTTCAGCATAGCCCTTCTCAATTATATCAGCCACAAAGTTGGTGTATTCTTCTTTGAACTTTTCATTCTTTTCAAATTTCCTTTTCAGCCCTAGGAGGCGCTGTTCTGCCACTGAACGATTATTTGGCATGGTAAGATCATTTTTCTTGAATGGCAAATCCAGGTAATAGTGTCCATCTTTATGTTTTACGCTGTCATTTGCACATTTCATAAATTTCCTGTCTTCCACAGACATTTCAGGCTTCTCCTCAGATGCCTTTTCACTGAAATCTTGGTTATATTGGCTGATCAAGAGTTGCTCTATTTTGTCAATGGAAATTCTATTGCATTGGACAGTTGAATGGTGGGCTGTGGCTGTGCCATCATCATATCCGAGCGGTCCATTGACAATCCACCCCAAATTTGTTCTCACAGCAAACGGTCCATCTCCTTTGCTGTTAATTACCTCCAAGGGTTCCATGACTTTTGGGGCGTCTGTTCCAATTAGCAAGTCCACTTCAGCATCAATGACAGGGATGTGCACTTTATTCAAATATGGCCATTTTGAAAGATCTTCTTTTCTGATGATGTTGTCTTTAGTCACAGGCATTTCTTTCTGTGTGTATATGCCTGGGAGAGGACAAAAGTCATTGGTGTTCAATGCAGCCACTTCTAAGCCTGAGACAAGGTGAGTTTCAATAACCTTTTTCTGGCCCATAGTTCTCAACAAGATGTTGGTCTTTCTTCCTTGCAGGTTGAGTTTGGCCATTAGGTCCACTGTACAAAAAGATGCCGTGCTGCCTGGGTCGAGGAATGCATAAGTATGTACTGTTTTGTTTCCTTTTCTGGCCTTTATTTGAACTGGTACTATTGCAAGCTTGCAGTTCTCCTCACCGGCCCCAGTAAGACCACCGGTCAACACGGATGCAATGGCTTTATCTTTAGTGTTTTCCTTAATTTCAACTGGATCTTTGCCATTCTTGTTTCCTGAGTATATGTGTAGCATTTTGGGGTGCCTTAAACCACACACACTGCAATTCAGTCTTCGTTTACATGTTGCACTGATGTGTCCTTTACACAAACAGCCAAAGCATATTCCATTTTCTTTTAGAAAGGTGATTTTTTCGATATGGGTTCTTTTTTCTAATTCTGGGCACAATTCTAGAGCATGCTCTTCATTACAAAACAAACATCTTTTTACAGCAAGCTGACTGTCTTTTTCTTTATGGCCCTTTTCTTTTGCAGGTGTCACAGTGGTGGCGAAGATATTTCCTTTTGCTTTGGGAAATGGTTGTGACTTAGACTTTTTTGTGTCCTTATTCGTTGGAGGGTCTTTGATGTCGCCAAAAATGGGGTCAGTCATAATTCTAACCTGTTTTTCAAGAAAATGTACAAGGTCCTTGAAGCTCGCTCTCCTGGTGTGGTTCTCTTGAAAATCGCATGCCACAGTTCTCCACTTTTCTCTCAAACGGTAAGGCAGTTTTTTGACAATGGTCAATAAATTAGAGGGCATATTGAGCTCATTCATGTAATCGACATCCTCCATGGCATTAGAGCATCCTCGTAAGAAGAGAGTGTATGCTTGTAGGGATTTTGTCTCATCACCTTTTATTAATGGCCATGAAAGAGCCTTCTCCATGTAGGCTGTAGCGATTTTGTGCTCATTACCAAAATGTTCTTTCAGTAGTGCTTTAGCCTTTCTGTACCCTGTATCTGCCATCATATGAAGACAACTCCTCACCAGTTCCCTTGGTTGTCCTTGGGTGTACTGTTCAAGATAATAGAGACAGTCTGTGGGATTTGGGTTTTTGGTTTCAATGTTGTGTTCAAAGGATTTTATAAAGGTGTGGTATTGAAGTGGGTCGCCGTCAAAGATGTGGATTTCCTTCTTGGGCATGGATGATAGACATTGTTGTTGGATAAGTAGGGCTGTGATTTCATTTTGTTTCTCCATTACAGAATAGATATTGTTGCCATGTTCAACTGGACCTCTGGTGCCCATTTGACTTACCACGGGTGCTGTAGTGCCAGGCCGGACAGCCGTCTCCCCTGCTCTACCTGTGTCAGTGTCCACTGATGCCCCAGCATTTCTCTCTCTTATTGTGTTTGCTGTCAGTGAATGGGTCTGAACAACAGCACCACCTATGGGTGTTACATTTGGAGCTGGTGCCTCTTGCCTGGCTGGTGCCTCCTGCCTGGCAACTCTGGGTTCAGAGGGTTGTGAAACCTGTCCTTGTGTGTGTTGGGGATGTGATGTGGAAACAGCTGCCTGCTGTCCCTTTTCAAAGTATGACAACATTCCATCTGTCACGTTAGATGTAATAGAAATTTGAGATCTCCTTGACCCCAGAATTTTCATTCTTGCAACATTAGCAGCCAAGTTCGCTTCCAGCTCAAGCTGTTCCTTTTTCCTTCTTAGCTCTTCATTTTGTCTTCTTAGCTGTTCCATTTGCACCTCTAGAGCATGCCTGTCTTGGATCATTTTTTGTTGAACAATAAGAGCAGCCGTTTCTGCTTCAGCCTTCAAACGTGCTGATGCCGTACTTGACACTTTAGAACTTTTTGTTTTCTTACTCACATTAGACACACTGTCACCAGGTTGTATTGTTTCTTGCAGATCGATTGTTTCAGATGTTGCCATTGTTACCTGTTGTGACCGATCATGGTGTGTTTGAACATTAGAAGGTGGCATTTTGTTCTGCTGACCACCACACATTTCCACCTCCTGCTCAGCAGGGATTTCTATATGCTGTACATGTGCAGGGTTCATTTCAACCTCCTGTATATCAGGCTCTATTTCAACCTCCTGTCTAGCAAGCTCTATATGTTCATGTATAATGTCCACCTCAGGTGAACTCAAGGATTCAGTAGCTTGCACAGTGATTGACTTTGCAGAAACATCCACAGTAGGCCTAGTCATTTCATGTGTTGTCATTTCAGTCATTGACATTCCCAGTTTATCAAACCACAGTTTCACATCCTCCATGAAATCAGTATGATGTTTTGTTACACGTAAAAACCACATTTTCTGATTCTCAAGTTCCTCCTGTGGGATTAAATGGATTAGTGAATCATGTGCTGCCTTTGCATTTTCATATGCTTTCATCAGTTGCCCCATTGTGCTTTGCACATCCTTTGCATTTGCATCGTTTTTCATTAGATCCTTTATCTCTCTTGTGAACTCCTTCATTTGTTTCACGTGTGAGTTGCGGTCCTTTTGGTCCTTTTCTATTTTATTGGCCAGTGCCTTGGCTGTAAGCTTGACTGGCCTCCGTATGTCCTCTTCCTCCGTTTGATCCTCCTGATCCTTTTTGTCAGTTTCAGTACGTGTGACGTTTGTGTCACTCATTTTTATATTTCCATAGGTTCAATTCACAGCAAGAATATACAGCAGGGGTGCACACAACTACTGGCCAAACAATAGTCCCCAATGGACTAGCAGTCTCTCCTCTTTCCAACTGTGTTCAAATTCCAATTTCCAAATACACAGAATGGATGGGCCTGCACAAATAGTGTATTTCTCACCAGTAGTGGCTGTGATGTGCTGCTGCTTGTTCAAACATTTTCACTGCTGTGATCCAATTCTCCAAACGTAGTCACACTCTCCTTGTGACCTTTGTTTTCAATCCAGAATCGAGGACAATACATCCAAAAATCAAGGAATCCATATCATCCATTTAGTTTTGTACTCCAAAAAGGCAGCTTTTTACCATTGTAGGGTCCTGGCAGTTGATTGAGAGTACCCTTTTAGAACTGACTGGCTTTGTTCTCACAAAACATGTAGAAAAAATGAAAATGAGGAATGTCCAGGCGATGGTTAAAGTTGAACTCAAAAAGGTTTATTGTAACTGTAGAAAACAAAATAAAAATGTAGCTTAGATATAGGAGCCTAGGAGGTATAGCAGGAACAAAAACCAGACGTAAAAAGCTGTGAACCTCCAATCAACTACACCTGGCCAACTGATGGCCAGGTACTTATTTCCTCTTTCCTCTCCCTGCAGAGGGTATGTTGGTCTGCAGAGGGTGACAAAGGGACATGTTAGTCATTGCACATATAAATAATGTCAATGAGATGGCCCATTATAATTCGGCTCCTACAGTGACCACTGATCACGTGACTAACCCAATGTAACTGTGTACCACATCATTGGCACAACTCTGTCTCTAAATGGCTCTGGTGCGTTGCATTAAAATTGGTATTTAGATCATGAAACAACACACTTGCAACAGTGTGCAGCAGTGGATAAACAAAGCACAAGACAAATCAGTTTATAAAGAAAACTGAAGCAATAAGACATGTGGGTGTGACAATCAGTCAGATTCTGATGTGAAACTCTACATACAATATAAAGGTATACTGGTTTACGGCACTATGTTTGTATGAAGTGTATACTTTGAGTGCTCTCTTATTTGTTCATATTAGCAGTTTATAAAATATCCTTTAATCAAACAACTACCCTTTGTTTATTAATTAATGTGATTCATAAAATGACCAATGCCAGGTCGCATTATGTATTTGATGGTCAAATTAATTAATTCAAACATTTCATTGATTGGGGGGATGCGGGTGGAGTAGAGCACAGCTATCAAACAATTGTTTGGTAAAGCCATGTGAGTTCCATTGTAAAAGCAGTGAGGTGGCTATCAAACACTAAACAGCACACATTTCATTACAGCTTGAAGTAGTTTGATAGTTTACACACACACACACACACACACACACACACACACACACACACACACACACACACACACACACACACACACACACACACACACACACACACACACACACACACACACACACAGCATAATTATCTCAACAGCATTCAGAAAATGTTTATTCATTGAGAAAACTCACCTATTCATGCAAAGCATAGCCCTAATGTGGTGTAAGGCCAACATTGAGCTAAATGCTGCTTGGGGAAACCAAAGACAAGAGAGGACACTCCACCAGCCTCCACCATTTTGAAGTGACTTTTTGGAAAGATCTCATGGAGTGGTGTTATACTGCCATCTTGGAGGGATCTAGTGGTTCAAAATGTGTATTCTCATTCTATATACCATCTTTGGTAAACCCACCTGTGAGAGGACCCCAAATGCAATGCAATCTAGCTAGCCTGAAAAAACACACACACACACACACACACACACACACATATATATATATATATATATATATATATATATATATATATATATATATATATATATATATATATATATATATATATATATATATATATATATATATATATATATATATATTAAAGGTGTCGGCGTTAACGCATTAATCTCGCGTTAACTCAGCCGTGTGTTGACGGCATCAAAAAAATTAACGCGAGATTAACACACTGACGATGGCTGTCCTCGGTGCGGCAGGCCACAGAAGTACTTTACGTCCACACACAAACACAGTGATGGTGTGTACAAACAAATGCAAACCGGTTTGTACAACAAATGTGGGTACACATTTGTTGTACAAATCAAAAATCCAGGCAGAAAATCAGGCATGAGCATTTTTCAAACTGCTTAAAATGGCAGACACTCTGGGGGTGGAGCTTACCGGTCAAAGTTACAGATGTGTTCCACATGAATCAAGGAACATGTAGAAACAAGTCCCATGATTTTTGGCCAAACGAGGCCCGAGTTATGGTTTTTCAAATGTTTCAGTTTCAAAGAATTGTTATAGCGCCCCCATTTGAGCAATTGGAGTAAGACTGGTTTTGCTGCTATTTGGCATCCCCCTCTACAAAACTGTAAAATCTCAGAAGCAGATTACGCTGCATGTGTAGATTAGGGGCATTAGAATCATTTTCACAAACGAGCAATTTTCATTGGCTCGTAAAAACATAATTTTTTCACTTAAAACAAAATTCACACCTATTTTCATATTCGTATGGCTCCAAAGTTCATGTGTAGGTCATTGTTATGCATTTTGATCAAAGATTGTAGGAGAAGAGACATTTTAACTGTTTTACATATAATTCAAGATGGCGGTTCATCTAAAGGTCAGAGGTCAAAAGTCAGAATACAAAAGTTGTTCGGCATAAGCAGACGCATACGTGAATATAAGTTACATTTCTGAGAGTCAAGCAGTTCATAAGTTATAAGTGTTTAAAGTTTGCAATTTCAGTTGAGTGCTATAGCGCCACCATTTGACCAGTGGTCACAGGCTTCGCATCATCACCGTTTGGCATCACCCTCTACCAGATTACCAATTTTCGCGAAAACCGACTGCACGGTTCAGCCAGAACAGCTATTTTTGGCGGAAGGAGGAGGAGGAGGAGGAGGAGGAGAAAAGAGACAGAAGCAAGAAGTGACCAAAGTCCACTTCGTGGACTGCTTGGTCACTTAATAATATAAGAAAGCGATGGAGGAAAGGCCGACCTACAAGTTCAACAAAATATACTATGAAAACTGGTGAAACAAATCAAATTGTCAAATAATATAAGAAAGCGATGGAGGAAAGGCGGACCTACAAGTTCCCAGAGCTTCTAGAGCTGCTATTTTTCCACAATATTTGAATACAGTGTATGTTATTGCACTATTGTGACCACATGTCTTAATTGCTATGAAAATTGTGCATTTCCCATCAGTAAGTCAGTCAGTCGGTGTTTGGTTGGCAATGACATCACGTGACATCATCAGGGTTGGAGATCCAGAGCCTAAATCTGCAAAATTTAAAACTGAACAAAGCCGCGGGCCAAGTTTGAATGAACTAACCCTTTAAAGGGGAATTCCACCCATTTTCAAAATTTTCCTGAGAGGAAAAATGGGTCTGAAAGAAAAACCATTAACATGGTGAAATACATCTTGGTGATGTCATCAGATGTATTTCACCATGTTAATGATGGGGGAACCTTTTTCATCATGTCCACACAGCATCTCTAAGGTATATTAATGACATATTAAAATGTTGAAAATGGGTGGTCTTCCCCTTTAATTTGATAATGTCTCAAGGGCCAAACGAAATTACACGGTGGGCCAAATTTGGTCCGCGGGCCAGAGTTTGACACCCATGATGTACGTAGAGCTGACCTTTTCTGACATTCTGTTCTTTCCCTGAAACTGAAGCTACACAACACCAGTGTTTACCAGTCCTGTGGGGACTCTGCTCAATCCTTATGGATTTTAAGTGGTTTAAGTGTTTAAGAAAATGTCCAACCCCCAACTCCTCTTTCTTTTAACAAAACGAACCCTTGGACATAGGAAATCAATATTCAAATTAAGTTCCCATCATCATGCCAATCAGTCAAGCAGAGTGAATCGATGGTTCACTCAATCAGTTCAGCGCCTCTTGATTGTTTCTGAGAAGTCCTCCAATCAATGGAGCACCTCTCCTCCTCCTCCTCCTCCTCCTCCTCCTCCTCCTCCTCCTCCTTACCCCAACCAAACATCACATGCTACCTCAGCTACGGTCTGCTCAAATCTGCCTGAAACTTACAATCCTGTAGTGCAGTGGTTTTCAATAAAACATGCAAATATACAGATCAAAAATGACCAAATGACCATCTTTGAGTTGTGTAGACTTGGGCTAATTCAGATGATGAAACATGAAACCAAATGGACCCGCAACGGTCCATTTGGTTTCATTTTTACGCTCTTGAGAGTTACAACTGGTTATAACTAACTTCTCATCTGGTTAATCAACTTAGCTATAGGGGCCACCTGGAACCATGTCAAGGACCACTGGTTGAAAACCACTGCTGTAGTGCTGTGGTTCCTAAAAGATGGAATGCCATGATTTTTTTAATCATGGTCATCAGTTATTATTGTTATATGTAATATAGAATTTTCTCAAAAAAGGTGTACAGTATTTGTTAAAATGATGTTTTTATGCAGGACTCCCCCACCAATTCATTAAGTATGCCTGGTTTGCCTGGTGGGAGGTGATGGGTGGAGATCCACCTGAAGTGAAGCCACACCCACAGCTTTAGTTGTATGGTAAAGGAGGAGGAGTTGGGGGAGGAGCTGATGTGTGATGTCACTACATTATAGCCTTTGTCATTGGCACATTTGACTGGAAAGGGTTTAGCCTCCAGGAAGAAACCCTAAATACAAAGAGAAGGCATCATTACACATGAAAAACAGACCAAGGGTTCTAATGAAGTACTGATCACCTCTTAAAGGTAGGGGAAGTGATTTCACTTTTGTCAGATATCACCCAAAAAATATTTTTTTTCTGTTAAAATGCTCTATTATAAGGTGTGGAAACCATATATGGAGTTTCCCCCTCCCCCACGTTAGCAGAGGAGCTAATAAAAGTTCCCCAGGTCACCACAATTCTCCTCCAATCAGGAGAGAGCAGCAGGTTCACATAATGTAGCTACTTTTGGGGGCCCCTAGTGCACCAGGCTGGTACTACACCATGAATTTCAAATCACTTCCCCTACCTTTAAACATGTACAAAATTGGAAAAAATGCAAAAATCACGGCACCCTCTCTTAAACTATGGTTTATGTCCTCATTGCACTACACAAGTGCCTTCCTTAGGGCAGGGTTTTTGTTTGGGCCGCTGTGGACCCCATGCAGGAAATTCTTTGGCCTGCATATTGTCTCACGATGTGGTATAAGAACTACCAATGTCCTGATCCACTTTTTTTTAACTAAAAAAAAGGATCTTATATAAAGTCCACCAAATAGCAGAATAATATTGCAGACTAGAATAGCAGACTCCTCACTCAAATGTGCACTTAAGCAACTCCAAAGCAAATTTCACAACATTTTATTTGCCATTTTACCTGCCATAGTGTCAACCCCTTACCCCTGTGTCTGATCACTGGTTATACTGGTATATTTATCAATACTGAATGGTATGATAATGACAAATGACAATGAGGGCCAATACTGATACTTTTCTCGTTCCGATACAGTATTGCCGATACCGATATGAACCGATATGACAAAAAAAGGGCCGATCAGATACTTTTTCCAATACAGTATCAGGACATCCCTAATAGGAACACAGGAGAGATATTAGGAAAGTGATCGTTTTGTGTTTGCGGTTTCCAACCCTCCATCAAAGAGCTGGGAACCACCAACCAGGTGACAGGGGTGGCAGTGGCTCAGGGGTAGAGTTACCACATGGTAAACACAGGGTTGCTGGGATCCCGCACTGTCAAAGTGTCCCCTAATTGCTCCTGATGTGCTGGTTGTGCCTTGCACGGTTCTGCTGCCATCAGTGTATGAATATATGTCAGTGTGAATGGGTGAATGTGATGCAATCAATCTATGTAAAGTGCCTTGGAAAAAGGTGTTATATAAATGCACCATCTACCATTTTATTTACCAAGGAGTAAGAACCACTAGTTGATAATCACTGCTGTAACTGATGAATCATTTTCTGGAAAACGTAGTGACACAATGTTTTTGTGCGACCATGATCGACTTTCAGCAGGTTATCTAATTTATATCTGCCTATTATACCGTTATTTCTACAGGGCTTTTTTGCAATATGGGAATCTTCTGGAAATCCTTCATTCCTTCCATCCTAACATCAGGGGCTTCATCGCCCGTGTTGCTTCGCGCCACAGGCGATGTAGTCGCACTGTCGCACCCATACCATTTTCAGTTACAGGACTTATATTAGGCAAATAAAGCATCAATAATAACATCAGTTACGCAGCATGCATAAAGAGTTTTTTTGTTTTCAATGATGAAATGCTGTTGGTTTAGTGGTGTGACAACTGTAGTTAGTAGCAGTAGTAGTGTTTCAAATAATTTTAAACATAAACAGTGTTTTATTTGAATTTTCTTGGAAATTTTATTTTGCATGCCATTGTGTTTGGTGCTGCAGTCTGGGCATTTAGGGGGGCACTGCCCCCCCATACCCATGCCTAGATCCGCCCCTGCCTAGCATCCCTCGCTTCTATAGCTGTCCTTCCTTCAATCATATCTTTCCTTCTGTCTGTCAACCATATGTTGCTGATCATTAAATGTATCTATTGATACAGAGAGAGAGAGAGAGAGAGAGAGAGAGAGAGAGAGAGAGAGAGAGAGAGAGAGTGAGAGAGAGAGAGAGAGAGAGAAAGAGAGAGAGAGAAAGAGAGAGAGAGAGAGAGAGAGAGAGAGAAAGAGAGTGTGAGTGAGTGAGTGAGTGAGTGAGTGAGTGAGTGAGTGAGTGAGTGAGTGAGTGAGTGAGTGTGTGTGTGTCTGTGTGTGTGTGTGTGTGTGTGTGTGTGTGTGTGTGTGTGTGTGTGTGTGTGTGTGTGTGTGTGTGTGTGTGTGTGTGTGTGTGTGTGTACGTGTGTACACATGCGTGTGTGTGCAAGAGAGACTGTCTGTCAGTCTGTATACTGTCTGTGTTTGTACTTTTAAATACTGAATGACCATCAATAGTGTTTCCTGGAAATGCTGCTGCATGGTGTGGTGGGGGGGGATGCCCATTTCATTTCATGGCCATTAGTCACTATAATGTGAGTTGTAAAAGCAGCATCTAATGCCTGTGGCTTAAAGACAAAGGCTCATATTCAGGCTCTATTTCCTTGCTTCAATCAAATTACATACATCTCTCTGTCAGGCACATGCCATGCATGCATGCATGCATGCATGCGCGCACGCGCACGCGCACGCGCACGCGCACACGCACGCGCACGCGCACACACACACACACACACACACACACACACACACACACACACACACACACACACACACACACACACACACACACACACACACACACACACACACACTCTCTCTCTCTCTCTCTCTCTGAAGAACAACCTATACTGTAGTATAGTATAACAGATTTGTTGTTTTTCAACAAATGAAGGTGAAGTGTGCGTGTGTGCGCGCGTGCGTGTGTGTGTGCGTGTGTGTGCATATTCTAGTAAAAGCATGCTGTATAATCATAATCCTCTTAAAGTGCTCTATCTTTAAAGGTGTCTGTACTATATTGATTTGTTGCCTGCCATTCCTGAGGTCAGTGTTGGCATGTCATCAAGGTTTGATCCATACATAACTTATGCACAACTAAGGCATTTAACTATTCCCAAAAAACTCCACTATTCTGAGAAGCAATTCTTTGATGGAGCTGGTGACTCAATATCACTGATATGAGATTGATTTTTGCTCTGGGCATACTACACTGTAAAATGCTAAGTGTTCATTTTGAGTGTGCAATGTGCATATGTTATTATATGGCAGGGGTTTTCAACCTTTTTGATACCAGGGACCACCATTTATTTTTTACGTTCTCAAGAGTTACATCTGGTTAACCAACTTAGCTGGGGACCACCTGGAACCCTCTCAAGGACCACTGGTGCTCCCCGGACCACTGGTTGAAAACCCCTGGTATATGGATTATGGAAGTGTGGGTATAGGCCTATACATCTTGCATAATCCCTAAAAGTTTCACTATTTTGAAAAAAAAAAAAAAAAAAAAAAAACTTTAAAGGCATAGTTTTACTTAATTCAAATATTGTTTTTTTTTTCTTATTTCTTGAGTAATCCTCCCTACTATGTGGTGACCATAAGGAGTTTGTCCCTGTCTCCAGTGAGACCCCATTGGGTCATAAAATCCTAGTTTCAGTTTGGGCTTTGGGAGAAAAGCCTTTCGTCCAATCAGGGCGAGAGGGGGCCTTCCTCCAAACAGGATCGAGTGGGGGTGGGCCTTGATGTATATGGCCTGTTACACGTCCCCTCACTGTAGAGTGCGTGCATGTGCACATCTTGCTACCAGGGGGATCGGAGGGTTTTCCAAATCACCCAAATCACTTACTACTCTATACCTTTAAATTAGTTCAGATGGCCGACTTATACAAACCCAAAACATGACAATGTAGATTGGCATGTTATTCAAAATGCAAAAATGTTATGCAAAAATGCAAATCAGTTTAGATATACAGTAATTGGTAAGGGGGTGCGTAACATATAGAGCACCTATGAATCCATAGACCAGGGGTTTTCAACAGGTGGTCCAGGGACCACCCTGAGAGAATTCCAGGTGGTCCCCAGCTAAATGATGGACAGTTGGTAACCAAATGGACCCTTATAGGTCTGTAACTCTTGAGAGCGTAAAATGAAACCAAATGGACCCTTGCGGGTCCATTTGGTTTCAGTTTACGCTCTCAAGTGTTAAGTTATTTTCAAACATCTGAATTATGTAATTTTCAAGAATCTACACAATTAGAAAATGTAGCAGAATTGTTATTTTGACAAACGTTTTGCCAATCATTTCTCCTAAATTGTCGACACACAAACTTTAAAATTCTTATTTTGGGTACCAGAGATAAACTCAACATTAAATGGTGCAGGTCCGTGGCTAAGGTACAGAATAAATAGTGGGCCCTGGTATGAAAAAAGGTTGAAAACCACTGCCATAGAGCATGGAGGTCCAGTACTCAGGATTTTATCTGAACATTATGTTCGACTCCTTTGCTCCAGATGCACTTTACATGCACAGGATGAAAAGAACAGCGGTCAACGGGGTCAAAAACACACCTCATTCCATTCTCCAGTCTCTAGATTGATCAGAATCTTATCCATCTTCCTTGACCTTCAGTTTAAATTAGCAACAGGCCTCATTGGAGTATCCCAGGGTTCTGTACAAGTGCTTAAAGGGCCACTTCACCACTTTTCAACGTATATTCGTATAATAGGTCCTCACTAATGTACATGATAAAATACAACTATTTTGTTTCTACTCAGTCTGTGTCTCACAGGAGGGCTTTGGGCAGTTCAGAAACATCTTCCAATTACATCATCATACAGCCCTCCTGTGAGACACAAACGTAGAAACAAAATAGTGGTATTTTATCATACGTTGAAAAGTGGTGAAGTGGTCCTTTAACCTGTTGCTTACTTGGTTCATCATTAAAGAAAGCTTAACAAACTGTAATATGGGTATTAAAATGCAATAATAATAATAATAATAATGGTTGATTAAAAACATATATGTCATTATTTATTTTTAATGTTAAGACTTCTAATAAAAATATCCTACAAAACAAAACCAGAACAAACCAGAATATAAAATTAAACAATGTTCAACAGAATATTTTCTCCATTTGAAAATGTAATTTCAATTAATATTTATGACAAATTGGCTAATTTGACGGGAGTACCCCTTCAAAGGGGAATTCCAACCATTAAAAAAAAAGGATACAAATGTGAACCAAATGGACCCAAACGGGTCCATTTGGTTCCACTTGTACCCTCTCAGGAAAAAGAGGTCTGAAAGAAAAATCATTAACATGGTGAAATACATGTTGATGATGTCATCAGATGTATTTCACCATGTAATGATTTTTTCAGACCTCCATTTTTAGGAAATACAGAATTGGGTGAACTTTTTTTTATCATGTCTACACAACATCTCTATAAGGTATATTAATGACATATTAAAATATTGAAAATGGGTGGAGTTCCCCTTTAAACCACTCTAGCAGCAGCAGCAGCGACATAACGGAACAGTCCATTCTAGTCTCCCAAAAAGGGGGAGACCCATATGTCCCACGAGTCAGCCTTCTATAACGGATCTCGAGAAAAGTGTGCCTTTTCCATCTAGGTGAATAGTTACGTGAGCATTTCCCTCCCCTAAACCAATAATACAGTATCCCGTGAAATCGAGTCATTATTTATCAGCATAAATTCTTTTTAAAAAGAAGAGGGACACCCCTTCAGGGCTGTTCTATTTTTAGTATCAGCTGTTGCAATATAAAGATTTGCTACATTGTATTGTTTTGCGGATGTGCGAAGCAGTGTTGCCAACTTGGTGTATTTGTCGCTATATTTAGCTCTTTTCCAGACCCCCCTAGCGCCAAAATTAGTGGAAAAACTCCTGGTGGAAAATCTGGTGATTTTTTTGATGGTGAGTTGGGACAAAATTGGTTGAAAGGCACCAGAGATAAAACCCTTGTTTTTCACCATTTTTTCCTCCTATTAGCCTATAGAGTCCCCCTTCCTTCCTAGAAAGGACCATTGATAACCAAATGGATAGATCTTCTCAAGAGTTAAATCATATTTAAGCATCCTAATTGCCTAATTGTCAAGAATATACACATTTAGAAAATGTAGAAGAATTGCTATTTTGACCAACATTTTGCCAGCTATTTCTTCTGAATTATGGTCCCAGAAATTGCAGAATAAATAATGGTTGAAAACCACTGATCTAGCACATTCTAGTGCATTTTGGAAGTGCCACCACTAGTGCATTTTGGATTTTGGCAGTTGGCAACACTGGTGCGAAGCACACTCCCCACAAGTAGCAGCAGCAGCGGCAGCAGCAGCAGCAGGGTTGAGGGCGGTGGGCTGTTAGACTACAGAATACATAGAGATGTGGTGGAATAACATGACAACGTGAAGAGAATCCCTTTTCCGTACGATCGCGACGCCATATCGGTAAGTGTCTCTCTCTTCACCCCTATTTTTATTTTTTTATTTTGCTGAGAGAGAGAGAAGAGAGAGAAAGGGTCGTGAATATGGACAGAGGGAGCTCTGGTGCAGGGGCGTGCACACATAGACATCAAAGGGGGGTTATACATGCACATACGTGCAGCTTGTGTTAGCCCGTTTCCAAACCACAGCAGTTTCCAAACCACAGCCATCCAGAATTTAAAGGGATATTCCACTTTCAAGAAAACTTTTGGACATTTTATGGTCTCAGTCTCATGAACACCCCAGACAGTTTATAAGTTACTCCATTCACTATTTAGATATTTGAATGTTCATTTTAGCGTATCCACCTCCCTCCTAAACAAACCCATTATAACTTAAAACTCCATTTTAACCATGACAGATTTTTCTAAAACAACCCATCTTTTTTCTGGTGACTGATATTGTCCTCCTAATACATGAGAGGGCCGTGGAATTTCATTTACTGTTTTAATTTATTTTTAAAATATTGATTGTAACCAGGGTGGGTATGCTGAAATATGGAGTGTTCTACATGTTTAAACAATATTTTAAAAATAAATAAATAAAACAGTAAATGAAATTCCATGGCCCTCTCATGTATTAGGAGGACAATATCAGTCTCCAGAAAAAAGATGGGTTGTTTTTGATAAATCTGTCATGGTTAAAATGGAGTTTTAAGTCATAATAGGTTTGTATAGATAGGAGGTGGATATGCTAAAATGAACATCAATTACTAATGGAGTAACTTAGCCTATAAACTGTGTGTTCACATGAGACCAAGTAGACCATAACTTGGCCAAAAGCTTTTTTGAAAGTGGAATATCCCTTTAATTAAATAGGAGGGTTTCAACCTTTTTGATACCAGGGTCCACTTTTATTCAGCATTTGAGCCACGGACCACCATTTGATGACATTTTCACCCCGAAGACCCCAAACTAAAGATTCCTGACTTTATTTCGCAAACAAAACAGCAGTGTCGACATCTTAATTAGGCCTAAGTGGTGCTAATTCAGACGATGAATGTTTGAACTCTTGAGAGTGTGTAAACATTGTAAACGTTTACACTCTCAAGAGTTACATCTGGTTAACCAACTGTCCATCATTTAGATGGGGACCACCTGGAACCCTCTCAAGGACCACTGGTTGAAAACCACCGAATTAATATACCTGATCTGTGAGCCTATAGATCTCCTTTTTCTTACTTTCTTTTATTTTTTTTATTTTTCTTTGCATTTTTTTTTTTGTCCAAAGGTGCCCTTTTACGGGATTTCAACCCCTGCCCCTCTGAACACTCTCTGCACGTCCCTGGAGGGAGCTGTGTTTTAGGAAGAAAAAAAAAAACTAAAAATCCCGTATAGACTGCAGCAGCTCATGAAATGACTAACTTAACAGCATAGCCTACTCTCTGTTTTAAAGGCTTTGACATTCACCCGATGATTCCACGGCGAAGACGCGAAGACGTTTGTGCGATTTCAAGCTGATAGCCTACTACTAGGCTACTATACAATATATTTGGACGCCTCTATGTTCCATTTGCGGAAATTGCTTATTGCTGCAAACTTCGAGAAAGATGAAGCAACCGAAATCCGTTATTCAGGGGCGGTAGCTGTCTTTTTCGGCTCACACATAGAAACACGTACGGCTCTTGCCTTTATAAAATGCCCAACGAGGCAAAGACTTACGGTTTTTCTCCCATAGAGGGCTGGGCTACAGTATGTGCATAATCTGGTACGTTATTATGGTGTTACTCGTCAATCAAAGTGATCAACAATGTGTATTTGACTCGCTGTGTGTGTGTGTGTGTGTGTGTGTGTGTGTGTGTGTGTGTGTGTGTGTGTGTGTGTGCGCGCGCGCGCGCGCGTGCGTGTGCGTGTGTGTGCGCAGTAGGCTACGCATGCGGGCTACTAAATGTACATGTATGTATCTATTGTGAAGAAAAACTGCAGAGATTCTTCATGTATCAGATCATAGGATGAGATCATTCAGAAGCACCAGGCAGTCTGCACACACACGCACACGCGCGCGCGCGCGCGCGCACACACACACACACACACACACACACACACACACACACACACACACACACACACACACACACACACACACACACACACACACACACACACACACACACACACACACACACACACACACACACACACACACAGAGGCATATTCATCACTATTAATAGCATAGTGAAATCACCAGATAATTTGGCTATTAGAGGGCATGAGGAGTCACAGACCCCTCTTAGCCTCTCATCGTGGCTTCATGAAAATGTAAGACCCCGCATAGAGCTCTGCTGAGGTCGGATGGTGAAGTTTCAGAAGACAGCGACACTGTTCTGACCAGGGGCGGATATAGGCATGGGCATGGGGGGGGGGGGGGGGGGGCAGTGCCCCTCTAAATGCCCAGACTGCCCCACCACCAAACATGATGGCATGCAAACAACCCACATTTCAAAGATATTTCAAATTAAAGTGCCTATATTTTAAATGATTTGAAATACTACTACTGCTACTAACTAACTGCAATTGTGTCACCACCACTAAACCAACAGCATTTCATCATTGAAAACAGAAAAATCTCTGAGTCAGACCTTTAGCTTTTTTACAACTGATGTTATTATTGATGCTTATTGATGCTTATTTGCCTAATAAACTTCCGGTAACCGAAAATGGTATGGGGGCGGCTTCATTGCCCTTGGCGGGCGATGAAGGCGCCCCCATACCATTTTCTCCGCCCCCCCAATTGTGAAATGTTATATCCGCCCCTGGTTCTGACTAGTGAAACGTCAGCTGAATAATGAATAATTCCGTTATTAGGGAGTTTGGTCAGCCTGCCATAGCACAATTATTGTGCTGCCTGAAACCTTGTAAACCTATGTGTGTGCTTTGCAGCAAAACCAGGAATTCCCCTTAGATTAGAATGACTGCTAGACACTCACAGTGGTGGGGAAAAAAAGTATCACATTTTGTTCTTATTCTGTGCAATACTGCAGTGTATAGAAGATATATTCTGTTACATTTAAAAGTTTTGAATTTTAAATGCACCAAAAGTATCAAAAGTAAAAGTGCTCAGTATGCAGAATTTCAAATGTATATACAAATATTTTTGAAGATAGCAGATGTGTCACAGTCACATCGCTATGCATTGTGACCTTGTTGATTGGCTATTTTCAAATTGTCAAAATGTGGAGGGGATTACGTAAGTGGTATTAGTGTGTGTGTGTGTGTGTGTGTGTGTGTGTGTGTGTGTGTGTGTGTGTGTGTGTGTGTGTGTGTGTGTGTGTGTGTGTGTGTGTGTGTGTGTGTGTGTGTGACGCGTGCACATGCATACAGTACATACACACAAACACACATCTCCAAATTGTACAGTAGTTGAGTAAATGAACATGAGTAAAAAAAGGTGCTTGGCTGAAAATCCTCATCACTTCTTTAACTATCCATACCAGTCTGTAATGGATACCTCTCTTTAGAGAGTATTACACTATGGGGCTCTGAAAAGAATGTCTGTAAAATGTCACAGCTCCTTTAAGTATGTGGTTGTGAATACAGGCAGGCATGGTAATTGGGCTACATTGGGCTAGAAAATGGTATGGGGGCGGCTTCATCGCCCGTGTCGCTTTGCGCCACGGCCGATGAAGTCGCCCCCATACCATTTTAGGTTACAGGACTTTTATTAGGCAAGTAAAGCATCAATAATAACATCAGTTGTTGTTGAAGTTGCAACAGACACACAGCATGCACAAAGCTAAAGGTCTGACTTAGAGAGTTTTCTGTTTTCAATGATGAAATGCTGTTGGTTTAGTGGTGCCACAGCTGTATTTACTTAGTCAGTAGCAGTAGTAGTGTTTGAAATCATTTTAAATACAAGCACTTTAATTTGAAATATCTTGGGTTGTTTTGCATGGCATCGTGTTTGGGGGGGTGGGGGGTGGGGGGCAGACTGGTTGTTTAGGGGGGCACTGCCCCCTCATGCCCATGCCTAGATCCCTGGTCAGAACCCCTAGGGTGGTACCACAATATAACAAACTACTGTATATAACTGGTCAAACTTCATCCAAATTGTAAAAAAAAGAAAAAAAAAAAAAAAAAAGAAAAGAAAATAGCTGATCCACAAGCTCACAAGCTGTGAACCTATAGATCTGGTATTTCATGTGGAACCAAGGGTGAGAATTATTACACTCTACATAGGCTAACTCAGAGATTTAAGCTTTGAGCTTTCAGTGCACACCTATACAAGTTCTGTGGAGAACTGCTACAGTAGATCATGTCCTCGTTCTTGAGTACTGCAGAGACCTATTACTGCAGTGTTTTATACTGCATTTGTTTAGACTAGCAGTGTTGGGAATATTACTTTGTTTCTAATATATTACCTATCTGCAATGGGATGTGCCTTTTTTCTAGTGGTTAAGATGTTGGACTTTCACACGGAGACCCAAGTTCGAATCCTGGGCGTTACACCTGCGCATAGTTAGAGTAATCATGGTTGTGGTGGGGTTTCACAGCCTTGGGTGGTTCCATTTGTACACTATGGAGTTTTTTATTTTATTTTTTAAAATTTAAAAGTTCTCTGGTCTGTATTTCTGTATGTCTTAAGGGCTAAATGAAATTACATGGCGGGCCAAATTTGACCCGCAGGCCAAAGTTTGACACCCATGCCTTAGATAGTACAGTATGTAATTCAGGTTGTGGTGCTTTCAGTCACTATGGTCCCACTCTGTGGAATCTAAAGGTTAATCATGTGCAATTATGTTAACAGAAGAACCTGTATAACATCTTCCTATAGTTGGTACTCACACTAGTGTATTAATTTTGTAAGCCTGGTTCCCAGTCTTTACTCATCACAATGGAGTCTCTGGCAATGACCTAAAACAGGGGGGATAT
Source organism: Benthosema pterotum (assembly GCA_039105355.1). NCBI lineage: Eukaryota > Metazoa > Chordata > Actinopteri > Myctophiformes > Myctophidae > Benthosema > Benthosema pterotum. The sequence continues at coordinate 42,790,042 of CM076978.1, read as the reverse complement.
GAGAGCATGGCTTCCGTCATATGCATTTCCCACAGAAACTATATACTGTATGTTTTGACAAACCACAACACTTGTCTCATTCGCAGAGAATGTAAACAGATTTGTATAAAGCCTGCTCAACGCCATTTCCCTGGGCTGCTATTTCCGTTTAGACCCCAAAACTGGTAACCCACTCAATTTCTACTTTGGACGAAGGACAGTGAGGGACTAAGCCTAACCCAGGGCTGCCCAAAAGGTAGATCGTACTTAATTTTCAAGAGTCCACACAACACTGTCAACTCAAACCTCAAATACTGTTTCCAAACGTCAGTAATAGTATATACAGGAAAACCTTTCAATTCTCTTTAACACTATAACACATACCTGGGCATTATGCGGCCCGGGGGCCAAATGCGGCCCTTTGGCTGACTCTGACCGGCCCGGGGACCACCAGTGGTCCTTGAGAGAGTTCCAAGTTAAATATGGAGAATTTGTTAACCAGATGTAACTCTTTGAGAATGTAAAAATGAAACCAAATGGACCCTTGCGGGTCCATTTGGTTTCATTTTTACACTCTCAAGAGTTAAAATATTCATCATCTGAATTGCCTAAAATGTACACAATCAGATACTGTAAAAGAAGGGTCATTTTTGATTTATGTTTGCCTGTTTTGTTTCCCAAATCCAGCCTGGAATTGTGAACAAAAACAAAAGAAATCATTAGTTTGGTCTTACTCTTACTTTTATCTTGAAAATAAATTCATATTCCGCAGACTTTAGTTCAGCCTTTAGTCTTGGCCCTCCACGATATTTTATGTATCTCATTTGGCCCCTTGGGAAAAATAATTGCCCACCCCTGCTATAACAGTATCCATCACACCATCACCACTATTTCAAAGCTCAAACTTTCTAGGGGGCCTTAAAATGGATTTTCAGCAATGCAACACTCACATTTTTGATGTGTAGATCTTGTTGAGCCGGTCATTTTGAAAGTAGCTCTCAAGTCGAAAAAGTGTGGGCATCCCTGGCCTAAGCCATTTCCCTGGACATTCAATTTATGCGACAACAGTAGCATAACTGGGAAATGAAGTGTTACGGACCCCCCTACTCCCCCTCTAGGGCAAGGGGGTCCCCAGCAAGAAATGGGAGGAGACAGCTTTAAAAAGAACCTTTCACTTTTGTCAGATATCACACCAATTTTTTTTTTTCTGTTAAAATGCTCTATTATAAGGTGTGGAAACCACATAGTTTCCCCCTCCCCCACTTAGCAGAGGAGCTAATAAAAGTTCCCCAGGTCACCACAGTGTAGCTACTTTTGGGGGCCCCTAGTGCACCAGGCTGGTACTACACCATGAATTTCAAATCACTTCCCCTACCTTTAAAAAGAACCTTAAGTTTTATTATCACTCTTTTTCCGGTTCAGAGTAAACACCGTTGGTTTCAAGATGCTAGCTCACAGTGGTATAACAGACTATTCTAATGAAACAAAAGATCCCCCCTAACTAAGTCCCTAAAAGAAAACAACAATAACTAAACCCTGACTACGTCACCAACTAGAAATTACAATAAAGCAAAAACAAAACCCTAGCATCCTCTGTATCTGAGTTTGACTCCCCTGTTCTAGTGGGAGAGTTAGGATATTCCTGTTCACTCCTGTGCGCCATGTCGCTCGCGCTGCTGGAGGAGCATAGAGCCAACAGCACCCCATTCACACACACTGTTAGCAACTGACAATATCGCGATATGGGGGCGTCTCGCGAGACTGCCTGCGAGGCTGCTCCGAGTGCAATGTATCAGTAGGAGTATGCAGAAATGTGTTGGACTCAGATATTTAATCCAGCTTTAATGACTTTAAAACCCTTGTTCTTTAATAGTAGTACAACATAAACATTACAGAGACTGTATTCGTGACTGAACGTTACTTTAAAACAGTCGTTTTGCATATGTACCTAAAATAGCTCTTATTTGCACCATTCTCGTTGAAAGCAATGCAACTGCAGTTTGCACTCAGAGAGGCTCTGTATAGTCACATGCTCCACTCTGGTTTCTGGCCCCTCAATATCCTAACTCTCCCACTAGAAGGCTCTGCGCCTGTCACTCCAGCCAATCATTCTCCAGCCAATCACTCTCCAGCCAATCACTTTCTAGCAGTCACTCGCCACCAAAGCAAAAGCAAAGAGCAAATACAAGTTCAGAACATTATATACCACATACTACAATAATATCAATATCATATCATAATAATGCCCAGCTCATATTTATCATTACCAATAATTATACTCATAACAACCCACTGAAAGACCCATGGTCCGTAACATAAAGCTAAATTCACTGCATAAAGTCAGGCAATGTCTTCATCAGGACAGGGCAGATTGGGGGAAGATGTACTATACAATATGATGTCACTGAATATACTGACAACTTCATCACTCAATCTTTTCAGCCCACAGCCCCCAAAACAATCATATTTGAACTGAGCCGTCGACCAGCAACTACTGACTGTATCATTTGAATTATAGGAGTTTGAGGCATTTTTCTTTTTTTACTCTGTTTCCCAGAAAAAATGTTGTGTAAATATAGCCCCCCTTGGGGCCCTGACGCTCAGTTTGAGGCATGTCATTATAGACGGTAGGCTCTATGCACATGCACACAGTGAATGGAAAATGGAGTGGAAAAGTGACTTTGGAAAATTGAGTTTAATGTTGTTGTTTTTAACATATGACGTAGTTAAAGTTAACAGAGGCAACTTTAGTGTGTACAATCACTGTGTTTGTAAACAGATGTGTTTAAAAACAGCATCACCTACAGTAGGCCTACACTGAAACGCTGCCTAACCCCACATAACCCCCAACCCGCTCTCACATTAGCAACGCCTTGTCCTGAGCACCACAAATGTTTTCTTTTCATGATTTGTTGACAACAACAAAGCAAGTGTCTGTCTGCAGGGAAACAGCTGCAGCATCAAAGCAGAAGCAACATAAAGGGGAAAAGGGCAAAAAATATAGCTATACATCTATCTTGATTTTTGGCTAAAAGTAGCGTCTATTACCTTTAATACAACTACATGTGACTTCTGTTTTGTCTGTTTTGTCATGGCCAGAAAGTAGTTTTTTGGCCACTAGTGGGCATTTCCACGTAACTTCCGGGTTTGCTGATGGTGTCACAGGCATACTCTCTATATGTGAACATTTTCTGGTAGAAGAGTTTGAACTTATTGTACTAGCATAACACAAGCCAGGGTATGCTCTGTGCTTCCCATGAGTCCCTGCTACAGCCAGGAGCAAAATAACTGCTCTGTTCCCATGGGAACAAACCAGGGAAGATGAATATGCTTCCCTGTAGTCAACTGTTAATATGCAGACAACTTCTACAGCCTGGAAACAGTTTTGGGGCATTGGTCATTACCAGTGTTGGGCAGTAACTTAAAGGTAGGGTAAGTGATTTGAAATTCATCGTGTAGTACCAGCCTGGTGCACTAGGGGCGCCCAAGAGTAGCTACACTATGTGAACCTGCTGCTCGATCCTGATTGGAGGAGAATTCACCCTCCACCTGGGGAACTTTTATTAGCTCCTCTGCTAACGTGGGGGAGGGGGAAACTCCATATATGTTCTGCACACCCTATAATAGAGCATTTTAACAGAAAAACAAAATTGGGGTGATATCTGACAAAAGTGAAATCACTTCCCCTACCTTTAATATTATTACCGTTTCCAGCAAAAGTAGTGTAACAATATTACCGTATTTTCCGGACTATAAGGCGCACCTAAAAGCCTTTAATTTTCTCAAAAATCCACACTGCGCCTTATAATCCAGTGTGCCTTGTATATGGATCATTTGACTGCAGTAGCTTCTATTCTATGATAACTGTACTAGCTTCTATTCTCTGCGCCTTATAATCCGGTGCGCCTTATAGTGCGGAAAATGCGGTACTCTGTCAAAATGGGTAATATGTAATATATTACTCTGCCAAAACATGGCTCATCACTTCTTACCTTTGATCTTGTTATTGGATGTGAAAATAGAACCTATTTACAAGCTCTCAACAGATAATAACAGAGATGTGCAGTAGTTTGTAGAGCCTAATCCACCGCAGCATTCTGCACACATGACATTACACTACAAGTTGTCGCAAGCTGTCACTAAACAGATTGTGTTGTACATCTCTATTCCTTTGTGGGTGGGACTTGGAAATCATGAACGGGTTATTTGACAACATGGTCCAGCTGATATGAATTGCAACTAGATGCAAAAAGACATATAGAGTGAGTAATCTGTGGCTGGCCTGGTCCTGAGGAAAGCCCATATCCTTTTCCAGGACAGCCACAGTCGATGAGGCTACAGGGCTACAAGTATGGGGGGGCAATGCCCCCCTAAATGCCCAATCTGCCCCACCAGACACGATGGCATGCAAAGCAACCCAAGATATATCAAATTAAAGTGCTTATATTTAAGTGCATATACGGTATTTAAAATGTTTTAAAACAGTACTACTGCTACTAACTAACTACAGTTGTGTCACCACTAAACCAACAGCATTTCATCATTGAAAACAGAAAACTCTCTGAGTCAGACCTTTAGCTTTATGCATGCTGCGTGTCTGTTGCAACTTCAACAGCAACTGATGTTGTTATTGATGCTTTACTTGCCTTATAAAAGTCCTGTAACTGAAAAAGGTATGGGCGTGCCACCCCCATAGCATTTTCTCATGCCCCCCCCAATATGGAAATGTTACATCTGCCCCTGTGTTTATTATTATTATTATTTCTAAAACTTTATCGCATTCTTCATTCATTTTTTACCACCCTATCACATGGAACTATACTTTTTGGGCGTAGTGATATGGACACAAAAACATACTTCCCTGTGATAGAGGGGACAAAAATGAACACAGGATGATGAGTTAATATTTAAAAAAGTACAAATAAAGTTATTTTTTAAAATTAATTTACTTTTACTACGTGGCCCCAGTGACCATCACAAAATGACCGGAACTATTTCATATTTCACCAAAACCAGAGAATGACTCCCACCATGGGACTCTGGATATTGATACCACTATATTAATGGAAAGTATTTCATACAGCTTAACTTCAAAACATTCTAAAGGACGACTCCAGCCATTTTCAAACCTGACTTAAGATAATTGGTTCTCAAATAAAATTGGACCATTTTTGTCTACCAGTGATATCATCGTAGGCATGTTTGCCAGCTATTTGCAAAAGTGGCTTGACAACTGGCCACCACTGGTCTACTAGTGACCATAGTAGCGTCCCAGTTAGTAGCAGGGGCAGATCTAGGCATGGGCATGGGGGGGGGCAATGCCCCCCTAAATGCCCTGACTGCCCCACCAAACATGATATCATGCAAACAACCCAAATTTCAAATTAAAGCGCTTCTAATTAAAATGATTTGAAACACTACTACTGCTACTAACTACTAATTGTCTCACCACTAAACCAACAGCATTTCATCATTGAAAACAGAAAACTCTGTGAGCCTTTAGCTTTATGCATGCTGCGTGTCTGTTGCAACTTCAACAACTGATGTTATTATTGATGCTTTACTTGGCGGCTTCATCGCCTTCATCGCCCGTGTCGCTTCGTGCCACGGGCGATGAAGCCACCCCCATACCATTTTCTCCTGCCCCCCCCCCCCCCCCCCCCCAATTGGGAAATGTTACCGCCACTGGTTTACTAGTGACCGTAGTAGCGTCCCAGTTAGTGGAAACTTTACATTATTTCTTGTCTCTAGGCTGCATCTAAGTGGGAGACTTGTACACATAAATCTCATACCTGAACAGCATAAAACCCATTCTCTGAACGCCACAACATGAAGCCATATTGACGTGTATATCAGGGGTGGCCAATCCGCGGCTCGCGAGCCACATGCGGCTCTTCAGCTGGTTACATGTGGCTCTTAAGGGGCTTCCACATGAAACCATCAAAAACGCTCAGCCTGGCGCAGTCATTCAGTGGTGCACCACTCGACCACGGACTGATTCCTAGTCTTTTTATATAGCACCTTTTCGGATCAAGTCGACCGCGGAGGCGTAGGTGTATGTTTTTTGACTTGTCATATACTTTTTTGGATTGTAAACCCTGTTTCTAAATACATGTCTATATGTTTTAATAGTGTGTCTTTGCATTGCGCACCTGCACACCAATACACGTGTCTTATGGCAGGAGAGGGGAAATCTATTTGCGACCGTGGCGGCCGTCGCAATGGTTTTATAACCGTTGTGACCGTTTTATGTGGCTCTTTGCAGTAACACAGTGAAAAACGTGGCTCTTAGTCTGTGACTGGTTGGCCACCCCTGGTGTATATATTCTGAATGCCACAAGCTGTGAGCTGAGACAGAAGATGTGGCACACAAACTAAAGTTTGCTGGCAATTATGACTGAGCCCATTCTTGGACTTTATAACAATGTCTTCCAGGAACAGCAGTCTCTATTTAGCTTTCCCAATCAATGATGCGACTGGGTTTCTGAACTGTCTAAACAGACCTCCTCGGGGACACAGACCAAGTAGACAAAAACAGGTGCCATATTATAATGGTCATTAATAATGAGGACCAATTATATGAAGATGGGTTGAAAAAGTTTAATTTAAGATGCGTTCTCCACCAAGACGAGGTTAAGAATGAACGACTAGAGGGCCTTTCACACGAGGGTCGATAAAATGCACCTGCGTTTTGTACTGAAAAGATTGCATTGTATACAAGCTTGTAGAGGTCATTAACTTTAAAGATAAAACATGCCAGAAGGATGCTGATAAGACACAAGTGACTTCCTCAGGACATGGATAAAGAGCTGCATCATGTGACTGACTGACTGACTGACACTTGACACACTTTTCCCCCCTTACTAAAGTAAAGGCTATTTGGATAGAGATGCAGTATTTGGTGTTTTACATTGTTATAGCAACATGGCCTAGATTTTTGTCACCACTAAACCCCTTATCCCTTAACTTCTTTGCCTTTTTAAACTATTTAAAAAAAAAACATGTTTCAATTCAGTTGAAATGGCCAGTCTACGAGCCCACAACATTCGGCACGTTGAACTATTCCAAAAAAGTTTTTCAAAATACCGTATTTTCCGCACTATAAGGCGCACCGGATTATAAGGCGCACCGGATTATAAGGCGCACCTTTTAAAACTGATTTCATATATAAGGCGCACTGGATTATAAGGCGCAGAGAATAGAAGCTACTACAGTTAACATAGAATAGAAGCTACTGCAGTCAACCAATCCATATATAAGGCGCACTGGATTATAAGGCTCACTGTGGATTTTTGAGAAAATTAAAGCCTTTTAAGTGCGCCTTATAGTCCGGAAAATACGGTATTCAAAAAGGTATAAAAGGGATTTGGCATAAGGGGTTTAAGCAAAAGAAATCTTTAGTTTTGGGGGTCTGTGGGGCGAAAATGTCATCAAATGGTGGTCCGTGGCTCAAATGCTGAATAAATAGTGGGGCCCTGGTATCACTGTTTTAATGCATGGAGCTGCTCCACTAGGAGCTGACCCGTCTAGTTCAGGTGTTTTCAACAGGTGGTCCGGGGACCACCAGTGGTCCTTGAGAGGGTTCCAGGTGGTCCGCAGGCTAAATGATGGAAAGTTGGTTAACCAGATGTAACTCTTGAGAGTGTAAAAATGATACCAAATGGACCCTTGCGGGTCCATTTGGTTTCATTTTCACACTCTCAAGAGTTAAAATATTCATCATCTGAATTAGCACTATTTAATAAGGAAGTCTACACCGTTTTGTTTGTGAAATCCAGCCTGGAATTGTGAACAAAACCAAAATAATTCTTTAGTTTTAGGTCTTTGGGGATAAAATGTCATCAAATGGTGGTCTGTGGCTCAAATGCTGAATAAATGGTAGTCCCTGGTGTCAAAAAGGTTGAAAACCCCTGGTCTAGTTACACACTTTGCGTTGTTGGTTGGCTGACTGGCACTGACTGAACTGACTGGTTGACTACTAGCTGGTTGGCTGTGGAAGGGAAGGAAGCATCTTCCTTCCCTCCATTGTGCAGGGCAGGAAAGGGCAGAGCGTAGCCAGCTGACAGCTGCTTCCTGATGGATGAAGGAGGGATGTGGGAGCGGTGCGGTGCTGCTGCTGCTAGGCCCGGTTTGACAGTCCTTTCCAGGGCCGGATCTAGAGGGGGGCAGGGGTGGGCAGGCAGAGCCCACCCAAATGTGCATCCTGCCCACCCAATGAAAGGTAATATCAGTGGTTTTCATCAGTGGTCTGGGGACCACCAGTCCTTGTGTCACGGGACTGAGTCTTGTGTGTTTTGTTTTGGTTATTTACAAAACACACGAGACTCAGTTCAGTGACTCACTTTGAGTGAGTTCCAGGTGGTCCTCAGGCTAAATGATGTAAAGTTGGTTAACCAGATGTAACTCTTTGAGAGCGTAAATATGAAACCAAATGGACCCGCAAGGGTCCATTTGGTTTCATTTTTACACTCTCAAGAGTTAAAATATTCATCATGAGAATTAACCCAAGTCTACACAACTAGAGAATGTAGAAGATTAATGGTCATTTTGATCTGTATGTTTGTCTGTGTTGTTTCCCAAATCCAGCCTGGAATTGTGGACAAAAGCAAAAGAAATGTTTAGTTTTGGGGCTAAAATGTCCTCAGATGGTCCTCCGTGGCTCAAATGCCGAATAAATAGTGGGCCCTGGTGTCAAAAAGACTGAAAACCACTGCTTCATATGAAAAACTTTGGCATTCTTCCATCCCAGCCTAGTAGGGCTGGCTAAATCCGGCCCTGGTCCTTTGGCCTGTCTCTAGTTGTGACAACACTCCTACTGTACCAACACTACTGTAACTGTTGCTGCTGTTGTCAAACTTTGTCTGCATCCGTGTTGTGTTTTGTGGTGGTTGGTAGGGTGACAATATATAAAAACTGTTTTATTTGAGGGACAGAAACATTACATGTGAGGGAAAGTGGGAAAACACGCCGGGACGCCGCCCAAATATAGCAAAACAGCTGATCTACAAGTTCAGGAGCTTGTAGATCAGCTATTTTTGATACAACAGCACATGCAATGTGCCGTGGCCCCCTCTGGAGTGACTGTGGACTAGTGGCACTCAGGTTTTAGTTTACCAACACATCTATAGCAGGAAAAGAGACAACAGAAAACTGTTTAGGCATTTAAATACTGAACTCTGTCAGTCACAGTGTGGGACAGGGTCTCAGTTCGTGGGACATGTGAAAAATCTTGGAATCGAGGGACTGTCCCACCACAAAGAGGGACATCTGGTCACCCTAGCTTGTTGAATGTATTCGCATTACGCCTCTCCTTCTTGTCAATTAGACCTAGTCGAAAGTGCTTTTTTAACCCTATACTGATAAATAGTTGAGTCTGTATAGCTATGGAAGCATAAAGCTGCCTAAATGTAAGCGATAAGTGTACGGTTGGTGATCCCTCAGGGTACTACGATTGGTCGGTTTAGGTGATGACGTAATGTTGATGTGTTGGGGGGTGTATGTACAGGATGTACTGTATATTAGTGGATACCTACAGCCCTGACTGTTGGCCATAAAGCTCACAATATTACACATTCAGCATAAACTGGCATCATCACACCTGCCGATTGCACCCATCATCACTAGGGCTGCGCAAAAAAAAAGAAAAGAAAATCAATATGCCAATATATTGAAATTCTTAATGCCATGGTTCGCCAGGTTCAAGATTAGTTTTTTGATATTTATATACAGGTCCTTCTCAAAAAAATTGCATATTGTGTAAAAGTTCATTTTCTCCCATAATATAATAAAAAACGTGAAACTTTCATATATTCTTCATTAATTGTGCTTTAAGTGAAGTATTTAAAAATGTTATTTTTGTTTTAATCCTTATGATTATGGTGTACAGCTTGAGATCTTATCTCAATGAATTAGAATATTTTTTACAAGACCACTAAAAAAATATGTTTTAAACAAGAAATGTTGACTATCTGAAAAGTATATTAATGTGTGCAGTTAACACTTGGACTGGACTACTTTTGAACAAATTATTTCATCGATGGGGCGTGGCATGGAGCTGATCAACCTGTGGCACTGTTGAAGCGTTATGGAAGCCCAGTTTTGCTTTGATAACAGCCATAAATTAATTTGTACTGTTCCCTCTTATATCTCACACCTTCCCCTTGGCAATACAACCCAGATTCTCTATTGAGTAAAAGTCAGGACAGTTGGCTGGTCAGTTTAGCACAGTAATACCATGGTCAGTAAAGCAGTTACTAGTAGTTTTGGCTCTGTGGGCACGTGCCAAATCGAGCTGGAAAGGAAAATTAGCATCTCCATGAAGCTTGTCAATATACTGAAGCACAAGGTACTCTAAAAAGATGGCTGTGTTGAAACCACTGTTAAGTGGCCATGTCCAGCCTGGAGACTGGACATGGCAAAACACATGATTTAGGCCATGTTATCGACTGAAAACTCAAGCCATCTTTTTAGTACCTTGTGCTTCGGTATGTTGACGGTTTATGAAGATGCTAATTGTCCTTTCCAGCTTGATTTGGCACCTGCCCACAAAGCCAAAACTACTAGTAACTGCTTTACTGACTATGGTATTACTGTGCTAAACTGACCAGCCAACTGTCCTGACTTTTACTCAACAGAGAATCTGGGTTGTATTGCCAAGGGGAAGGTGTGAGATATAAAAGGGAACAGTACAAATTAATTTATGGCTGTTATCAAAGCAAAACTGGGCTTCCATAACGCTTCAACAGTGCCACAGGTTGATCAGCTCCATGCCACGCCCCATTGATGAAATAATGTGTTCAAAAGTAGTCCAGACCAAGTATTAACTGCATAAATTAATACACTTTTCAGATAGTCAACATTTATTGTTTAAAACATATTTTTAGTGGACTCGTAAAAATAATTCATTGAGATAGGATTTTGGGGTTTTCATGAGCTGTACACCATAATCATCAGAATTAAAACAAAAAAAGTTTTTAAATACTTCACTTGATGCACAATTGATGGAGAATATATGAAAGTTTCATGTTTTGTATTATTTTATGGGAGAAAATGAACTTTTACACAATATGCTAATTTTATTAGAAGGACCTGTATTTATTCATTTGTTCATGTCAAAAAGACTGACTGACGTTATCAGGCTGCCCTGATGTGTATGATTGAGCTTTTTGTTATTTATACTGTCAAAGTTGCTTTAAAATAATGTTCTAGTTGATTGAACTTGTCATGGCAAGGGCAGAAAAGAAATGAAGGGCAGAAAAAAAATGAAAATGTTTTAGTATAATTAATAAAAGCACAGTCATTTGTGGCAAAAAAATGGAATATATCGAATTGAATCACAGCTTAATTAAGAATTGCAATATAATACGATTCAGAACCCTAAATATCGATATTGTATCGTATCGTGACGTAAGTGAATCGTCCCACCCCTAATCATCACCATGCTTGTGTCTGTTGTTAACTTCAAGCCTTCATCCTCACTTGCCCTCTTCTCCTTCACCCTCCTCTCCTCCTGCGAACCTCTCTCTGTGCTGAGAAGGAAAACCCTTTGCCATAATAGCAGCAGCACGCTATGCTGTGAAAACGGGCGAGGATCCACAACACCAGGAACAAAAGCTCTTGGCTTAGTCATGCTCCTTGGGAGTCGCCATGACCGTGTTGTTTCCCATAACACAAGGGCTTTCCCCTTCAGTCGGATAGGTGTGGAACAGACACTAAAAGGTGGATTTTTAATCAATAGATATCCCGTTTTCAGCATGACTAGCAAACACCCTGACTCCAGTACTTCTTTTCAACATCCACAGTCAGTAACCAACCACTCATACCATACCGATGTAGACACTTTTATTTTTGTTTTTAAAAAGCCATAATTACAAACCAGCCATAAGCCACTTGTCTGAACTTTGAACCAACCATTGCATTTCTCCAGCGATGCTGTGGTTGTGTGGTGGGCTAAATGAAGAGACAGGGAGGAGTCTCTGGCCTGCTTTCCTCTGTGGGGACAACACGGGGCTATGGCCAGGGCATATTCATCATGAATCATTAGCCTGGGTTCCAATACTGGGACTAAATTAACTATAGGCTGGGCTTAGCCTGTTCGTGCGATTTCCAATAGGGCTGCAACTAATGATTATAGTCTCAGCAATTACGGTATATTTCTAGTGATTAACATAATGCAATGTATTCATTCAAATACTTTTTGCAGTACTCTGTCATCTGAATCTTTATTCTCTGCCTACTTCACGTTCAGAAGGGAATATCACTACTCTTCATCATGGTTAGAGAGACCAAACACTTTAGAAACTCATTTCTCAGGGTGAAAGCTACAGAAATGATCCTGAAACTATAGTCTTACTTTTCCGTAATCTGGGATCCTCTACCCACTGAGTGTTCTAAAACACAGGTTGAGGGCAATGAGGCGCACCCATACCAGTTTTGGTTACATGACTTTTATTAGGCAATTAAGCATCAATAATAACATCAGTTGTTGTTGAAGTTGCAACAGACATGCAACATGCATAAAGCTAAAGGTCTGACTCAGAGAGTTTTCTGTTTTCAATGATGGAATGGTATTGGTTTAGTGGTGCCACAACTGTAGTTAGTTAGTAGCAGTAGTAGTGTTTCAAATCATTTTAAATATAGGCACTTTTAATTTGAAATAGCTCGGGTTGTTTTGCATGCCATTGTGTTTGGTTGGTCAGACTGGACAGTGGGCCCTATGCCCATGCCTAGATCAGCCCCTGCCAGCCTTGATAGTCTGACCCGTGCACCATGCATCCACTAGCCTGACACTAGGCTGAATGAATGCAGCGGGAGCAAGTCTGACCAATCACTGCAGTTTGTCGCCAAAAAACAGACGATCTATAAGCATAATTGACAAGTGTAGGTCGGAGACCTAATCAACAATAATAAAAGGTACTCATATTGGTGCTCGGTAACAGCGAGCACTAAAAGATTAACTTCTTAGACATACTCAGTCTGAAAAAAATGGTATCGGAACTGTAGTTCCTGTTCCTGTATACAGGAAACCAGGCTAATGGATAAGATCTGAAAAGTGGTTTTCAACAGGGACTGAGGAGGATACTATAGCCGGCCCAGGACTAATTCATTAGCCTGCTTTCCAATCCAGGGAAACAGACGATTTGTCTAATTAACCCTAGCGTCCCTATTCTGAGGTGAACGTTACCCAAAACAGACGATCCTACACTCACAGCATGTAATGATGTAGCAGTGCAGAATAGTTGTTTCGCTAGTTGTAGTGCCAGTCCTAAACTGAGCACCAGCCGGTTGCTGAAACCACAAGAACTAGTTTTTTTTTAGACGTGTGTACTAATAAAACAAAAAAGAACAGAGGTCCAAACGTTGACTTGTGTTAAACTGAAATTATTTATTTACCGTCACAGTGATGATACAACCACGCATCTTAGTCTAGAGCAGCACAGCGTTTTCTCCTTGATACAAACACAGTTCTTTGTTCTCTCATAAACACAGTCGACAAACTGTGTGCCTCCCAGTTCAGCAACATCTGAACACTGGTTGACACTTCCTGATATAACCTGTGTGGCCAATCTTGACCCTGGCCTTGACCGAGCCCACTAGTGACGTCATCAGACATAGAAATAAAATGAATAGAACAGAAATGGCTCTTACACTACTAATCAATAATTCCAATGGTAATAGTAACATGATGCAATTTTGCAATTGCAACGTGGGGTTGCCCCAATGATGTAACGGTGACATGATGACTTAGTAAAAGAAAGTTTTACATGGCGCGGTGGGTTAATGGTCACTGATGTGTGTAATGGTGAATGGTGACATATCAATGACAGTCATACATCAATTACAGTACATCATGTTCCCTGCTCAATTAAATCATTTCGATGTTCCTTGGTCAGCCAATCAAATGATTATATATTATCATCACAAGGTGAAAAAAGGTTCAAGAGTAAAGGTTACAAAGAAAACGCAGCATAATAACAATAGTGGGGTTCCCCTTCAGGCAGCCCCACTAATACTAATAATAAAAATGAATAATCCTATGCAAGATTATAAGTTTCACAAAGAAAGTAGACAGATATCATGTACATTCTGTACATATCTGAATTCTTATACTTCAGATATGTAGGAAACAGAAGCGTATACGCTTCTGTTTCTGAAGGATGCTGTGTGTTGATGTTGTGTTGTTGTTGTGTGCTTGTTAACCAAGAGGGTCATCATGTGGCTTCTTTCTTTCTGTTTCTACCTCTCTCTCTCTCTCTCGTTTCAGCTAGGATGTCCATAGCGATAAATAAGCAGCAGCAACAACAACCTAACACCTGTCTTTCTTCCTGCTTTTCTCCCTCTCCATGTATTGCTCCTTCCATTCTACCTTCCTCAACCCCAACCTCCCCCCTCTCTCTCTCTCTAGCCTTCCCTACAGGTGCGTCTCCCTAACCACCTACCAGCCTGTGCGCCCACTCACCTTTTGTCACGGTTGTGGCGCTAGGTAGGTAGGTAGGTTGGTCGGTAGGTAGCCATGGCAACCAGCGCAGTGCCTAGCGACAACCTGCCGACATACAAGCTGGTGGTGGTGGGGGACGGAGGTGTGGGGAAGAGCGCGCTCACCATACAGTTCTTTCAGAAGATCTTCGTGCCAGACTACGACCCCACGATAGAGGACTCCTACCTGAAACACACCGAGATAGACGGACAATGGGCCATACTGGACGGTACGGTGTGTGCGTGTGTGTGGATGCAGGGCCGGGTATGACATTTCCCAACTGGCGGGGGCAGTCGAAAATGGTATGGGGGCAGCTTCATCGCCCGTGTCGCTTCATCGCCTGTGTCGCTTCGCACCACGGCCGGTGAAGTCGAGCCCATACCATTTTCAATTTCAGTTTATTAGGCAAGTAAGCATCAATAACAACATCAGTTGTTGTTGAAGTTGCAACAAGCACGCAGCATGCATAAAGCTAAAGGTCTGACTCAGAGACCTTTCTGTTTTGAATGATGAAATGGTGTTAGTTCAGTGGTGCCGCAAGAAGTTAGTAGCAGTAGTAGTTTTTCAAATCATTTTAAATAAGCACTCTAAGCACTTTAATTTGAAATATCTTTGATATGTTTGGTGGGGTAGTCAGGGGATTTAGGGGGGCATTATGCCTAGATCTGGCCCTGTGTGGATGTCTATCGTGAGGATATGTCTCCACTAGAGTGGTATAGTGGATAGAACTTTGGTGGGTGGTGTGCAGATTGCATTAAAAGAGCCACTTCACCTGTATTTGTATATGTATTTCAGCATTTTAAAGTGTCCATGATGAGCTCCATGATGATGTCATGGTCACTGGGCTCACTTCCTTCCTGGACTGTAGTTCCTATAATGCTCTGGTGCAGTGCCCCTCCTTGTGGATAGGAGGAAGGCTGCAGCCAGTGTATACAGTATATGTTGTACAATGTACAACAAGTGATCCCAATGAGCATGATATCATGCAGCTCATGGATGTTTTGAAATAGTGAAATATCTAAAAACACAAATTACCTGAGCATGAAACATAAAACCCCAAAAGATCTGGTTGCAAATTGTCCATTTTAAAGCAAGACTGTGTGACACAGCTCCAGTCCTACGCTAGGCTAGAGTCACCATTGACTTTACAGTATTCAGGCTTGGCAATCTGTTTAACATCAGGAAGTTAGAGTTGACAGGCTATGACAAAATGTTCAAGCCACAATATGCTGATTGAGCCCTGGCATTGTGCCCTGGCATAGCTTGCATTTTGGGAGTTGGGTTTCACTATATCCATTTAATACTCTGTTGGGGTGAGTGTGTGTGTGCATGTGTGTGCGTGTGCGTGTGTGTGTGTGTGTGTGTGTGTGTGCGCGCGCACGTGTGTGTTTATGTGAACATATGTACAGGTTTTCTATAAGATTTTATATGACACATACAGTATCTTGCATTGTATGTTTGTTTAATTCATTGTTGAATAATTTATCTTAGTTGAATACTAATCTCTTAGTCAATATTCACCGTATTACCGGGATTACACCGTATTATTACTACTTCATAATGAAACTTAGAGGTTGGCCTAATTTATTATACTAATTGACGTTTTTTTTTTTATGTCATGATTTATTGGGAGAAGGAGTGTATGTTAAATCAGACATTAACAACCCCACAGCACAAATGGAATGATTCTCTGTAACTTTCACCAGTAACAAAAAAAGCCTAGTCGACTAATAGTTGACTAATGACAGTCCTCATTCAGGGACAGCATTAATCTCTGGTCAGTCCCTTTTGTGTTGGCGGTATTAAACGAGTTTGTCAGTCATTACGGCCATAGCTGTAATGAGCACAAGGACCGTTTTGGTGGGCAAAAAAATATGCTTGGGGTGGATTCAGAATCATTAAAACCTCCTAGTTTGACAAGTTTGTCATTTTTGCCTTGTAAGGGATTTTAATGGGAGTTTCACAAGAAAGAAACCCCTATAAACTGTAAATGTTCCATTTTGTTAGCACATGGATTTGTGAATGTATGTATATATAGACAATGTTATAGGCCAATAAAAATACCACATTATTGAACACTTGTGAAGAGGAACATTCCATATAATTGTTGATCTCTACATAAGGGACTTTTTCAAAATGGTACATTTTGAAACCAATACTTTAGTACTTTTAAAAGGGAATACTTCACTGTTAGAAATAAATACAGGCAACCTCTCAGATACGGAATATTATAACGATTACAATTACAATCCACAGTAGTTAAAAAAATAAAAACAAAATAAAATGTTCCTCTCACCAATGGTGGTTGAATCTCAAATTAGTAACTTCAGCATCCAGGCGTAGGCTAGTGAGACACTATAAGAATGATTAACACTGCCGTAGTATTTTGACCAAAATAAAGTAATACACTTGAGTACAAAAATGTTTCTCAGGTGAAGCCTAAAAAGCTTTGATTACATTGAAAGTACTCATACTTTAGCATAGTACTGGGCTTCCTGCTGCATGAATTAGCATCCTAGCAGCTAATCAGTAAAAACTACTACTGCTTGTAACTCACCAAGGTTTAGATATGAAAACAGTACAGCAGTAGGGCTGCTGCTCAGGTGCTTGATGTTGCTCACAACAGCATAAAGTCACTCAATGACTATGCTTTCTTCTTAAACATATTTTTTTTTCTCCTTTTTATTCAGTTTACAGTACTCCTCTGCTGCTTCTCCTCACTCTCTGATTGGGGGTAGTTGCACCTGCTGTCCTGCACACAGGCAGCAGCTCAATAGAGCTGAGCAGTCCCGACCCTCTTGTGACGTTGCCCTTGTTCCAGAAATAGATTCCCTATTCATTTTTCGCAGGGTCGGGGCTCAACAAATCATGACACACACAATATTATCATACAATATCTAATTAGCAACAACAAAAAACAGCTTACAAGACTTTTTGTTTTGTTTTTCTTCTTACACTGCAAAAAACTCTGAACTAAGCAAGTCTAATCCATATCTTAAATCTAGACTTTAAGTATGATTGCTCTTGTTTTAAGAAGGATATACTAACCAAGAGCAAGTTTTGTAAGATTATCAACCTTGTTTTTAGAAGATATCTTATTACAAGAATTCTTGATTCTTCTTGATGATTATTTTGCTTGTTTCTATTACTATTACACTCAAATATATATATATATATATATATATATATATATATATATATATATATATATATATATATATATATATATATATATATATATATATATATATATATATATATATATATTTTTATATATATATATTTTTATATATATTATATATATATAAAAATTATATATAATCATATATATATGATTATATATCATATATATATTTATAATAATATATATATTATAAATATATATATATATATATATTTTTTTTTTTTTTTGCAGTGTAGAAATTATTTGATTGTCCCAAAACCTTGTGTCTGTTGTCATGATTTAATTGTCACTCACGTTTTTATATAGCTCATTTTTGAAAAGTCTGAGGAATCCATTTCTTGAACAAGGTCAACGTCCCGAGGTGGCCGGGACTGCTCAGCTCTATTGAGACTCATTGAACAAGTTTAGGCAAAGTTCAACCAATCAGTTGAAAGGGTTGCATAAACTAAGCTAGAGAGGGATTTTCTGTAGTTTAGTCTCACTGTAGTGGATAAATATGACTGAATGCCTTATTGTCATGACTTTTTAAATTGTTATCTATTTATTCCATTTTTTCTATTAATTGTTAAAGGGTCATTTTGTCTATTTTAACACTGCATGCCGACAGTATATTTATTACATACACAAGTCACGCGTCATCTCTAAGGTATATTAATATGCTGAAAATGGGTGGAATTCCCCTCGAAGTACATTTTCACTCCAGCATTTCTAATCTACTCTACATTGCAGTATTCTACCATTGACTGTTGTTTTGCTCCACAGTGCTGGACACGGCCGGTCAGGAGGAGTTCAGTGCCATGAGGGAACAGTACATGAGGACAGGCGACGGCTTCCTCATAGTCTTCTCTGTGACGGACAAGGCCAGCTTCGAGCATGTAGACCGATTCCACCAACTCATACTACGGGTCAAAGACAGGTCAGAGGACACTTCAGTCAGACCACTCAACAATTATATTGAGGCCAATATAGCCAATTGATAAGATAAATATATGACATGCAAAACCGATATAAGATCCATAGTATTCTTGTGAAGTGGCTTGTATGAAAGGTGCCACTTTCAAGAGTTCGCATAGCGCACACGCACACACACACACACACACAGACACACACACACACACACACACACACACACACACACACACACACACACACACACACACACACACACACACACACACACACACACACACACACACATTACGGCTGCTGAAAGATTAAAAAAAGAACCAAGTAATCCCAGCTTCAAAATTCATTTAATCATGATTCGAACTATGTCTAAAATATGCCCATTTCCCTTTACAGGGTTTGAACATTTGAAATGAAAAATAATCTGGGAAAAAAGATCTGTTTATTTCTTAAATATTCATCAAAGGTGATCTACAAGCTCCTGATGCTTGTAGATCCCTCTAGCTACGTTTTTTTTTTTCTATTGACACTTTTTGCCTATTGACACTTTTATGTAGGTAAGTGCTTTTTTCACCAGCGCTCGCCCACTGACCAGTTGCTCTTCTTTTTAGAGAGGCATTTCCCATGGTGCTTGTGGCCAACAAAGTGGACCTGGTCCACCTGAGAAAAATCACCAGTGAGCAGGGCCAGGAGATGGCTGCCAAACACAATGTAAGTAGTAGGTACGTGTGTGTGTGCGTGTGTGTGTGTGTGTGTGTGTGTGTTAGGGCTTTAACCAAAAAATCGATACATCGATGCATCGATTTGCATAACACGAGTCGACTCCAAAAAGCCCGAGTCGATAAGTTGTTTTTTCCCCTTCCTCCGAGGGAAAGGAGTAAAGAGGAGGAATTAAACATTTACCTTTGTTTTCCCCTTTTTTCTTTCTCTATGTGTGCGACGCGTGTGTATATAATTCAACTGTAATATTGGTTACTGTCACTCACGGACAGAAGTCTCCTTTGAAGTTTCCTTTGCAACTCTATCGGAGTTAAGCTTTAATTTAGGCTTACCAATCTTATGCAGCTGCGCTCTTGCGCTCTGGGCGCGCGGCGTTTCAGCTGATCATTACGTACACGGATCAGATCGAACAGCAAACAGTAACCAACACCTCCCTGTGCTACAGTCAGTGACCGTCTTGTTCCTCGTTTCGCATTAGGCTATGATTAGGCTACGCAGTACGCATGGGATGCATGCTTCTGTCCGCGTCGTTCTCATTAATTTGCTGAATGGATCAGAAAAGAAAGGCAACGCGATATGATGATGGTGGTGGTGGTGGTGGAGGAGGAGGAGGCGGCGGCTACATGTAAATGGATAGTATTCTGATAATGTGGTCGCTGTTAGAACGAGCATGTCTTCTGTTGCGTTCTAACGTGTGGGCTGCTGTGTATTGCTGTGTTGCTGTGTTTTTATGGCTGGCCATAGTGGACGTTGTGCTGCGCTGTGCCAATATTGTTTTCATAAGCTTGCCACATGCGCCATGCGTAGCCTCGCGATGTGTTTTCTATAAGCACTGCGCCGGCATATAGCGGCACCATTTGATCCCCGACCCCCCTCGGAGAACCACCACGACGGACCCCCCCCCCCCCCCCCCCCCCCCCCCGCGCCATAAAACGATAAATCGATACAACTTCGACTTGACTGTCTGACAAGTCGACTTGAAAAAATCTCAAGTCGTTAATGCCCTAGTGTGTGTGTGTGTGTGTGTGTGTGTGTGTGTGTGTGTGTGTGTGTGTGTGCGCGTGCGTGCGCGTGTGTGTGTGTGCGTGTGCGTGTGTGTGCACATGTATGCATGCTTGCACACTGGTACCCAAGCAAGCTCACAAAGCATCAGGATGAGATGCGTTGTGAGCTTGTACATTGTCAAAGTAAAGTACAACTCAGGGTTTACCATTTGAAAGCAATAGTGGCAAATTGGACCTTCTCTTAAGCGGCTCCCCACCAAACAGAATATGACCATTTTTTTTATTAGTCAAGATAAAGGGATAACATATGAGACAATACAACTTTATTATGAGAATAAAGTTGTATTGTTCCATCCGTCATAATGATATCAGTAGTTGTGGCTAGTACATGCTTTCAAAAATGGTAAAGCAGATATTAAACACCTTAAGACTCCTTAAACACTGCTGCATAATTAATTAATAGGACAAGTATACCCTTCTTATCAATTGTATTAAAAAGTAACTTGCCTAACACTGCAGACAGATTACTACAGTTGAATGAAATGGATAGATCAGTCGGTTTGGAAGCTGTGAAAAGTAGTTGTGTATGTGCATACTAATAGTACCCAAACACATGTTTTTAAAACTTATATGTGTAAATCCTGGTGGTTTTTGCCCCCCTGCTTCCAAAGCATTATATGGATTTCTACCTTCTGTGAAAGCAGGTCTGACAGGTGACATGAAATATACTGGTATTGCGTTAGCAGCATCAGAGACAGGCGATCACATTCTCTCTGAGTGAGGACTCTGAGTGACATGGCAGCAAGAGTAGGAAGCAGAGTTGGTATTATGAAGTAAATAGAGTCCCAGCAGCCAACCAGAGAGCACAGTGGAAGGGTCTGAGGTGTACCCAACGGTCACAGGCTAGCTTGCTCGGTTAGCATCTGATGCCAGTGTACCCGCCCATTCAACAGCATATTCTCGGCAACGGGCATAACACTTATTGTTGGCAACATTGGTTTGCTGTGGAGATAACTTTGTTATATTTTCTACATGGGTGCATGTTGCAACAAAAAACACCTCTGTCCTCAATCTTTGAGATTACTGTGATGTTTAAGAGTGCAACACCCTACCCTATAGGCATATATTCATCAGAATATCATCAGAACTTTCTCAAAAAGGTGTACAGTATTTGTTAAAATGATGTTTTTATGTGGACTCTGATGGGTGGAGATCCACCTGAACTGAAGCCACACCCACAGCTGTATTGTACAGCTGTGTTGTATGGTAAAGGGGGAGGAGCTGATGTGTGATGTCACTACATTACAGCCTTTGCCATTGGCACATTTGACTGGAAAGGTTTTATCCTCCAGGAAAACAGACCAAGGGTTCTAATGAAGTACCATCACCTCTTAAACATGTACAAAATTGGAAAAAAAAAATACAAAAATCACAGCACCCCCTCTTTAAGACACAATCCTGATCTTTCCTTCACATGATGCTTTTCTTTTACATTCATTGCATATGACTACCTCAGAGGGCTTCAGAGTTTCATGGTCAGTTGTCTTATATTTAGAAATATCCTGACTCCTGACAGTTCATGACCTTTTGTACAGAACAGGGTTTGGCAGCGTATTACTATGCACATAGGACATGAGGAGACGAGAGAGAAGTGCACAGGGCACAAAACAAGGCAACGCAAGGAGAGAAAACAAAAACAGGAACTATTAATAATAAGCAACAATCGCACAATAACAGGACCATATTCAGAAGCTGAATCTGATATACTGCAGGCTCAAACAAACAATTGCCAACTCTCTCTGGCCTGTCTTTCCCATAAAATATGGATGTACGTACATTTTTGTTTTTCCAGATAACGTATATCGAAACTAGTGCCAAGGACCCTCCCATGAACGTTGACAAAGCCTTTCACGAGCTGGTCCGTGTTATAAGGTAATTCAACCTTTAGAATGTTATATTGTTGTTGTTGTTGTTGTTTTTTGTTTTATTGATTGCTTTCCTATTAGGTTCTTTTTTTTTGCAAATGTGCTTTAAATGTATAGTAAGTGATTTCACTTAATTCAAATATTGTTTTTTCTTCTTTTTTGGCTAATCCTCCCTACTATAGAGGGTAGTGACCATATAAGGAGTTCCTCCCTGTCCCCAGTTGAGACCCTGGGGTAAAAAAAAAAAAAACTAGTTTTTTATGAGGGGGGTCTCCCTCAATCAGGATTGAGTGGGGGTGGGCCTTGGTGTATGTGATGTTGGTCTGTTGCACTTTACCCCACTGCAGAGCATGTGCATGTGCATATCTTGTTACCAGGGGGACAAGTTTTTTTTTTTTCTAAATCTCTGAATGCTCCTTTAAATACCGGTAGTGTGTCTTTCTTTACTAAGCATTACACAGATGGAGATACGTATGTAACTTTCCCATAATGGCTACTGCTTTTACAGGGTGAGTGCAGGGAATGTTTTATTTTTTACAAAGCTAAAAGGGAGAAGATGAGGAGAGAAAAATGCCAAAGTTATTTCCTGTCCTGACAGACGTGTAATTTCTGAAGAATTTGGTTTGTGTTGATGTTTCACTGTGTGGTCATATCCTGTCTGAAGTCCCACTATACTGCCACTGCAAGAACACAAGAGTGGTGCTAGTATATGCCATGATATGGCTTGATATCACCACCATGCTTGATATTATCATGCAACAGCTAAGCTGTGGTGGTTTTTTTAGTTTCCCTTCTGGCATTCTGATATAGCAAAAGATTATTCAGATTAGGTTTTGAGGTGGTTTCTCAGAACCTACTCCTCATGTCTAGATGTCTGGAAATGACTGCTAGCTACAGCCTCAGTGTTGCCAACTGCCAAAATCCAAAATGGACTAGTGGCACTTCCAAAACGCACTAGATGCTGCAGGGAAGCACTAGAGACGGAAGCACACAACTAGAGAATGTAATGTCCATTAATCTTCCACATTCTCTAGTTGTGTAGACTTGGGCTAACACATTTTAACTCTTGAGAGCGTAAAAATGAAAGCAAATGGACCCACAAGGGTCCATTTGGTTTCATTTTTACGCCCTCAAAGAGTTACATCTGGTTAACCAGCTGTTCATCCATGATTTAGCCTGGGGACCACTGGTTGAAAACCACTGTCATAGGAGGAAAAATGGTGAAAAATGGTGCCTGTCAACCAATTTCACCCCAACTCACCAGCAAAAAAGCACTAGATTTTCCGCCAAGAGTTTTTTCACTAATTTTGGCGCTAGGGGTGTCTGGAAAAAAAAAAGCTAAATATAGTGACAAATGCGCCAAGTTGGCAACACTGTACAGCCTGTGAGGCTGAGGAGAGAAGATCAGTGGGTACACATTGCCCCCTTGTGGCCACATCTATAAATTATGTCTATTTCTTTCTTTCTGTCTCTCTCTCTCTGCACCTCAGGCAACAGGTGCCAGAGCGAAGTCTAGGGAAGAAAAAGAAGATGAAGTGGCGAGGGGAACGCTCCACTGGGTCTCACAGGTTCCACTGTGTTATATTGTGACTGTACTGTTCTTCTGTGTCCCTCAATAACCTAAACAACAGTCACACACACGCACACACACACACACACACACACACGCACACGCACACCCCCACACACACATCAGGGAACACTGCAGACCCTTGCAGGGAACAACTACTGGAGCACAAATGGAATGAAGGGACGCATTGAAAACAACGGATGCATGGAATGGATGCACTGAAGGAGGGAGGGAGGGAGGGATGGAAGAACAGAAGATAAATCTGTTCTCTACCTTGGGAACGATCGCCATGTTTTCCTTTCCTTTCCCAATGGGCTGGAGCCCACACCTACCCGTCCCCACTGCAGGGAATCGAAACCACAGCGTTTTGTCGCTGGGAGGAGGAAGAAGTGTTTTCTGTTTTCTCGGCCGTATTTCGTCTCAGAAGCGTATTATTCGTCGAGGAGGACGAGGAGCACAAAACTGTCGTACCAGAGAAAGGAGATCAGGCACGTCCCGACATGTCGCACCGTTGGAAACAAAGTCTTTTAAGATGTGGGAATGGGTTTTACAGGTCCAGGAGGAGGTTGGCGGAGGTGCCGTATTTTCAGGGATGTGTCCGTTCCACCGTCCCTGCTGTTCCTGCTTACATTTGTATCATTTTGGGTGTGAGGAAGAAGGGGCGAAAAATGAAGAGGAAAAGCACACCTGCGTCAAAACTTCTCAATTGTCTATTTTTGATGTGTAGAGATTGCACTTACTCCGCATGGTATAGGGGGACATTTGAAGTGCAGGGATGGACGGATGGACGGATGGATCGTGGAGGTGGTGATGTTGTTTTCCGGGGACCCATGGAAATGAATGTTTTGCCATTGTCGGTGGGTGACCTGTGAGTTTTGTGAGCGTAAATCGTGCATTGTGGTCGTTGTGGTGGTATTGAAACAAGGAAAGTTACACGTGACGGGGGGGGAAAGGGCAAAAAAAATAGTTTAAAGAAAAGTTGGTTGATGCTGGGCAAAACGGGTGAGAAGGAACAATCATATTGACCAATGTTGTTGATTAATTAATGGAGAGATGTGTAGATGTCATTTGCCATTGACTAAAGAAGAGTGTGCGTGCGTGCGTTTGTGTGTGCGTGCGTGCACGTGCCTGTGTGTCTGTCTTCACTCTTCAGGCCTCTATGTGAATCTAACAGGGCTACATTGGCTGCGTTGTATTGGACATCTCAGCAGCTTGTCTGTTTACACACAATAGTAGGATTGGATCTTTCCCTCCATATGTGATACAAATCAGAGCCCACTTGTAGTGCACAGAGAGCCTGTTCTTTCATTGAGAATTCAGCAGCAATCTGTACTACTTAAGCACTGTATGAAATGGACCCTGGGTATATTTTATTTCCAATGTTGTCTCAGCAGATACTAGACCCTTTTGTATGTAAGTACATATTCAATGTGACTTTTTGTTCTATACAGATTGCATCTGTATCGACGGAGGTCAGGAGAAAGCTTTCCAAGAAAGATTTAATTTAAGTTTTAAGTTAAGCAACATACTAGGGGGAAATGAGGGCTACATGAATCAGACTGGAGAAGCTGTTGATTTGCACTCTTTGTCACTCGCCAAATGTGATGTCCATTCATAGCAGGGCTGCGTGAAAGAAGTCTGTTTTCTGGCATTGGTGAAATACTTTTTTTTAAAAAGTGCTGTTCACAATAGCGTTAGTCCATGATTATTGATAACTGTGGGCCAACCCAAGCATTGTGAGGCAACGCTATCGCAAGGCTAACTCAGCCTCACTTTCACTTTGCACCAGTCCATGACTATAATGTCCTGAATATCAGGAATACACCGCTATACAGCTGGACTTTCTATCCCATGGGCTAAAGTAGGACTTATGCCACTTTGGAATGTGCCATTCTGAGTATTCTGGTAGTCCCAGGCTATCAGAAAATACTGTATGTATTCACGTTTCTTTAAGGGGACCACAAAAAAAAGCAACAAGACATTCAGTATATATGTAGTCAAGAGAGGCGGATGGGAAGGTTAATGTAATAATAGCCTATGGAACAACGTAATAACCTATGAAACCTATGAAATGGCTTGTACTGTTAACACACTAAAATATTTTGGGGCTTTTCTCTGGGCGCATATTGTCACTTGAAGGAAGGAAGCTTTTGCACTTTTAATAGATTTTCTGACTTTCGTATTGGCATGTTATTTTCTTTATAAATCTGCAAATGAAAGGGACGGCATTGAGAAAGTATTCTGAATGTAAAAAAAGGAAAGAGAAAAAAAGGAATAAAAAAACAGTAATGGCTTAATAAGCAAATAGTGTTGTAGCCCTATCTGCCTTGGTGTGTCTGTTGCCATAGGGTGGGAGGGTAGGGGGGGCTGTGGGCTTAAAGGAGAATTCCACCCGTTTTTAACATTTTACCATGTCACACCTTAGAGATGTTGTGTGGACATGATAAAAAAAAAACGTTCATCCATTCCGTGTTTCCTAGAACACAGAAGTCATTAATATGGTGAAACACAACTTTATTATGTCATCAAGTTGCATTTCCCCATGTTAATATTTATTCTCTCATACATTTTTTTCAGTTTTTTCCAGTTTTTTTCAGTGTACAAATGGGACCAAATGGACCAGATACGGTCCATTCGGTTCAACATTACATTCTCCAGAAGAATATTGAAAATGGGTGGAATTCCCCTTTTAAGAGATGCATACATTTCAAAAAAGCTGATGTTGTGAAGTTGTGATTTTATATTTGAAACACCACTGCGGAAATTGAATGTGGAAGAAAACCCTCATTAAGAATTGTAAAAAAGAGAACAGCCACAGCTCCTTTTTCTGGAAAGCGAATCGATTTAAACAGAGGAACACACACCGTATGGATCGTATTATATGTTGTTAAAGGGACTTTTTTTTAAACGCTCAGAAATCCGAATGAGAATCAAACAAAGTGCCGCTTGTTTGGCTACGAACCAACTGACTCTTGGGATAATGGTGGGGGTGGGAGGGAGACAAAATGTGATCAAGAATTAAGATGTTATATCACATCATGTATGTTTGATACTTTTTTGTATTATTGATATGATTCTTGCAACGTGTTTTTTAAACGACTGAATAATTTATTACTGTCCATGTTACCTCAGTGTGTCCCAGACCTGGTTAAAAAAAAAAAAAAAAAAAAAAAAAAAAACTCACAACAACTGTGTTTTGAGCAGCTCCCGGTGTGTGAGTCAAGTTAGTCATGGTTAATTTGGCGCTTAAATTATCATTCCAGACTCAAAAATGTGGTTGTATTATAGTCCCTCAGTCCCCACATGCCAAGTGAATTATACTAAGCTTTAATGAGCCTGGGGCTTTGGTTGAAGAAATCAAATCACTTTTGGTCGCTTTTGGTCCCTTTTGTTAATAGTTTTGAGAATATTAAGATTGAGCACTCTGGTCCCAAGGATGCACTCAAACTTGAAAAAAACTCCTCTATAAATGTCCATATACAGTTTATACCAGTAAATGAATACCGGTAATGAATACTGAGGATGTAGTTGCGTACCACACAAGCAGATGACTCTTATGAGGTGTATACAGAATGTTATGAAGACATATAATTTTATTTTGAGGTAATAAAAAAGGTCATACACCAATTTGCCAGTTCATAATGATGGACTGTACATTACAGTCTGCCTATTTAGAGATCTAGTTCAGTAATCTTGAATAAAGCATGAAATAGTATTATGAAATTGGCCCGCTTAGCTGGTGAATTGTTTTGCCACTCTTCTTTGCACTTTTGGCAGACAAAAGCGAATGCACCATTTAATCATTCATCCTCAACCTAATCTGAGATTGTAGATTGAGTGTTGGCCATTCTCTGTCAAAGCAATTTAGTGTATAGCAGAACCAGGAGTCTACAAAGCCCAGGTGAATCCAGTTTAGGATTTACATTTAAATGAGTCTGTCCATTTTACCCCCTTAACTCATTCAGGTCTGAGGCTGATTCTACAATAATTATCATCTAAAGTAGTTTTATGAAAAAAATATGCTTCTATATCACTGGTGCTCAAACCTTTTTCATGTAAAGATTATATGTATTTGTATTTATAATATGTATTTGTTCCAGGAGACAAAGATTTGACTTAAAAATGTTCACTTTATGAATATATAATTTATTCAAAGATTTGCATTTTTTTCTAAATTAGAAGATCAACAAGTCCATAGCATGCCATGCTATGAGTTTATACTGTATATAACAGTCAAAGTATATAAAATAACGCTTTTCAGATCAAATCTAAAATGACACAAATGCTTTCCCAGTTTAAATGGATTCAAGTAAAAGTTATTCACAGGAATATCAAAAGGCTCTTTTTAAATAGTCACAATAGAGCTGAAATGGATTCCCCATTCATTTTCCTCATAGACTTTTCGAAAATTATCTATATAAAGATGATTACGCCGCGGACAAAGCCAACTCGGGTCGTGACCAATCATGACAACAAACACAATATTACCATACAATAACTAATTGACAAGAAGAAAAAACGACAGGATACAACACTTTTTGTTTTGTTTTTTTCTTAGAAATTGTTTGATTGTCCCAAAAGTACATTGTGTGTGCTGTCATGAGTTGTCACGGCCCGAGTTGGCTTTGTCTGTGGTGTACTCCTATATGAGGAAAATTAATGGAGCAAACATTTAAAAAAAAATTTACAATATAAAGCCAGAAACAGGATAGATTTATAATTTAGGCATTTAGCAGATGCTCTTAATCCAGAGTGACTTATAGTAAACAACAACAACACCACATCAAGTACATCTTGAAGGATTTTTAGCGAGATAACCAGATCAGCCGACAAGGACTGTGTATAAGCTTTACAATTGGACGTTAAAATGAAAAGCATAGCGGTTGGTGTGATGTTTTTGTCCAGGTCTGTTGTGTTCTAACTGGCTGTGTCAGACCGAAGAGCTAGACGAGGCGCAAACAACTGAATTATGGCCTTTCTATCTAGCCTCAGGTGTCGATTATATTTCAATAAAGAAATAAAAGTAAAAGTATTGTGATTTTATATTTTTTGGGCTGTGTTCATATCTTGTTTATTCCCTGTTTGTATTGAGTATGACACATTACATGGGTGAATCGATGGTTCTGCATCGTTGTAAAGTTCAAATCTGGTAACTCATTGGTTTTCAACCAGTGGTACGGGGACCACTAGTGGTCCTTCAGAGTTCCAGGTGGTCCCCAGCTAAATGATGGAAAGTTGGTTCACCAGATGTAACTCTTTGAGAGTGTTTATACTCTCAAGAGTTTACACTCTCAAGAGTTAAAATATTCATCATCTGAATTAGCCCAAGTCTCAAGGTTCAAGGTTCAAGGTCTTTATTAGTGTCCCCGTGGGGCGATTTGTTTTACAGCCCAAGCAGCATTGGCCAACAAGCACAGAGTACAAACAAAACAATACATACAAAACAGGACAATACCTACAGGACAAACATATAACAACAAACAGTAGCACGAGACCTGGACATAAAGTGCAAAGTACAACAACATATGAAACATGTTCATAGCAAGACAGGACAACGAAGAGGTAGTGGTGAATTAAAGTGCCATGAGTAAGAAAGTGCTAGCGAATAAAGTGCTAGGTACAGTAACAATATCACCATCATCTTACAGGTTACAGTGTTTAAGATTACCTTCCACCAGCCGCATTGGCCGCACGAATGGAGGCAGGAACAAAAGAAAACTTGTACCGGTTCTTTGTGGCCCTGGGGATGACAAATCGAAGCCCAGATGGCAACAGCACATAGTCTGGGTACAGTGGATGGGCATTATCCAGTGTAATCGCCCTGGCTCTCAGCAGCAGCTGTCTATTATAAAAAAGATCCAGACTCTCCAGCTGAATACCACTTATTTTTGAGGCCGTTTTTACGATTCTCCCTAGGGAGTTCCTGTCTTTAATGGACAGGTTGCCATACCAGCATATGATACAGAATGATATCACAGAGTGTATGTAGGCACTATAAAACAGTTTCATCAGTTTCATTTTATAAAACAGTTTCAACAGTTTCATCAGTCTAGACAACTAGATAATGTAGACTGTAGTGGATTAATTGCCTGTTTCGTTTGCAAAATCAAAATGGAATTGTGGACAAAACAAAAATAAATCTTTAGTTTTAGGTCTTTGGGGTGAAAACGTCCTCAAATGGTGGTCCGTGGCTCAAATGCTGAATAAATTGTGGTCCCTTGTACCAAAAAGGTTGAAAACCACTGTGGTAAATGCTTGCACGTTTGACCTTATGCACTGTTAGAAGTGTTCTGATAGCTGACTTGTGAGTTCAGAAGGATCTCCCTCCATTCCTTTCATCAGTGCAACTGTCAAGGTCCATTGGTTTCCACACTGTTGGGAGTGATGAATTTGGCTCTGATGATCTCCATCCCAGAAACCATGGGTCCCTGGGCCACCGCCAGCCAAAGGGTCCCCCCCTACACTGGAGCTTTTCTATTTCTATTACGGTGCATAGTGTCTGCACATAGGACTGCGATATTCAGCTGCATTTCAGCAGGATTTACCGTCAGTGATTGCTTAAAAATAAGACACAGAATAACTGTTTAAACACCTGCAGTAATGTACCATATAACATGTTGGTTTTAGCACTTTTCATTGGCTATGCTGAAGCAATATAGCTACTGTAATCTCTGAAGAGCAGATTCCAAAACAAACAGCAGAGGGCGGTGGTTTTCCTTTTATTTTTTGGACGATGGTAAGTTGTGAATGAATTAATGGTTTTCTTTTTATTAACAGCCTGGAGATTTACAGTAGCCTACAATTCAATTACAACAAAACTGATAAATGTGACTGGACAGCACTAGTTAAGCACTACACTTCTACACTTGTACTACACACTTGTTTTTTACAATAGAAGCCACCATATATATTATCACATCAAGACATTTGGGGACATGAATAAATGATCTTTTTGTGAACAGAAGTCAAGTACATGAGGCCCATATAGGCCCATATAGTGTTGTTGTGGGAGTACAAGACACAAATGTTCTAGTGGAGGTAAAAGGTAGCTCGATCTGGTCCAGAGCTCCACTGCTTCCGAGTCTGACTTGCATTGGAATGCAATGCAAGTCAGACTCAGAAGCAGGGGAGCTCTGGACCAGAGCTAGGTACAGTAAAAGGGCATGCTAGTGTGCAAATCAGTGGTACGATTACATTTAGGCAGCTGGATGTTCCAATACACTCCCTGGACCAGACTAGTATGTCACTGGGAGTGTAATCCAACTCCATAGATCAGGGGCATCCACACTTTTTTTTTTTTTTTTTTTTTTTTTTTTTTTACTTGTGAGCATCTTTCAAAAATGATCAGCTCAGAAAGATCTATTACTGTAGTCCTGGAGCCAGAGTCAGATTTTTGGCTGAAGTTGGTTTTGTGCCCAATGACATGCCTTGAGCATTTTTGTTATTTACCCCTTAATGCCGGATTCACAAATAATCCTACCAAAATAGAGTTTCATGGTATTTCATGCAACATACTCTGAACAGGTAGCCTATAACGTATGCCTATGAACTCTGGTCTTTAGATTTACCACCATTTTGAATTATGCCTAGTAGAGAAAAGTTTGTGCGTGACGAATGAAGCCTCCAGGGGTCATTGAGTATACGGTTTCTTTACAATACAACTCCAACCGCAATCAGTTAGAGAAATTATAGGCCGGGTATAGGGTAGGGAAAATGAATCTTAACGGGTCTGAAGAGTTGGAAACGGCACAAAAGAAATCAGAGTTTTTTCTCTGGGCCTTTGAATTTCACAATTATCTCATCAGTTGTATGGCTCCATTATACTGAAATAACATATAGGCCTACTTGACAAATCCAATGGTCCAATCAGTGGTATCCAACAAAGCCATTTAATGGTAAATGTTCCTTTTTTCTGAGTCACTCCACTGTACTCCATGTCCATGGGTTAAAAATGAATGCATAATTAGTACAATACTTAAACCTAATCAACGTTTTCCTGTAGTCTGATCTATATACTAGTCAGAATTCTGATACACCCACAGTTCCTTTTTTATATCAATCAAGTCACCTTAATTTGTGTGGCAGATAACTACATAGATTGTATCATTTTAGGGGCATCTCATGTGGTCAACCTAGTACCTGTTGTTTGTTTGAAAATATTTTGACTTAGTCTTAGTCTTAGTCTTTTGAGTAACACACATTTAGTCTTTTAGTCCCATTTAGTCTTCTGAAATTCATTTTTTTAGTCTTAGTCTAGTCGACGAAATATCAACATTGATTTAGTCTTAGTCTCAGTCTTAGTCTTTATTTAGTCTTAGTCTTTTTTTTAGTCTTAGTCTTTCAGTCTTAGTCTTAGTAGTTTAGTCTTACATACAAACACATTGTAGGTTTATATACAGATTTATAGTTTTTAGTATGAAAGATGTCTCGTTTTATTTCTTTGTATAAAATTACTGCATTAGTAAGTCCCTTTCCTGAAAACGTATGCAATCTATACTGCAGATATGTTCAAAAAATGTTTCCTATTTCCATTAGTCTTAGGTTATGATTTAGTCTTCGTCTTAGTCTTTTGAAAACACACATCTTTTAGTCCCAATTAGTCTTTTGAAATAAATTTTTGTTAGTCTAGTCTTAGTCGACTAAATATCAAAAACCTTAGTCGACTTAGTCTTTAGTCTTAGTCTTAGTCGACAAAAACAACACTGGGTCAACCTAGTACCTGCACAAACTTTGTGATCTACTGGTAGATCGCGATCTACCTTTTGGGCATCCCTGCTATGGATCAAACCCCAGCTCCCACCTTCCATTCTCAGAAAGCTTAAGCATCTGCAACTCTGAGAGCACAAAATGAAAGCAAATGGACCCAAAGGGTCCTCAAGTTGCTTCGGAAAAGACTGAGCCAAATTATTCTCTCTAGGTCAGGGAGATCATACTAAATGAGATCTACTTACCAAATAATTTGTTATCCCATTGCAGAGTGGTGCTGAATGATAATAGAATGTTGAAATGGAATAGTGTCATTTATGTGTTGCATTAGCCTGGCTAAAAAAGCCAGACTAATATTATGGCAGACAATTTGTTGATTTGCATCCGGATTTAGCCAGGCTAACGTTATAACTGAAGGGAAATGGAATAATGACAATGATGCTGCAAAATAATAATAATAAAGTAGACAAATTACACACACACACACACACACACACACACACACACACACACACACACACACACACACACACACACACACACACACACACACACACACACACACACACACACACACACACAACACAAAGTATTGCATTGTGGGTTTTAGCTGACAGCCCTTTTTTACCTGAGAAGCCAAAATTCGACAGGAGCTGTCAAATGTCATGCCGTACTTTAATGTCATGCCGAACTTTGTTTTTTTTTTTTTTTTTTTTTCATTAAGATTCACAGAATGAGAGGTCTGCTCTGCTCTTTAAACCCTCTTGGTTTCATTATACTTTTAAGTAGCAAGTGAGATGTCAAAGTAGGGGTGATTCATGAATCTGAATAGTTTTCAAGTATCAGTTTTGGATGAAATCACACTCCTTGGGCAAGCCTGTTGCCCAAAGGTGATGACCTCTTCAAATTTGTGCACATGTGTTTAGCCCAAGGATTATTTTCTACCTGTATACTGTAGGGGAGAACGGGGTAAGTTGAGCCAGCGGGTAAGTTGACCCACCCCCTGTATCTAGGCAACCGTACTATCAGTGGTCACATGACTCTGGATTCAATTAGCCCACCTGATTTCCAGCTGTCTGTCTTGAAGAGAAGCACAAGTTGAACTGGTAAGTAACTTTTATCCCCCAAAAAACATTTTTTGCATGTCAAAGTAAATATTCAACATTTCATGAATAATGGCTATAAAGTCAAGATAATTTGCACTATATTTAAAAACGTATATCATATGTGTTGCTGGCCTAACAGTGTATAAAACCATGTGAATCATGTAGCTACCTGTTAGCCTGAATTGCTAGGCTAGGTGTTTAAAAAAAAAAAAATGCCTGTGGGCCATTTGAGCCAAACCGCTTGGGGTAAATTGACCAGTGGTTCAACTTACCCCGCATTGAAGTACTAAAGTGTCAGAGGAATAAGTGTAGTAATACATAATTGATTTGATTTTTTTCATAAATGTAACATTGCAGACAAGCAAGAATGCCGAGACAATACAACAAGAAGACAACCAGGGGCTCAACAACCCTTGAAGAGATGCAGAGAGCAGCGACCGAAGTCCAGGATGGAAAATCCATAAGAAAAGTGGCTATAGAGAGAGGGCTGTGGATTTTGCTAAGAGGAAAGACCCAAGGCCACACAATCCACTGCTCCAGAACTACTCTGCCGGGACTGGGAGAACCATACTCTGGCACATGGAAGGACTAGGCTCTGTGGGTTGACTCCTGTCCAGACCCCTCCTACGTCTCACCAGGTCTGCTCCTGCTCTCACCAGGTTGGCACAGGACCTGTGCGTTGCACCAGACTCCCAGCACCAGACATTTCATTCAGGAGCAGTGAATCATAATGGCCCTCCTAATGGCCTCACCAAGGTTTTTGGGCTTCCTCCTCACGGAGGACACAGGCTGGGGCGCTAACCCATACTGCTCACCCGGGTGCCGTCTACATTCCGGCTGTCACCCGTCTCTCCGGTGGTCACCAGACTATACCCGGTTGTCACATAGTCTATTCCTATGAGCCACTATAAATAGAAACTAAAGGCTTAAAGATACATCGCATGGATGCAACTGGGACATATCCTCAGTGATGTATCCCAAGGTCATCGGGGTTTCGGGTCTCGCAACATCATACCCCTCACTCAGGCGACCCAGCCGGGGTTGATCAAGTCCCGACTTACGTCCCAGTAGCTACTCTCGGTCAGTCCACTAGGGAAAGACCCAAGGCCACACAATCCACTGCTCCAGAACTACTCTGCCGGGACTGGGAGAACCATACTCTGGCACATGGAAGGACTAGGCTCTGTGGGTCGACTCCTGTCCAGACCCCTCCTACGTCTCACCAGGTCTGCTCCTGCTCTCACCAGGTTGGCACAGGACCTGTGCGTTGCACCAGACTCCCAGCACCAGACATTTCATTCAGGGGCAGTGAATCGTAATGGCCCTCCTAATGGCCTCACCAAGGTTTTTGGGCTTCCTCCTCACGGAGGACACAGGCTGGGGCGCTAACCCATACTGCTCACCCAGGTGCCGTCTACATTCCGGCTGTCTTAAATATAGTTGCCTACATTTGTTACAGAAGTGATATTGGAAATAGTGCACCTCTGCAGTCAAGCCAGCACTAGTTGTTTAGTCATTGACAGTTGTTGCTACAGTTACTTGCCAGTTGTATTCTTGTTTTTTTTTTTTTTTTTTTAATGCTGCTCTGTGTAACAATAAGTTTGTTTGTTTTGTTTAAATGATTCAGGATAATAAACCTGCCTTTTGTTTTTATACAATAAATATTCAGAATATTGAACTTGAGTTTCAATTTGGTTTCTTGTTTACTTGGTTATTATGCTCAAGTTTAAAGTTGGAAAAGTCAAAAGATCAACTTACCCCATGTGGCTCAATTTACCCTTTGAGATGGAGCAACTTACCCCTAAGCCGGGGCAAGTTGAGCCACAAGACCACTTTTTTTTGACAGGCTATATTTCTATAACCATTCATCATGCTGCATTCTAAACATTTCCTATAGTGTGACACATTGTGAAATTGATGTACATGTGTTGATTTTACTTCAATTTAATTTTCACTTGCCTACAGGTCAAAAAATGTAAAAAGTGGCTCAATTTACCCCGCTCTCCCCTATGCAGGCCCAGATTTAACCAGCCCTACTAGGGTGGGCTGGGCAACTCCAAAGTTTTTATATGAAGCTGTGGTTTTCAACCTTTTTGACACCAGGGCCCACTATTTATTCGGCATTTGAGCCACAGACCACCATTTGATGACATTTTAGCCCCACAGGCCCCAAAACTAAAGATTTCTTTTGCTTTTGTCGACAATACCAGGCTGGATTTGGGGAAAAAACAGTCAAACATACTAATTCAGATGATGAATATTTTAACTCTTGAGTGTAAAAATGACATAGCGCGTGGAAGGAACATGTCATTCCAGCCAGTTCCTGTCACCTCTATCAGGCGCCCCGGCTGGCCAGGGGGAGGCAGTTTAGACACCACACAGAAAGGCCCATTCGCAACCCCGCCTCGGGTATGGGCACTGATGATGTGAAGGAGACACACCGCGCCAGCACCCACAGCGGCGTCCTTAGCGAACCCACCTTCTAGCTGTGTGACATCTTCTTACAAAACCTGAAACTGATCTTTAATAATGCATTTTCAGGTTTTCTTAAGGGACATTGATTTTTGAAGGAAATGAACTTTTTTTTGCAGTTTGCCTGGACTGGTGGTTGGTGGCCTTCCGACACTTGCCTGGG
Source organism: Benthosema pterotum (assembly GCA_039105355.1). NCBI lineage: Eukaryota > Metazoa > Chordata > Actinopteri > Myctophiformes > Myctophidae > Benthosema > Benthosema pterotum. The sequence goes on along the minus strand of CM076978.1, from coordinate 42,753,831 downwards.
ACTTTCGACATTTGCTTTGTCTGCAGGACAAAGCAAGTGTCTGTCTGCAGGGGAACAGATGCAGCATCAAAGGAGAAGTCACGTAGAGGTGGAAAGGGAAAAAATAGAGCTATCTATTTTGATTTTTAGCTAAAAAGTTGCCTCTATTACCGTTAACCTTAGAATTAAAATCAGTTAAAAGAGTTTTGAGATTGATCCGGCGGACCTCGGGTTTATAGGCCTTCCACTGGCACTCCGCTCTTCTGGAAATGCGACTAAGAAATGTCCTCATTCAGTCATGGAGCTTTTTTTTCAAAGTGCAAACACTCCGAACAGTGCAAGATTTAAAAGGAGCGACAACATCTAAAATATGAGAATGGACGGTGCGAGTTTAGACGGGTGGCTAAAAAACATCAATAGCGTGTGTTGTCATAATGGTAGCGGAGGGGTGCTCTCAATAACAGGGCTGAAAACCTTTCAGCAGACGTGAGCAGTTGACCCTTTTGCCTGCCTCACAATCAGGACTAAAATCCAATCACTCACTTCACAGTGGTTATGTGAACCTACGTAACCTTCCATTTGTGGTCAGATACGGTTACAATGCTGTTCACATCTAAACCGTAACTAAAAACAAGATCCAAAGTGTTGCCATTAATGTGTGTTACTTGCATGTTGAATGAGAGATTGTATTCAATCTCTGACAAAATGTGTGGATATCTGTCTCTTGGTGTGTGTGTGTGTGTGTGTGTGTGTGTGTGTGTGTGTGTGTGTGTGTGTGTGTGTGTGTGTGTGTGTGTGTGTGTCTGTGTCTGTGTCTGTGTCTGTGTGTGTCTGTGTCTGTGTGTCTGTCTGTGTGTGTGTGTGTGTGTGTGTGTGTGTGTGTGTGTGTGTGTGTGTGTGTGTGTGTGTGTGTGTGTGTGTGTGTGTGTGTGTGTGTGTGTGTGTGTGTGCGCGCACAATTAAGTATTAGTGACAAATACTAATCTATAGAAGCATTAAAGGGAGATTTACCATAATAAATATCAGTAGACGATAAAAAAAATAGATAACAATGTATATAGAATTATAGCGTTTAATTATCCTAGATTATTTACTGTTACCCTCTTAATTTATGTATTGGGGCGGATGTAACATTTTCCAATTGGGGGGGCAGGACAAAATGGTATGAGGACGGTTTCGCGCCACGGGCGATGAAGCCGCCCCCATGACATTTTTGGTTACAGGACTTTTGCAACAGACATGCAGGCAGCATGCATAAAGATAAAGGTCTGACTCAGACAGTTTTCTGTGTTCAATGATGAAATGCTGTTGGTTTAGTGGTGACACAGCTGTAGTTAGTTAGCAGTAGTAGTGTTTCAAATCATTTTAAATATAGGCACTTTAATTTGAAATATATTGGGTTGTTTTACATGCCATTGTGTTTGGTGGGGCAGCCTGGGTATTGCCCCACCATACCCATGCCAAGACCCGTCCCTGTTATGTATGCACATTAGCTACTTTATATGTACAGTCAGTATATGATGCATTGGCATGTTTTTTCTTTTGTTCATTGCTTAATCTAAGTCACTCTGGCTCCCCATTAGCGCCTTCAGTCACATAGGAAGAAAATTGGTTCATTTGGTTCCATTCGTACGGTACACTGTCTGTGGCTTACAGATAAATGTGGATTCTGTGGAATTAAAATGTTTGAGAGGGAATGTGCATGAAGTTTCTTGGAAAAAAGTCAGAAATGGAATGGAAATTTCAGACTGGAACAAATGGGAACAAATTAGATAAGAGGGAAAGTATTAACGAGAGAAATCCAATTAAATCCAAACAACATTATGGGGTGTAGTATCAAGCTAAACTTTGGATAGCACATAAAGTAGGCCTACTGGCTAGCACATGAGGTCTTTACTTTTCTGCTCTGGATATCTGCTACTGAATCTCTGTTGTTAGCTTACTGCCCAGATATGCGAACCTCCTGCATAGTAGTATATTGTTGATGATGGGTTGGGTTGGTTGGGTTTAAAAATATAGTAACTTAATAATTGTAATTAGTAATTGAAATATCAATTTTAATTTCAAAAATCAAAGTATATTGTTCTGTAAACAGAACATATCGTATCGTGTTGTTTTACTTAATAAGAAAAAAACATCATGGGTTCAATAAATACAACAAAAAGCACTACGTACACTAGAATACTGGGATAAATACCATACTTTCACAATGTATTCCCGTTGTTCTCTCGAGGAAGATTCATTTTCATTCAATACCCACATACTAGGGAACAGAAATACACTATTGCACTCCTTTATGTGGCAGAGTCACACATGGCTAAAGTGCAGAATAAATATTGGGCCATATTTTGTCCCACAAAACTGAAGATAGTCTGGCCTGCATTCAAATGAAGAACACACTGCGAAAGACAACTACGTGATTTTCAGCCCAATCGTTTCAAAAGATTGAGGCATGGTTAATCAACATTAAACTTATAATTGCAGAATCCATCCAGTTTCATGCAGTATCTTCTTCTCCATGGCTAAATTGGCCCAGTCTGTGAGTGACATGGCTCAGGTGTTTAGACCATATGCCGAATAAAATGTGGAATTCCCACGCCAATTTATATTCTTTTGATATTGCAGGTTATCTGTCTTATTCGGCTTGCTGTGAAAGGATGGGCAGCCGGCCTGTTCACGGTGGGAAGGCGCTATCATCTTCAAGCCTGTCTTCTGTGTGCCGTCTCATTTCCCTCAACAGCAAAGTGTTTCGTTCAATGCATTCTGCATGGAGTCCAAGTGGAGATAATACAGACAGGAAATAAAATGTTGAGGTAGACGGAAAATTATTCCGTGCAAAATGTGCGTGTGCATGTGTCAGGCCCGGATGTAACTTTTCCCAATTGGTGGGCAGGTGAAAATGGTATTGGGGCGACTTCATCGCCCATGCCGCTTCGTGCCACGGGCGATGAAGTCGGACCCATACCATTTTCGGTTACAGGACTTATATTAGGCAAGTAAACTTAAATAATAACATTAGTTGTTGTTGAGTTTTCTGTTTTGCAAGATAAAATGGAGTTGGATTAGTGGTACGACAATTGAGGTTAGTTAGTAACAGTGTTTCAAATCATTTTAATTACACTGTATAAGGACTTTAATTTGAAATATCTTTGAAATTTGGGTTGTTTTTCATGCCATCATGTTTGGTGGGGCAGTCACCTGGACAGTCAGTGAGTTCGCTTGTCCACTGCATTACCAGAGCTGTGGCATTTGGAGGAACTAGGATTCTAGGAACAATTTGTTCCTCCCTATTTGTTACACTGGATCCTTGTGTTTCATTTTTGTTTTGTACTGGAAGGCAATCGCAAAACTACATGCCTAATTGGAAACAAGCTGCATGCAGCCTCCTGGCAGCCTTCTGGGTATGTGTCACATTAAACCTGGCCAATGTCAATAATATAAGAGCAGGGTTTTAAATCAAAACAGCCTCACCCTCACCCCATGCTGTATAAATAACAGAGTAGAGCCTGACTGATGCCAGATTTTTGGGGCCGATGCCGATACAGATTTTTGGAAAACAAAACAAAACAATGGATTAATGTTTAATAATGAATAGGCCGATAATACTGAGGTATCGGCCGATATATCAGTATGGATATCACCGCGATGCCGGTGATATCGTTATATTGATATCGTTCAGGCTCACAGAGGCACTTTCCGCAGGTAACCTGTGAATAAAAAAGTTCATAGTATAATGAAATAAGTCAGTTCATATAATACTGACCACTGACAATGACAGAGCGGCGCCGTCTCTACCGAACTTCATTGTCAAGCAGCACTGAGCGAGGTGGCAGAGTGAATTGAATAATGGTAGAGCCGACTCAACTGCGTGCCAGTTATATGAGGTGTTATGAACAGAATAGTAAGTATTTTACTATTCTGACATTTATAAAAGCCACGCCTGCTCGGTCATGCAACAGTAACATATGAATGGACCTAGGGTACTAATAGGTTTAGGTTTCTTTAGTAGGATATTAACTCTATGAACAGACCGGCTATGTGTCAGTCTGTGCTATTTATACGACTTGGGGTGGGATCGGGCTGCTTAAATACATAATTGGTCCATCCAGGGCTCCATATATACTGTAGTTATAGAAGTATACAATTTGACTTTATTACATGGCTTGAATGAATGCTCACGTGAGCGGTTACATGTGTCACAACAACGGACCGCTCCGCTCAACAACAGAGCTCCTAGTTTGGACGAACATAGCCTACACAACTGCAGACTAATAAGAACAGTCTTGTTCTGTACTATTTCTGTCAATTATTAATTATTTAATAATGCATTAAGCAAGGGTTTTCAACCTTTTTGACTCCAGGGACCACCGTTTATTCAGCATTTGAGCCACGGACCACCATTTGATGACATTTTAGCCCCAAAGACCTAAAATAAAAAGAATTATTTTGGTTTTGTTCACAATTCCAGGCTGGATTTTGCAAACAAAACAGTGTCGACTTCTTAATTGAATAGTGCTAATTCAGATGATGAAAATTTAAGTCTTGAGAGTGTGAAAATGAAACCAAATGGACCCGCAAGGGTCCATTTGGTTTCATTTTTACATTCTCAAGAGTTACATCTGGTTAATCAACTTTCCATCATTTAGCCTGTGGACCACCTGGAACGCTCTCAAGGACCACTGGTGGTCCCCGGACCACCTGTTGAAAACCCCTGCATTAAGCCATATAATAAGCGTGTCAACACTTATCATATGGCTTCATTGGGTGTTATCCCTTACCTACACAACACCTCAAAATAGCAGATCTACGCACTCAAAACCTGCATCAAGAAGGGAAACAGGGAGAGAGTGAAGTGCCATGGGGGTGATGTTGAGTCTGGTAATGACTAATTTCCGATACTAATGTGGAGTGAATTCCACATTTGTGGCACTGAAAGGTGAGATAGCTTTCGTGTCATATCATTCTGAGATGTACTCTAATCGGATGTATAGGTGTAACTACTGCTTGACAATGTGCATGAACTGTAGCCACAAAGCAGGTGTGTATGCGTTGTGAGATATTGCTCTGGGATTTGAGGTATCGATGTGGGATTTGAGGTATATTGCTATGGGATTCAGAATTCAACGTACTTCACGAAGACAGCATTAAGTCTAACCTTTAAGATTCAGCGATGTGGGCCGATGTGGGCTGAAGATAGCCTGAAATGATGGTGCACCTAATTCGGATAAAAAGGGGAAAAAAACATGTTTCAAATGCCTAATTAAATGCCCAGTGCCTTAGAAATCAGTTGTCATTGTGTGGTGGCTAAGGTGAGAATTGCATGGTATACTATCCTGCCTCTTGCTAATAAGGTACGTCAGTTCTCATTGGTGCCAGAGGAGAATAGGATATATAATATCTGTGACCTGTTTGGTGTTCAAAAGAGGTGAGGGTAATTTGAGGTGATGCACCAACAAAAGCCTGGGCTATTCTGGGAGGATGATGGTCAGTTGGAGCGATTATTTAGGTTGAATCATTAAGCATATAAAAGACAGCACTGTTCAAATTCACCTCTTGAAGTACAGTATGCTCTTGTCCAGTCCTCTGCTACAGGCTCAATGCTGTATTTTATTTTACGATGTATTTTATTCTATATTGTATAATTTAATTATGTAATCTTCCATGTAAAAAAGCTTGGGTGTTGCAGTTGGAACAGGGTGTGTTTCAGTTGGAACAGGTCATGTTTTAGTTGGAACAGGCTATGTTTTAGTTGGAACAGGTCATGTTTTAGTTGGAACAGGTCATGCCAGAAGCAAAGCGTAAAAGCAGATGATTATAATTATATCTCAGGAAAGGGGTGAGAAGAACCAATGGTAACTTCAACTCAGAATGTTGTTTGAACAGGCTTCAAATTTTTGTATTTTATTTTATTAATTTTCCAGAGAAGATAAGACTACAGCATTATTGGTATTCTGAGAACAATGTGCTCTTAGAGGAGCAAAAAGTAAGGTAGGAATTAAGGAAAGGATGAAATGCAGGAAATTGCCTCCATGATTCTACACCAAATAATGTCAGCGGAGGCAGGGGCGGATCTAGGCATGGGCATGGGGGGCAATGCCCCCCTAGATACCCTGCAGTCTGCCCCCCCCCCCAAAGACTATGCCATGCAAAACAACCCAAGATATTTCAAATTAAAGTGCTTATATTTAAAATGATTTGAAGCACTGCTACTGCTACTAACTAACTACAGCTGTGTCACCACTAAACCAACAGCATTTCATCATTGAAAACAGAACAGTCCTTTAGCTTTATGCATGCTGTGTGTCTGTTGCAACTTCAACAACAACTGATGTTATTATTGATGCTTTACTTGACTAATAAAAGTCCTGTAACCGAAAATGGTATGGGTGCAGCTTCATCAATGGTATGGGTGCAGTTGTAAAACAAGAAAAAGTGGCGTCCTGGGCACAGACCTCCACCAGGATCATAGGACTGTGTATGATGTTTGGCAAAACATTGGTAGTTATAGCGTCACCTCTTGGTGACGCCATAACAGGCAGATGTGGGATTTCTTCCCCGGCACTAATGGGAATGTTTGTGCGTAATGTCACGGAGGTTGCACAATGTGTTAATAATTTGAGGCATTTTGTTGGAAATAGACAAATCCTGCAAACTTTGGGGAAAAAAATAGTAATTGGGGATGGAATACGGAAAAGTGGACATATCCATATTGATTGAGTGTATAGAAGGGTTTTTCAACAGGTGGTTCAGCGACCAGAAGTGGTCCCTGAGAGGATTCCAGGTGGTCCCAGGCTAAATGGACCAAATGGACCCTTGCAGGTCCACTTGGTTTCATGTTTAGCACTCTCAAGAGTTAAAATATTCATCATCTGAATTAGTCCAAGTCTACACAACTATAGAAGGTATTTGTGTTGCTCTGTTTTATGTTGCTCTTTCAATTGTGCTGTCCTGTCTGCTGCTGTTTTCTGTTGTCTATGCAGCTCGGTCGTTGTCAAGACGAATTTCTCCCTTGGGAGACAAATAAAGTAAACCTTGAACCTTGAAGGTATAGAAGATTAATGGTCATTTTGATCTATTGCCTCTATTTGCCTGTTTTGTTTCTGAAAAACAACCTGGTATTGTAGACAAAAACATAAGAAATCTTTAGTTTGGGGTCTGTGGGGCTAAAATGGCTCAAATTCTGAATAGATAGTGGGCCCTGGTATCAAAAAGGTTGAAAACCACTGGTGTATAAATATTTGTATAAATTTAAAGAAGTATAAAGAAATGTTTTTTGTTATATGTTGTATGCCATTGTAGACATTTTGGAAAGGAGGTTCATTGTTGTCATCCAGGGAGTGTGTGTATTGACTGGCATCAACCGGACCAACGGTGGACACTGCAGACATGTACACCAGCACCTGCTTCGACCTCTATCCATCGATTGAATAGAGCACAATCACAAGTAATCACACAATCGAATACAACGAGTAGACGCAGATACTCAGATACTGTAGCAAGTAGATATTTTGTATTTATCATCGGTTGATCACGGCTACTATACGAGGCAAGTTTTAGACAAGTTTTAGGCATAAGTTTACTGAGGTTAAGTTTAGGGTTGGGTTTGTGTATAGGACTTCAGTGTTTTGTATCTTACAATATTATGTATGAGTACAATACAGAGAATGTTTGCATTCGACATCTTTGTTGAAGAAGAGTCTATCTATGTCTGAGATAACTAATCTTAATTATCTTTCATAGTGGTTTAAACCCTGTGGAAATGTTGTATTACGTTTTAGAATCCCTTGTTTTTCTGCAAACTTTCTCTCCCCCTCTGTCCACGTTTGGTTGCATTCCAGTCCACATACTTCCATTGCCCCAATTCCATGTCCAATAAAATGTTGTACTATTAGCGACATCTCCTTGGCATTTTTTATGTTATACTCTATGCTGGATAATTCTGTCTGCTATTGTGTTGCTGTTTTCAACTACATATTGTAGATTACATTTGTTACATGTGATTAGATAAATACAGTTTTTTGTGGAATGGACCCGCAAGGGTCCATTTGGTTTCATTATTACACTCTCAAAGAGTTACATCTGGTTAACCAACTTTCCATCATTTAGCGTGGGGACCACCTGTAATCCTCTCAGGGATCACTGGTGGTCCCCGGACCACCTGTTGAAAACCCCTGGCCTGGTGGAAACAGTAACATACAATATTGGGTCATGCAAAGCCGCCTGCCTTTGGGTCTCTGAAGAGTCGATATTGGAATCCTAGGTGATTTAGCAGCCCAGATGAAGGTCCATATTCGTTCTGACTGTTTCGATCCTGTGAACCACCAGTGAGAGGGCCAACTTATTGCTTCTCTGAACATCAATTTAGATTTTCATCAAGAGTCTGGTAGAAGTCTAGTCTACCATAGTTATCCTTGAGGACTGAGCCAAAAGATGGGAAATAACGCCTAAGTATTTAAAACTCTTGGAGAGGTGAGGCAGTAGTGGACCAGGGAGGATGGATTTGGCCAGACTATTGACAGGGATATACTGTATATCAGGGGTGCCCACACTTTTTTGACTTGAGAGCTACTTTCAAATTGACCGGCTCAACAAGATCTACACATCAAAAGTGTGATTGTTCCATTACAGAAAGTCCATTTCAAGGCCCCCTAGAAAGTTTGAGCTTTGACATAGTTGTCGATGGAGTTACTTACTGTTATAGTGTTTAAGAATAATGCGCTTATAATGAAAAATAGAGGGGGAAGGTTTGGAAGGTATATGCTATTACTGACGTTTGAAAACATACTGTATATAAAAAATGTATTGTAATGTTCAGCTTGTAGTTATCACAAATAAATATATGCATAATAGGGGTGTAACGGTAACTTACTGTATAGTATAGGCCTATTGTATATAATATATATTAACAGCAATCGAATTATATCGAAGTGATAACAGCAACATTGGCTATGTATTGTATCGTTTTCCAATGCAAATTCGTATTCTGGCTTTTATCATAATGTTTGTGTTTACACAAACCCTCAAAGCTGGAAGGGCTAGAGTCCCTCAAAAACATTAAAAAATGGTCCAAACCAGCTGGATATATAAGGAGTTGTCACAGTGCATGATGGTTAATGGTTGGCAGCTTATGTGTAGCTTAATGTTGATTGTGCATTACCTGTTTGAAATCATAATGGCTTGTTAAAATCAATTTCATGACCAGGTTGACAACTTCAACATCATTGCCCAGATGGTAACAGGTCAAATGAGGAGGTATATTGGGGCGTCTCTGGTTTCCCATAAGTACATGTAATGTTATCCCCAGCAATTTACTGGGTGTTGTTATTTTTCTGTGCCTTGTGTCAGACCAGCACATATGGAGAAGATTAAAAGAAAGACACAGCAGCATTTTGACCTCGAGTGTCAATTCACAACACTAGTAGCCTATTTGTGACAGTGTGGGCTGATTATTTTTAATGAGGCGGAGGAAACGTATGTATACTTCTTCCGAGATAGAGAAATTCAGTCCAGAAGCTACAGTGTCTAACAGAGTAAGTGCAGGTTTTCACAGCGGACAGGCTTATGACACAAAAGACCCATGCAGGATATAAATAGCAGGACTTTGTGGAAATGGATTAATAAAATCAACAAATTTTAAGCACATGCGTGGAATTCAATAACACCATGCAGGGAATAATACTACTAATAAAATGAAGTAAAATCTGTAACAAAACAATCTAACTGAAACCAAAGATTTTGCGTCATAATTCACTCAATAGAATAAAGATCCCACTAAAGTAAGGGGGAGGTTTGGGAGGTCGGAGTGACCCAAGAAGGAAAGTGATGGTAATTTATGATCGACTTCACACCACACGTCCACACTTCCAACAGATAAGATATAACAGATGCACTTGTAGAGCAGTGGAGAGCAGGCTGGTCTCCCGCAGCCATCAGCTCACTGTGTGTGTGTGTGTGTGTGTGTGTGTGTGTGTGTGTGTGTGTGTGTGTGTGTGTGTGGGTGTGTGTGTGTGTGTGGGTGTGGGTGTGCGTGCACTACTTCTTGAATGTCCCATTAAACCATAGCTTAAGGACAGCATATGTTTTGCTTTTCCAAAACATGTGATGCTTTATCGCTGGTGCTTTATCGCTGGTGCTCGCCGGGAGGTCGTAATGTTCAGTACCATGGACAGTGCTTCAGCATGCAGCAAATTCAAAAGTACTACAATACAAGGCATATAATACTGTAGCTCAGATTCAAAAATACCACAATACAAGACATATAATACTGTAGCTCAAATTCAAAAGTACCACAATACAAGGCGTATAATACTGTAGCTCAGGATAGGTAAAAAGGTGATGTTGCTTTCTCTTATATAAAAAAAGACAATGTAGTTTGCCTGCCATTGCAGACAGATGCGTAGCTTATAGCATGGACCAGACTGACTAATGCTAGATATTTCCCAGGGTTTGTTTTTTTCCTGTGGCAGCTTAGCCTGGTTTCTAGGCTACGTGCATCTACTAATTTCCTTCAGATTTGAAAGCACTGCATGACGCCTGCTCTTAAAGCACCATGTTTATGGCTTCATGATGCCATTATTAAATGGGAATTCCACCGATTTTCAACATTTTACTATGCCATTAAAATACCTCAAGAGATGTTGTGTGAACATGATGAAAAAGTCACCCCCATTCAAGGTTCAAGGTTTTTTATTTGTCACTCCAGTGTATGTCACGACATACACAGGGATGAAATAGCGTTTCCATTTTCAACAGCACAATAAGACTGTGTTTTCCGGAGTGCTGCTGTTTTTTTTTTTTAAGTGTGTGCTGGATGAAATAACCTGTAGCCCAATTATCCTGTAGTGTGTGGGTTGATGACTGTGATGTGTGAAGAAAGTTTGGTGCTACTAAAATACCTGCATTAGAATAAAGACAACCTGCGGCAATGCAAACTGCATTGTGGGGGGAGTTGGATCTCAGGGTGCAAATATAGCAAGGTGCATCTATGACAAAAATCAAGGGCAATATGTGTGACGCCACAGGGATCATCAAGGTAGATTGATGATGCCCAATGTGCTTTGGTGTGGAATTCTCCTTTTAAAGTACACTTTAAAGTACAAATGCTCTAAAGCAGATATTTCTGTGCGCACACTGAAAGGCAGGGCCGGATCTAGAGGGTGGCAGGGGTGGGCAGAGCCCACCCAATGATGGTTTTCAACCAGTGGTCTGAGGACAACCAGTGGTCCTTGAGAGTTTTCCAGGTGGTCCCCAGGCTAAATGATGGAAAGTTGGTTAACCAGATGTAACTCTTTGGTTTCATTTTTACACTCTCAAAATATTCATCATCTGAATTAGCTCAAGTCCACACAACTAGAGAATGTAGTAGATCAATGGTCATTTTGATCTGTATGTTTGACTGTTTTGTTTCTGAAATCCAGGATGGAACTGTGGACAAAAGCAAAATCTTTAGTTTTGGGGTCTGTGGGGCTAAAATGTCATCAAATGGTGGTATGAAAAAGGTTGAAAACCACTGCGGCATGATGTCACAGAGATCAAGGTAGAATGATGCCTGTTTTATGCCTTAATATTGCCATAAAGACAGGCATTGTGCTTTGAAGTAGAAACTTCTAAAAGGTTAGAGAGTGGACTATCTCACCAGTGGCATTTCTAAGCAATTTGGAGCCCTAGGCAAGATTTCTCTTGCCTCCTGTAAAATGGCGCCCCCAAGGGATAAAATGAACTATTTTTAAACTAAAGAACATATTGTTGTGGACTTAACAACTATGGCGGAGGCGGAGTGAACGACGCCACAACAACAGGGTTTTTCCATACAGTTCTTTACTTCACTCAGAGAACGTCGGCAATACAGAACTCACAGTCCGTGGATTATGGCACCTCACAATGCAGGTAGGTAACTCACATATACAGTCTTTCGCCGTTGTGGTTGGTCCCTAGTTCTCTGGTGGAGACGGAGGAAGATCACTCAGGACGTCTACACACAATGAAAACCGGAACACAACTGACTAGATTGGCGGGCTGACCCCAAACTTACCCAGAACCCCCTCTAGACTGAGGCCCAATCAGAATGCATCATGTTTCGTAAACAACACATTATAGGCTGAATGCCACACAAGAACAGGTCAAAGGGTGGTGATTGTTCCCTCTTTACACTACCCCCCCTCTAGACTGCTGAGTCCCTTCAGCATCCCAGTTACTTAAACAATTCGAAACAAAACATTTCAAATAACACAATAGCAGAAAACAACAACGGCATGTATGCAATACTGAACTTCTCAAGAAATTTCAATTACTTAAACTTCAATTGTGGTACTTCAGGTGTCAATCACAAAACTCAAACAAAACTCAAAACGTCACACCATGACACCCTTAGAAGTTAGACTGTCTTAGGTTATTAGTCCTCCCCATAGCGGGCAGGTCTCTTTACCAGCCTGCCTTTTTTTGTTGTCGGAGTAGGCAGGGTAGTCTCTATGTCTGACTCAGAGCTGGAGTCAGTAACGGAAGCAGGCAGAGTCGAGTCAGTGGTAGCTGCTGGCTGTGTCGGTTTACCAGTGGGCGCTGGCTGCGGCGGTTCCCCGGTGTCCGGCGCTGGCTGCGACGGTTCGCCGGTGTCCGGCGCTGGCTGCGACGGTTCGCCGGTGTCCGGCGCTGGCTGCGACGGTTCGCCGGTGTCCGGCGCTGGCTGCGACGGTTCGCCGGTGTCCGGCGCTGGCTGCGACGGTTCGCCGGTGTCCGGCGCTGGCTGCGGCGGTTCACCGGTGTCTGCAGGCTGGGACGAGTCAACGGCGGATGCAGGCTGGGACGAGTCGGCGGCGGATGCAGGCTGGGACGAGTCAACGGCGGATGCAGGCTGGGACGAGTCGGCGGCGGATGCAGGCTGGGACGAGTCGGCGGCGGATGCAGGCTGGGACGAGTCAACGGCGGATGCAGGCTGGGACGAGTCGGCGGCGGATGCAGGCTGGGACGAGTCAACGGCGGATGTAGGCTGGGTGGAGTCGACGGCGGTCGCAGGCTGGGTGGAGTCGACGGCGGTCGCAGGCTGGGTGGAGTCGACGGCGGTCGCAGGCTGGGTAGAGTCGACGGCGGTCGCAGGCTGGGTAGAGTCGACGGCGGTCGCAGGCTGGGTCGAGTCGACGGCGGATGCAGTGGAAGGTTCCATTAGAAACACTCTGGAGACGGCATAGCTGGGTGTACTTTCGAGTTGCAGTTGCCCCACTTCATCCTGGAGTCTCTTGATTTCGTTCGCCATCTGCGCTCCCCTATCCCGGAGTCGTTTCACTTCTGCGCGCAGGTCTTCTTGTGGTGGTGCAGATGCTGATGGGGTTAGCATCCCTTCAGTGTTCTCGTCTGCCCAGGAAATACGTCGGACCTTCCCTCTCCCTTCAGCATCTCGCCCCAGGGTTGCCCTATAGTTGTGTTCGTGGGCAGCCACTAGCCTTTGCGCTTCAATGAGTGTCGAGGGATCTTGATTCATTACCTCATAGGCGATACGCTGGTTGCCAAGTCCCTTCAAGAAAGCGTCGGCTGCCAGATGGTCCTGCATCACCAGATCGACACCAGGGTAGGCCAGGGTGACCAGTCGGCGGACTTCTTCTGCGAATTCAGCAGAGGACTCCTTGTGTTGACGGAATTCGCTGAGGCGGCGGCGGAGAGTGGAGGGCGGATCGGACCGACCATAGCGTTGCTTCAATTGCTCAGTGAGGAGTACGTAGTCTTCCCTCTGATGTTCCGGCAGGGAGCAGATGAAACGCATCGCGGAGCCCCTCAGGCGTTCATGGAGCTTGTCCAACCTTTCCACTTGGTTCCACCCCAGTCTCTGGGCCATTCTCTCGAAAGGCATGAAGAAGGAATTCCAGTCATCTGTTCCATCGAAGGGGGCGAGGAGCTTGGTGCTGGAGCAGCATGACTGGGTCTTGCATAGGCCTGGTGGGCAGCAGGGGCACCCTGCTGTGGGTAGAAGGTTTCCTGGTTAGAATCCACCCCTTGAGGCCCTTGGTGGAAACTGGATGGCCCATCCATTTTCTGCAGCAGTTGTTGCATCATTTGCTGCTTTTGAAGCTGGTTCTCCTTTTGTTCCTGCTGTATTTGCTGCTGCATTTGCTTCATAAAGATGACCAACCAAGATGGTGCCTGCTCCTCCTTAGAACCTGGAGCAGCTGCTGCCAATTCGCCATCAAGTGACATCCTCTTCGTTGTGGTCTTCTTTTTCTTTTTTTTTTTTTACTTATCACTTTTTTGCCCTTACTATTTTTTAGAGTCCGTTTTTTTTTTTTTTTTTTGCACTTTTTCCCTTACTATCCAAGCAGCGTTACAGCGTGTCGCTGCGTGTGGGCCTGTGGAGCTGCGGTCACGTGACCCAGACAGGAACGATCGGACGTCACGTCTTCGTTCTTGTTACGAAGGCAGATTTATAGTTCGGCCGTAGAACGGTGGGATACAGTCTAGTTAGTTATCTTCATTCCAAATCCCACTTCTGACACCATTTGTTGTGGACTTAACAACTATGGCGGAGGCGGAGTGAACGACGCCACAACAGCGGGGTTTTTCCAACAGTTCTTTACTTCACTCAGAGAACGTCGGCAATACAGAACTCACAGTCCGTGGATTATGGCACTTCACAATGCAGGTAGGTAACTCACATATACAGTCTTTCGCCGTTGTGGTTGGTCCCTAGTTCTCTGGTGGAGACGGAGGAAGATCACTCAGGACGTCTACACACAATGAAAACCGGAACACAACTGACTAGATTGGCGGGCTGACCCCAAACTTACCCAGAACCCCCTCTAGACTGAGGCCCAATCAGAATGCATCATGTTTCGTAAACAACACATTATAGGCTGAATGCCACACAAGAACAGGTCAAAGGGTGGTGATTGTTCCCTCTTTACAATATTATGTGTTTTAAATGTTCAATTCTAGTTTATGAAGGACAAGCATAATGGCAGTTACATTACAAGTGTAATGTAACTGCCTAGTCTGCCTAATGGCAAAAAATGCCCCTGATAATCTCACTCTCACTACGAGCAAAGCAACAGGTGAACAAACGCGTTCAGGCCAATTACACCCCCACGTGCTGTGTGTGGCGTTGCCTCCTCCGTGCGCGCGTCACTCGCACAGCCAATAAAGCTCGGCGTCGTAGAGAGTGCATGCTTGAAATCGACCCTGTCCAGAGTAGACTCCTGCAGTCCAGCCACAGTTAGAATCGACCCTGCAGCAGCAGCAGCAGCAGCAGCTGCACAGTGCAGAGATACAGCGCTATAGGACTGAATTGACCGCAGCAAACTTAGAGAGCAATACAAACTTCTGTTCTGGCAGACAGCCAGGTTAGGTTAAGAGGGAGCGAATTTGCAAACAGTCACGCGTGCGTCGTGGATGGATAAACCGTGGAATCGATCGTTTCTGCACACGTGCACACGTACGGGACAGCATAGAGACCTGTGGAATATGTGTGGCACGTACGTTGGACATTGCTGGTCGTTTGCGCGCGCACAGAGCGGTGATCTGAGAGAGGAGACAGTAGCATCCATTAATTAAAAGGTCTTTTGGGAAGAGCAGCTGAAGTGGAAGGTTATTGTATTGTTGCACAGCTCGCAGTTTCCAATTAACAAGAGGAAGGGACGCTTTGGTGGACGGAATGGAGAGCTCCTCGTGGTGGAGACTGGCCAAGTTCTTCATGTGCTGGACTTTAGTTGAGGCGCAGGTAAGGAAACGCTTTGCGCACATTGCATATAGGCCATGGGTTTTCAACCTTTTTGACACCAGGGACCGCCATTTATTCAGCATCTGAGCCACGGACCACCATTTGATTACATTTTTCCCCCAAAGACCTAAAACTAAAGAATTATTTGGGTTTTGTTCACAATTCCAGGCTGGATTTTCCAAACAAATCAGTGTAGACTTCTTAATTAAATAGTGCTAATTCAGATAATGAATATTTTAACTCTTGAGAGTGTGAAAATGAAACCAAATGGACCCGCAAGGGTCCATTTGGTTTCATTTTTACATTCTCAAGAGTTACATCTGGTTAACCAGCTTTCCATCATTTAGCCTGGGGACCACCTGGAACCCTCTCAAGGACCACTGGTGGTCCCCGGATCACCTGTTGAAAACCCCTGGGCTATACTCAGTAGGCTACTCACAATGCTAATGTATGCATATGGCTACGGAAGTGTTTTTCAACCAGTGGTCCGGGGACCATCAGTGGCCCTTGAGAGGATTCCAGGTGGTCCGCAGGCTAAATGATGGAAAGTTGGTTAACTAGATGTAACTCTTTGAGAGCGTAAAAATCAAACCAAATGCGGGTCCATTTGGTTTCATGTTTACACTCTCAAGAGTAAAAATATTCATCATCTGAATTAGCCCAAGTCTACACTACATCTAGAGAATGTAAAATTGTAATTTTGATTTGTATGTTTGACCTAGCTCTGGTCCAGAGCTCCACTGCTTCTGAGTCTGACTTGCATTGGAGCTCTGTTGGTCTCCGTGCATTCGGCCATTACTGCACCCGACCAGCCTCTCTTCTCTAGTGGATATATAAAGAACGTTTTACCTACTCACCAAAATAAACACGTCTTGTGTCATTAGAAAGCCTACTTACCTTGGTGGTCACACTCTTAGCCCCCCACCACACGGATAAATTGGACTTTTTGGCCAGAACGCGATCGTTTTTCACCGGAAAAACAACCAGGATTTGCGCCCTCTACCGATATTGCCAATAGAAAAGTTCCATAGGAAATATTTTTCCTTCAGTGAAAAACGATCGCGTTCTGGCCAAAAAGTCCAATTTATCCGTGTGGTGGGGGGCTAAGAGTGTGACCACCAAGGTATGTAGGCTTTCTAATGACACAAGACGTGTTTATTTTGGTGAGTAGGTAAAACGTTCTTTATATATCCAGTAGAGAAGAGAGGCTGGTCGGGTGGAGTAATGGCCGAATGCACGGAGACCAACAGAGCTCCAATGCAGGTCAGACTCAGAAGCAGTGGAGCTCTGGACCAGAGCTATGGTTGACCGTTTTGTTTCCCAAATCCAGCCTGGAATTGTGGACAAAAGCAGAAGAAATCTTTAGTTTTGGGATCTGTAGGGCTAAAATGTCATCAAATTGTGGTCCGTGGCTCAAATTCTAAATAAAAAAGGTTGAAAAAGGTTGAAAACCACTGATATAGCCTATAGTTATAACGCTCAGTGTGAATGGTGGCTTCTGATAGACAGGCTAATAAGGACTCAGGAGGTGGTCGAAATCATGGAAAATGTCACTGCATGCATGGCGACATTGAATATTAAAGGGTGATTTGATTAGGGAGAGTAGACTATCACCTATTTGCATATTTGCATTGTGAAGCTGTAATAATGTCTTGCACGTAGACATGACACCGCTAGAGGGCAGCAGATAGTCAGTTATTTTGCTTGAAATGATGCTTTTCTTTCTCTGCCAATGATAAAAAGATCAAAAACACGAGTTAAAGGGGAAGTCCAAGCATTTTCAACATTCTAATACAGTATGTCATTAGTATACCCTAGAGGTGTTGTGTGGACATGATAAAACACTTTCCCCATTCTGTGTTCCCAAGAAATGGAGGTCTGAAGAAAACCATTAACATGGTGAAACATCTTGATGACATCAAGATGTATTTTCACCATGTTAATGGATTTCTTATGCTTCTTTTTTCTGAGAGAGTACAAATGGAACTAAATGAACCCGTATGTTCATTCAAAATGTTGAAAATGGGTGGGATTCCCCTTTAAAGGGATATTTCACTTCAATCAAACAGACAAACCTTTTATTCATTTTATGGTCTATTCCGGCTAATGTGAACACCACAGAAGTAAGTTACTCCATTCAGTAATTTGATATTTGATGTTTGATATTCAAAGTTTTAAGTTGGGTTAATTGTGTATCAAGGGGCCATGCAGCTAAAATGAACAACAAATATCAAATTACTGAATGGAGTAACTTATAATCATGGGCACATTAGCCCATAATCCTCAAGGTGTGGTATGGTAGGCTACAATTCTAGTCATTAATTACAGATTTTTTTTTTTTACTGCATCACAGGGTCAATATCAAGCTAGGTGTCAACTTTTAATGCTGTATTGTATGTTGTAAAATATGAGAAATTGTTCAAATTTACATGGAGCCAACATTCCATGGTTCGGTCTGAGCATTCTGCATGATCCAGACCGACTTGGATCAAAGCCAAGCCTTCGTGTTATTACCGTCTAAATGGTGAGAATGAGGGCTGAGTCACAATGCTGATGTGTAACTATACATAATACACAAGGAGGGCATGCAATACAGTAAGTGGTGGAACAGTTACAAGAGTCACAAGGTATTAAAAAAGGTATAGTTTAAGTGATTTGGGTGATTTGGAAAACCCTCCATCCCCCCCGGTAGCAAAATGTGCACATGCACACACTCTACAGTGAGTGGAAGTGCTGTGCAACAGCCCCCTCTCATCCTGATTAGATGAAATTCTGTTCTCTCAAAGCCCAAATTGATACTAGGGTTTTATGGCCCCAGGGGCTCACTGGGGAGCGGGAGGAACTCCTTATATGGTCACCACACTCTATAGTAGGGAGGATTAGTCAAAAAAGAAGAAAAAAAAAACAATATTTGGAATTAAGTGAAATAAATCACTTGCTATAGCTTTAAATGTGTTTTTTTAGGTGTGTGTGTGTGTGTGTGTGTGTGTGTGTGTGTGTGTGTGTGTGTGTGTGTGTGTGTGTGTGTGTGTGTGTGTGTGTGTGTGTTTTTTTAGGTTATTTTTAAAGTGTGGGCAGGGGTATCCACACTTTTTTGACTTGTGAGTGCAGTATCTTTCAAAATGATCAGCTCAGCTGGACGGACCCGGAGTCTGATTTTTGGCTGAAGGTCGTTTCATCTGATAAAGTTTCCAGATGGTGCCCAGTGATGTGTGATATGCCTTGAGCATTTTTGTTATTAACAGAGCTGAAATGTTGGAAACGGCACAGATGAAATCAGAAGGTGGTTTTCTGAAGTGTTCTGAGCCTTTGAAATACAGGTTATTAGCTCAGCGGTCGCTACAAATCAATATACTGAAATAACATATAGGCCTACTTGACCATCCAATGGTCCAATTAGTGGTATCCAACCGAGCCATTTAAAGGTAAATGTGCCGTTTTTTTAGTCACTGAGTCACAGAATGTCCAGAATTCTGATGCACCGACAGTTCCTTTTTCATGTCAATTAAGTCACCTTAATTCATGTGTCAGATAAATATAAAAATCATACAATTTTAGGGGGCATGTCATGTGGTCTACCTGCACAGCCTTTGCAATCTACTGCTAGATTGTGTATCTACCTTTTGGGCACCTGTTATAGATTATATAAAGAAAAGAAATGTACTTTTATTCACTATACTTAAGTACATTTAAAAGCAAGTAGTTTTTTACTCTTACTCAAGTAACATTCTCACTGAGTACTTGTATCTGAGTAAAGTTACCAGGTTGTACTTTTACTCTTACTCAAGTATTTGAGTTGATTACTCTGTCCACCACTGAGTGATGTATGATAAATTAACAGTTGTGATGGTACAATTCGGGAGTTTACCGGAGTAAGTTAAATGGGACTTTCCTGTAGGCTCATACACAGCCGTATCCATGTTGTTGTGCAGTACAGTGTTGAACGCTCGAACAAGCCAAATAATCATAAGCTCTTCTGCAACTAAGTATTATAATGTGGCATAGCCATATTTCACAAAACTTGGATTAACTAATCCAGGATTTAAGGCAAAACCTGCAGGCTTGCTCAATCCTGGTCTCTACAGACTGGTTTATTCTGTTCCACTAAAGCCAAGCAAGGCTTAAAATGGGAGGATTTGAGCCAGGATCATCCAGTCTGGCTAAAAGTACATCTTGGCTTTGACTTTCTAGAATCTGGGCTCATTCGGTATAAGCTGGATTCACTGATCCTTCTTTGTTGAGCATTATGGCAGTTGGCATCCTTAATAGTTGCATTACCCCCCCCCCCTTCTGTATTTCTTAATATCTTAAAAGGATCCCTGTCTAATAAGATAAACATTGCTTAAAGAATTATACTTTCCCTATATAACTAAAATAAACAAATAAAAACACAAATGGCATCTTATTTCTTTCATAAATAGAGAATATTTCACTCAACAGGAACTGCTCCTGGCGCAGGATGATGATGTCACGCGTGGTCTAGCTCTATACAATATATGGATGAACATGCTCTGTGACATCATCATCCTGCGACAGGAGAACCTCCTATAGAGTGAAAGATTCACTATTTATGAAAGAAATAAAGTATTGAAGGTGTTTTTATCTGCATGTTTTAGTTATAGAAGGCAAGTATAGTGTTTTAAGGCACATTTGTCTTATTAGGCAGGGATCCTTTTAATAACTTCAATCTAACAGGCTATTTGCTAGTTGCTACATTGACACTGCTACAGGAGTAAAATGGAGAGTTGTATGAAATACTTGCTATTAATATAGTGGTGTCAACTGTATTAATTGATGTCCAGAGTCCCGTGGTGAGAGTTCTGCCCTGGTTGTGTGGTAATATATGTATACTATATATGTATATAGCTTTTGGCTCCGTTTTGACTAAGCCACCGTCGACATGTGGGATTTGGGATGTTCTAGGCCCCTCCCACTAACTTGGATGCCAAACGGATAGGTTAGGTCCGGATAGGTCCATGTATACAAAATATGTAGTAGGGGCAAAAAGTGTGTTTTGGGGAAAATTCTAAATAGTGGAAAATCTATCATGACCAGAAATGCGTGTGGTCTATATAGGTAGATGTGTTATGATCCAAGGAATCCTCGGAGTAAAGAATTTTACAACTCACGGTTCAGGAGTTAAAGGGAAAAACGTACAGTGGCCTGTTATAGCGCCACCATTAGGCTGACCAATGTATTTATATGATCATATTTTTTCGTAATTATTATGAACATCCCCTATACCCAGTGTTGGGAAAGTTCTCTTTTTTTCTGAAATAGTTCAGTTCATAGTTCATACATTTAAAAACGAACTAGTTCCGTTCATAGTTCATTGTTGAATTTTTAGAACTAAAGTTCATGGTTCCAAAAAAAGAACTATTATAGTTCTTTTTCGTTCTTTTTTCCCCTCCCTCTTTTTTTTGTTCAAAATGGTTGCAGCCCATAGCCATATACAACTGAAGATGTCCTTAGTTGATTTGTGAAGATTTTATTATGAAGGCGCTCAGTTCAGTCCAGCCCTGTGCATCTCTGTGTGCTGAAAATAGAGCAGAAAATATCAGCAGAAATAGAGATCAACAAGCTCAAAGTGCGTCACTGAGTTTGTAGATCTGCTCTATTTTCAGCTCATTCTAGTCTCACTCTTGAACAGGGCTCAATGCTTAGCATTTTTCCAAGTTGGCTACTATTTTACAATATCAATTTATTAACATAGCCAGGTCGACTGAAAGCCCCAGTGATTCAGCTGTCTCGAAAGGTGGGGGCGTGGCACATGGTTTATGGCTGAACCACTGCTGAACCAAAAGTGAAAGTGAAAGTGTGAGTGTTAACACACTACTGACATGGTGGGGAGACAATATATAGCAGAAAATGCATTTTGGAGTGATGTATATAGGTGAACTTGCATTTGACCCATTAGCCCCATTATAAGCTTATTTTGGGATAGGGGAAACAGCCATTAAGGAGCGTTTTCACAAAACAGCACCTGGACCACTTTTTTCTAAATAAATAACTGCAAATAAAGATAAAAAAAAGTTTTGGGGTGAAATTCTCCTTTAAGCAAATGAGCCCGGGCCGTCGCGGCTATTGTTTCGGTCGGGTATCCCAACTCTATACAATAGCCCATATTGTTATATTAATAACAATGTGAAAGGGTCCCCCAAACCTTAAGGCCGCCTCTGCTTGTAGTAGGCTAACTGTAGCCTACCGGTAAATAAAAATGAAAACGATCCGACGGCAAATCAGGCAATGATGATAAGAATACACAAGTGTTGTGCGTCCGAGCGCGCATGTGGAGCGTTTATGATTAATCACGGGATAGCGTCACACGTGCGTGAGGCAAAAGGTTGCTGCGCAGACAGTATATGATTTAAATACACGCATTGCGCAGGAAGATTATTACCAACATGAACAGCATTAGTAGCTCATTCAACGTGTTGGAGAGAAGCGTCCTCCCTTGGTGCTGTGTGTGAGCTGTCTGATGCTGTGCGCTGCTGACAGAGCAGAGGGAGGGGCGGGGCGGTGGGCAAGGAGAACAGATCTTCAAGCTAAGGATGCCTCGAGCCTCAACACGTTGTTAGCTTGTATATCTGCTCTATTTTAGCGAACAACACCGCCGTACTACAGTAATATAAATACTCGCACCGGTGCTATGAACATTTTAGTCACAAATGCGAGGCTGTCGAGCCCCGCTCTTGAACAAAATCGAACGCAAGAAAAGTTACGTTCACTCACGCCAGAAATGAACGAGTTCACATGGCCGTTCTTCAAGCAGATAGAGGGTCCGTTCCGTTCAAGTTCCTTAAAAATATGAACGGTTCAAAGAACTTTCGTTCTTTGAACGCGTTCGGGTACAACTCTGCCTATACCCATTATAGTGTCAGAGTAAAAAAAAAACTTAAATTGAATTTTTTGATCTTCCCATGTTAAGTGAAATGGGGAAGATTAATGGACAAATGAATTAATATCAATTAAACTATGCAACATTTCTCTTCTCTGAAAATACAAGCACACCATTCCCCATTTTCTGGTCGTGCCACCAAAACTGTGGAAGAAGTAGCGAACTGAAAGGTTACTCTTCAAAAGAATAAAGTGTATAATAGAGTCTGCTTAACCACAGTTATTACATCAGTGTCTGCAGGCATTCTAGCATGGCTTCAGACTAAATCCTTTTTACAAACATTGCGGAACTGTCAGAAAGTACAATTTGAAACACCCCAAAGGGAAATTTTGTCCCAGCATGATTTTTTTTAAGGATTTTGATGTTATTCTACAAACCATTTCAACTTAGAAGGGCAGAACATATATAACTTATTTAAAGACTTCCAGCATTGCATTGTGTGGCATTGTCCCTTTTCCCACTGACGTGCAGTCTGTGCGTCATAAAGTCACACACAGGGCTGATCAACATGCAGCATCAACATGACCAGCATTAGATTCTCACTTGCGGATCAAAGTTTATCTTGGGGTCTTAGCGGATCAGGCTGTTGACAGCCACTGTTTTCTGTACAGTATTCACCAGTGACAGTTTCCTTACACAACAATACACATATATTATCTCTCGGCTATGGCCAACGGTATTTTTATGTGGAAAAGGCTTCGGATACATCTCCTTATGCTGCAGGGAGCGCTGATCCTGCATCTGTCACTGCCTGTTCACTCCCTTGTTTTATTATTTACTATATAACAGCATTTTTCTGACGGCTACACGAGGGATTCTCTCTGCAGTAACAGTTTGTGGCTGTTCCCCCCCCCCCCCAATTATAAAAATACCGGGCAATACCGGGTAGTAATGTGCGGGCTGGCCCGATGGTGACGGGTTCCATGGGTTGTCCCGAGGGTTAGACGGACGGGTTAAGGTTTTTGGCACAATTAGCCGGCTGCGGGCGGGGCGGGTCGGGCCGCCCCAAAGAAGGACGAGAAAGAATACATCCTGGTAATCTTGCTGAAACCATAATCTTGTTCTATTGTTCATCAATGAATGTGTGTTGCTTATGAAAGGGGGTTTAGCTCCTGCCTTTTGACCAAAGTGTCCTCTGCTCTGCCTCTCCGTTCTGAGCCTCTGGACATGTGGCCTGTCACCAGCGGAATGAGCGCAACGGCACACAATCTTTCTTATTTGAAAGGCTTGCACAGCTGTGCACGATGTGCACAGAGGGAATTGTAGGAGATCCACCAGCGCACAGTGCAGTGCGAGCTTGTGAGCTTGTAGAGTAGGATATTTCCTTCATTGATTCATTCATGTGAGTGAAGTGAACAGAATGTCGTGTCAAGATTAAAGTAAAATAACTTATTCAGCCACGACGAACTTATTCACCTCTCTCTTTCTCTCTCGATTATACAATCATCATTGCAATGCTCATTTTACCTTGATAAACAGCTAATTTGGGCTGCAGGGGGGACTGCAGTTTGGGTCATTTCCTCGTGTTTAAACTGGGATATCCTTGCATTAACGACTTGAATTTTTTTCAAGTCGACTTGTCAGACAGTCAAGTCGAAGTTGTATCGATTTATCGTTTTATGGCGGGGGGGGGGGGGGGGGGGGGGGGGTCCGTCGTGGTGGTTCCCCGCGGGGGGGTGGGGATCAAATGGTGCCGCTATATGCCGGCGCAGTGCTTATACAAAACACATCGCGAGGCTACGCATGGCGCATGTGGCAAGGTTAATACAATATGAAAACAATATTGGCACACAGCGCAGCGTCCACTCCCAGGCCAACCATAAAAACACATAGGCTAACATTATCAATACACAGCACTGAGCAGCCCACACATTAGAACGCAACAGAAGACATGATCGTTCTAACAGCAGCCACATCAGAATATGATCCATTTACAAGAAGCCTCCTCCTCCTCCACCACCATATCGCGCCGCGTTTCTTTTCTGTTCTATTCAGTAAATTAATGAGAATGACGCGGACAGAAGCATGCGTCCCGTGCGTCGCATGCGAAACGAGGAACAAGACGGCCACTGCACTGTAACATGGGGAGGTGGTGGTTGATGAAGTCCTGTATTCCTCTGACACTGTTTGCTGTTCGATCTGATCCGTGTACGCAATGATCAGTGGAACGCCGCGCGCCCAACAGAAGACATGATCATTCTAACAGCGGCCACATCAGAATACGATCCATTTACATGAAGCGCCCTCCTCCTCTTCCACCACCACCACCACCATATCGCGCCGCGTTTCTTTTCTGTATTCAGTAAATTAATGAGAATGACGCGGACAGAAGCATGCGTCCCGTGCGCACGGGTGGTGGTTGATGAAGTCCTGTATTCCTTTGACACTGTTTGCTGTTCGATCTTATCCGTGTGTACGCAATGATCAGTGGAACGCCGCGCGCCCAGAGCGCAAGAGCGCGCTGCGTAAGATTGGTAAGCCTAAATTAAGGCTGAACTCCGATAGAGTTGCAAAGGAAACTTCAAAGGAGACTTCTGTCCGTGAGTGACAGTAACCAATATTACAGTTGAATTATATACACATGCGTCGCACACATAGAGAAAGAAAAAAGGGGAAAACAAAGGTAAATGTTTAATTCCTCCTCTTTACTCCTTTCCCTCGGAGGAAGGGAAAAAAAACAACTTATCGACTCGTGCTTTTTGGAGTCGACACGTGTTATGCAAATCGATGCATCGATGTATCGATTTTTTGGTTAAAGCCCTACTTTAAACTGGGATATCCTTGCACGTTGTTAACAGTGTAGGTTTTGCTTTTGCGGGCTGGGGCGGGCTGTTTATTAAAATGTTGCGGGCGGGTTGCTGCAGACGGGCTGGCACCCTTCGCAGGGCAGAGCGGGGTGGGTCATGGAAAAAAAGACGGCCCACGTATTACTACGGTGCAGCATAACTAACAATGAACTGCATACCGCAAAAGCAGTGTCTGATTTGCTTGAAGTGAAAACTGTCCGATGATTATTCAATCATCAAACAACAGGAGTACCAGGCTCTATTGTCTGCACTGTGCAGGCTGCAACCCATACACCATTGTCATTGTTAAAAGCGCGTCAATATTCAGGGCTTGACACTTGCCCGCTTGCCGGGGCAAGTAAAAAAAAATGGTGGGGCAAGTGAAGACTGCTACCTGGTTGCCCGATCGGGCAAGTGTGCAACTTAGTGCACTATAACACAACACAAGATAAATTTGTCTTGAAGGCAGTCATTGCACTCTGCCTCTGTCTTTCCCTGCTTTCTAGCTGTCCACAATTCCAGGCTGGATTTGGGAAACAAAACAGGCAAATTAACACATCAAAATGACCATTAATCTTCTACAGTGTAGACCTGGGCTAATTAAGATGATGAATTTTAACTCTTGAGAGTGTAAAAATGAAACCAAATGGACCCGCAAGGGTCCATTTGGTTTCATTTTTACACTCTCAAGAGTTAGATCTGGTTAACCAACTTAACTGGGGACCACCTGGAACCTGGGGGGCAAGTGACCATAACCTGAGGGCAAGTAGAACCTGACTTGCACTTGCCCGATGGGCAAGTGCCTCGGAGACCTTAGTGTCAAAAGCCCATCAATATTATTCACACTATGTCATAGAGAATACAAAAACATACAATATCTCTCCCACCAACGTCCTGTGTTCATTTATCTACAGTCGTAGGCACAGACAATATCTGACACGTTTGCCCTCCTTTAGCGATTCCCAAAGTGTGGTCCAGGGACGCACAGGTGTCCTTGAGGGAGGTCCAGGGGATTCCCAGCTAAATAAAAGGTACTTTAAGCTACCGCATTTTCAGAACGGCTCCCCTTACCGGAAGTACGGCTGCTATGATGCGCCTGCCGTAGCTATCAAAATAGTTATGCACACAGCCATCCGCAACGGCAACGGGTTACCATGGTGACGTGTCGCGTCTATGCAGTGTGTGTCAAACAGGTGTTGTGGACACTACGTTCAAGTGTAAGTGCTGCTGTAGTAGGTATGGCTGCTACGGCAAGCAGGCTTATCTATCAAGCACAGACCGACTGCCTGTTGCCGTAGTGGAGACGTCACCGTTGTACTGCTTAAACTCCAGGCTGTACTGCTAAAACTCATGGCTTGGATCGTATAGACACTTATGGGTCTGTAACTGGGGTCCATTTGGTTCATAACATGAAGGCTCGGCCCTGATCCAAGTTGGCCCCCCCTGATCATGCAGAATGCTCGGCCCGAACCATGGAACAGTCGCTGCATGTAAATCTTAACAATCTCATATTTTAGAACAGGGGTGCCGTGCCCACACTTTCTTTTCATAGATTTCCTTGCATTTTTGTGAGGTACACCTGTAGTAGATTGGGTTCGGAGTATAAACTTGTATTTGATATATATAGACACGGACACAAAGCTTCAATCAGGATGCCGGTAGTTTACTGAATGAATGATGTGGTAGCAGAGCATACATCGTTCTCTTGCACTTGCGCAGTAACACTGAACTGTACCATCAACACAATGTCGGCAGGGGCAGCTCTAGTATAGCTGTATTAGCTAATACATTACAACACCTGGGGTCAATTTGTACATAAACCTTCATAATAATAATAAATAAGTACAATTAGAAACAGACCTTTGCTCTTTGCGGTCACGGAATTGTGTGAAATGGCAGATGCCGGCGTAAATGTACGTCTTTGTAGAAATGTAACTTGAGTAAAAGTACAAATCCTTGTCTTGGAAATATACTCAAGTAAGAGTAAAAGAAATAGAATACTCAAGTAAAGTACAAATCCTCTGTACTTAAAGGGGTACTCCACTTTCAAAAAAAAAAAAATAACTTTGTCATTTTTTTGAAAGTGGAGTACCCCTTTAAGTACATTACTTAAAGGGATAGTTCCGATTTTTGGAACTGAAGTTGTATGAAATACTTGATTATAGTGGTTCCAACTGTATCAGTTGATTGCCAGAGGGAGTTCTGCTCTAGTTTTGGTGAATATGAAGTAGTTCTGGTCATTTTGTGGGGGTCCCTGGGGCCACGCAGTAAAAGCAAATTAATTCACAAAAGTAATATCATTTGTATTGTTGAATTATTTCTGAAAAATAGAGGGGTCAGAAATGAACGGATGTGCGGAAATGGGTCAAAAACACAAATTTAACTGTGTGGCCACAGTAACCTCCACAAAATGAGCGGAACTACTTCCATTTTTCACCAAAACCAGAGCAAAACTCTTACCACGGGACGGGAAAAAATACAGTTGACACCACTATATTAATGGCCAGTATTTGATTGATTGATTGATTGATTGATACCGGGTTTTAAAGCACCTAGAGGGTGATGGAACTTACGCGAGGCTTCTCTTTGTCGACTTTAGCTCTGCTTTTAATTCAATACATCCTGACATTCTCTTAGAGAAGCTAAAAAGTATGAAGGTAAACCCATTCTTGATAAGGTGGTATTTTTCTTTTCTCTCTAAAAGAGAACAACAAGTGCGATTCAACTCTGTGCTCTCTGACAAGGCAGTGAGCAGTACAGGGGCCCCTCAAGGGACAGTTAGTTCATCTCTCTTGTTCACCCTGTATACAAATGATTGTGTCAGCTCATAACCAAATCATTACGTCATTAAGTTCTCTGATGACACTGTTGTTCTTAGTCTACTCAAAAAAGACTGTAGCATAAGTAGCTACACCGATGGAGTAGACAGGTTTGTAGGATGGTGTGACAACCATTACCTACAAATCAATACGAAAAAGACAGAAGAGATTGTTGTGGATCGTAAATCCATAGGTGACCATACCATGATCAGGATACATGGTCATGATATCAAACAGGTCACCTCATATAAGTACCTGGGTGTACAAATCGATGGTGAAATGAGCTGGCACACTCATGTTGAAAATCTTTGTGCTAGAATACATCAACGCTTGCACTTTCTTAGAAGACTAAGACTATTTGGAGTAAGTACGAACATAATGCTGATATTCTACAGAGCTAGTATTGAGTCAATTGTGAGATATGGTATCGCCAATTGGTTTGGAAACCTGACGGTTAAGTTTAAATCAGAAATCCTGAGACTGGTAAAGACGGCCGGGAAGATTATGGGGACGGCAACACCTCCCAACACCCCGCAGACCATCTTTGAGCAAGCCACACTAGGGCAGGCAAAGAAAACTGTGTCTGATCCCTCTCATATACTGTACCCTGAGTTTAGGTTACTGCCGTCAGGTAGGAGGTACGAGGCTCCAAAATGGAGATATAATAGATTTAAATACTCCTTTGTACCAATGTCCATTTCACTCCTCAATAATTCTCTTGCTGAGGGGGCAAGGGGAGGGAGGAGAAGACTGTGATTGTCGTATGATGCTGCTAGAACTGCACTAGTTTTGGTACTGTTGTATTTATTCTATTTATATTTATATTCTTCCTATGACTACTTAACTAAGCACTACTTTGGGAGGTGGTATGTAAGCCTGGTATGTAAGCCTGATGAGGTGTACGAGTCACTACTATTGTACTGTATGTACTGTACTGTATTGTCCTGTATTGTCTTACTTGTTGCTGCAAGTCTGTATGTCCAAGACAAATTTCTCGAACGAGACTAAATAAAGTAACCTTGACCTAGACCTTGATTGATTGCATATTTTATTAGACAATAAATAGCAAAACAGTACATAGTACAGGGCAAGTATTGATCTAATAGGATCACCAAAAAAGACCTAGCGGCCTTATTTACATTTGGGTCCTGTACAGTCAATACAATAATAGTAAACAAAAATAAAATAAATAAAATAAAATCAAAACACAACATTTTAGTCAAAAATAAATGTTGCATCAGGAGTGCAACATTTCATACAGCTTAAGAGTTTCCGTGCTTTTGCAGTAGAGCTACGTCACGCTTATCATTATCAAATAATAGTTATGACCGGTGCCGCTTAGGTTGATCTACGCCACTCTACGTCGCTTACCGTCGCTGGTTTGATACGATCCCAATGATAACGGCAGCGAGCAGCGTTCACATGCTCCCATCAGAACGGACCAAAATAAGAGACGGACCAATCCGGAACCGGAAGTGTGTCGCCAACTAACTTGTCTGACGGGAAACATTGACCGAAATATGAAATATGACTTTTAGATGAAAATTGCTGGCAATAGCTACCTAAAAAATATGAAAAAGTGCTGGCACTGAGGTTAACTTCAATAACAATCGGAACAATCCTTTTTAAGTAAATCGACTTATGTAACGTCCACCACCGCAAAATGATTTCGCCCTTCCTGTCTATAGTTCGTCTGTTAAAGTCTTTTTCATGGTGTGTCATCTGAGAAAAACGGAAACTGGTTAATGTCAAACCTGTCTTCTTTGCATTTTTATAGTCTTTGTAATAACTGAGCAGGGGACTGAATCCTAACCTCCCAGTCTCAGGGCAGACACCCCAGCCACGTGGGGACAGAGCTTTTCTCAGTTTGTTGATCCTCTCCGTTGTCTAGCTTCTGAAATCACATCAAGTCTACGGGCTGTGAATGTTTGTTTAATATACTTTTGGCAGCCAAGGCTATATGGCTTCATTTCAGCTGACAGGTTGAAATGAATGAAAGGCATGTCTAGCCAGATAGCATAAATCAGCATAGATTATTATGCTTATATTATGCTGAGGATTCACTGCTCCTGAATGAAATGCCGGTGCTGGGAGTCTGGTGCAACGCACAGGTCCTGTGCCAACCTGGTGAGAGCAGGAGCAGACCTGGTGAGACGTAGGAGGGATCTGGTTGATCAAGTCCCGACTTACGTCCCAGTAGCTACTCTCGGTCAGTCCACTAGGGAAAGACCCAAGAGCAGGAGCAGACCTGGTGAGACGTAGGAGGGATCTGGACAGGAGTCAACCCACAGAGCCTAGTCCCTCCATGTGCCAGAGTATAGTGCCTCTCAGTACCGGCAGAATAGTTCTGGAGCAGTGGATTGTGTGGCCTTGGGTCTTTCCCTAGTGGACTGACCGAGAGTAGCTACTGGGACGTAAGTCGGGACTTGATCAACCCCGGCTGGGTCGCCTGAGTGAGGGGTATGATGTTGCGAGACCCGAAACCCCGATGACCTTGGGATACATCACTGAGGATACGTCCCAGTTGCATCCATGCGATGTATCTTTAAACCAAACCGCTGAGCACATCGAGAGCATCAAAGGTTTTGATAAAAAACCTTTTTCAGGTGATGGCAGACTGGTTGTCCTATTGGATTTGGCCGCTATGATAAAGTGTTGCTGGCTCAGGCACAAATACAATTCTTCTGAAGCGTTTTAAGCATCTCAGCACTGTAGCTCCAGTAATTAACTCATTCAGCGCGATCGGATTTTCTTTGTTTTCTTTCCACTGCCGCGGCTCAAACCAGTTCGATCGGTAAAAAAGCCCTTATTTTGAAGCTCAGATCTCCTAAACAGGATGTGCTGTTTCTGTTATGCTGTGTCTGTTGTCTTGCCTAATCGATCATCTGGCGATGTACCCAAAAACATCCGGGTCACAAGTCAGGAAGAGCTGTGTAGCCCTGGCTGCTTAACCCATGCGCCAGCGACATTGAGGGGGCAAACCGGAGGAGAGCCGTTTGAATGCATTGGGCTGAATGCATGTCAATGGGAAGGGAAAAAAAAAAAGTTGTCCCCAATTCTGTCCCAAATGAAAGTCAGCAACGGGATGATCATCAGACGATGCGCACGGACTAATAGTTGGATTAAAGAATGAAATCTACATCTCGTCGTGATACGAGCCGTCCGCGTGACCGGCGGGGGGGTCTCCACGGGATGTCCACGAGCAGCTCGAGAACGGCGCTTTAAGAATTAAGAAAATAGATCCGTGTTTGAAGTCATTTAAAAAAAAAAAAAGTTTTTCGCCCTGAGTAGAATTTTCACAGTTCCTAAGTTGCCCACAGAGGCCAAATTACCAAGTTTTGTGTACAACTTTTCAACATTTTTGTGTACAAATGGAACCAAATGGACCCATTAGGGTCCATTTGTACACTCTCAGGAAAAAAGGGGCCTAAAAGAAAAATCAATAGGGATTTTAAGTTCCCGTCTCTAGGACTTGGACAAGACGAGAACGTGGGCGTGGTCCGTCGCAGTTGCGGCAGAAGCCCAACATAGTTAAGAAAGCAGCCGACACTGACGGGATCCACCTCTTCCACTGGCGTCTCTGGTTTCCATGGTGACGCTCCTCTACAGCGTAGCTCTCGTCCATGTTGTTAATATGACGCCAAAACTATGTTCTGCCGTCGTAGGAGAGGCTCCCACAGCCGCGAGGCTGACGTTGTTCATTACTGACGTCGTAGGTCGCATGTCCGTCCAGTCTTAAATAGGCTACTACCATGGTGAAACACAACTTGACTTCAG
This sequence comes from Benthosema pterotum, assembly GCA_039105355.1. NCBI lineage: Eukaryota > Metazoa > Chordata > Actinopteri > Myctophiformes > Myctophidae > Benthosema > Benthosema pterotum. The sequence goes on along the minus strand of CM076978.1, from coordinate 42,721,875 downwards.
GTTGTGTTTCACATGGTAATGTTTTTTCTTTCAGGTAATAGAGGAACGGTTAAAGGTAATACAGGAAACTTTAGCGCGTACAAACACTGTGTCTGTAAACAGATTTGTTTAAAAACAGAATCTAACTCCACCTCACCTCCACTCTATTGGCTCTTTATGAAACTGTTGGAGACTGCTGTGCTGTGATTGGCTAAAACGCTGCCTCACCCCACATAACCCCCCCCCACCCCTCACAAATTAGGACCGCCTTTCCTGAACCATTTTCATGATTTGTCGACAATAACAAAGTTCTGGACTGTCTGAAGGCAAAGCATGTGTCTGTCTGCAGGGGAACAGCAGCAGCAAAGTAGAAGCAACATAGAGGGGAAAAAAGCAAAAAAATATCTATTTTGACTTTTGCTAAAAATTGCCTCTACGTTTTATGATTTTTTTCAGATCTTCATTTCTAGGAAACACAGAATGGGTTAACTTTTTTATCATGTCCACCCATCTCTAGGTATATTAATGACGTAGTAAAATGTTGAAAATGGGTGGAATTCCCCCTTAAGTTAAGTGCGTGCACATATTCCATTCCATACGGTAACCGGTCAGGTGGGCACAAAAACCAAGGGGGCACACCAGACAACTGGGCAAAAATACATCTGGGCATAGGGCCAACTGGGCAAAAAATACATCTGGGCATAGGGCTAACTGGGCAGGCAATACATCAGGGCATACATCAAACTGGACACACAAGACAGCTGGACACATTGCTTTGATGTGCCCCCCTTTCTGATCCCCTGCTGTGAACCGTCTGTGAGCAGTCTGCTGTCTGCCTGTTGACACCAGTACCTGTCTGTCTCTCTCTCCCTTGTGTCTCTCTCTACCCCCCGCCCACCCCCCCCTCTGTCTCACACACACACACACACACACACACACACACACACACACACACACACACACACACACACACACACACACACACACACACACACACACACACACACACACACACACACACACACACACACACACACACACACACGTCACAAGTTGAGAAATAATGGACCAAAGTTAGTTCTCCAAATTAGAAAAATTAAATAAGTGTCCAAAGTTCATTTTTCAAATATAATGGACCAAAGTTCGTTTTTTTTTTTTTTTTTTTTTTTTTTCCCTTTTCCAAATCCTATGTGTGAAGGGCCCTTGGATGATTCTTTTATTTTGGGGTGATTATTTTGGGGAGATTAAGAGAGTCACCCTCCCCCCTGTCTGTGAAAAGAACATTCTATGAACATTGTTCAGCGACTCCAAAAAGTCCACCTTCAAACCCCTCCTAAACAACCCAGTTGTTGTTGTCAAGGTATACTTTTAGACAAACAAACAGAACCTTGTTAAAAAGGGAAAAGGTTGTCCTTTAAACAGGATAGTTTCCTGTTTAAATGTATCTTTAAGTAAGATCCCTCTCACACACACACACACACACACACACACACACACACACACACACACACACACACACACACACACACACACACACACACACACACACACACACACACACACACTCTTGAAAGTGGCACCTTTTTAACACCCCCCCCCCCCCCCCCCAACACCGCCCTGGACATTCAAAATGTTTCAGTGTGTGTAGTGATTCCCCAGTCCCTTTCAGAGACTCCAAAAAGTCCAGATACCTTTAAACCTTTAAATTTCAATTCATGATAGTCTAGTTTATCTAATGACCTAGAACTTTGTTAAAGCTTAAATACATGTTTTCATTTACATGCCCCCCCTCCCCATTAACACATTCCCTTGAAGTGAGGCATTTTCATGCAAATGTGTTAGTCTGTGGAAACCCAAAACCTTTAGTAAGAAGAAGAAGAAATTAAATGAAAACATGTATTTAAGCTTTAACAATGTTCTAGGTCATTATGTATATGCCTCTGGCGAAATTGTATAAAGGCATATATCGCTAAAATTACATAAACCAACTTGGTAGTTAGATAAACTAGTCTAAAACTATCCTGATGTCAAACAAGTCCCCCTGACATATGTCCTAATGCTATTTTTCTTTTCTTTTTTAAAATATCTTTCTGCTGATTTTTAACAGGCTACTATGTTTCCCATTTTTTGCTTATTTACTACGTCTTTTCACAGACAGGGGGGGGGGGGTGTTAAAAAGGTGCCACTTTAGAGAGAGAGAGAGAGAGAGAGAGAGAGAGAGAGAGAGAGAGAGAGAGAGAGAGAGAGAGAGAGAGAGAGAGAGAGAGAGAGAGAGAGAGAGTTTCTCTCTTAATCTTAATTCTTTCTCAAAATAATCACCCCAAAATAAAAAAATCATCCAAGGGCCCTTCACACATAGGATTTGAAAAACTACCTTTGGTCCATTATATTTGAAAAATGAACTTTGGACACTTACTTAATTTTTCTAATTTGGAGAACTAACTTTGGTCCAGTATATTTGAAAAACGAACTTCGGTCACTTTTATTTAATTTTAGGAACTAACTTTGGTCCTTTATTTCTCAAGTTGTGTCATTGTGTTGTGTTATTGTGTGAGAGAGTGTGTGTGAGAGAGAGAGAGAGAGAGAGAGAGAGGGAGAGAGAAAGAGAGAGACAGGCAGACAGACAGGCAGGCAGACAGACAGAGCAGTGGATCTCTCAACCATTTCACGCCGTGACCGTCTCTCACTGTCTCTCTCACACAATGGGGGGCCGGGGGGTACTTCAAGATCAAAGTCATATGCCTAAGTATCCGGTTTGCCCAATTGTCCATATGCCCATATAGCCTGTATGCCCTCTGGTCCATTTGCCCAGTTAACCTGTGTGCCGAACTGCCTGTATGCCCAGTTGGCTTTTTGCCCACTTTGCTAGAAAAGTGTGTGCCTACATCTCCAGTGTGCCCACTCGACCAGCATTCACACATACTGTATATCCTAGGCCTATAACCCATTACGCTCTCATGGATGCGGTGTTGGCAACTTTGCACATTTGTCACCATATTTACCTTTTTTTCCAAACCCCACTAGCACCAAAATTAGTGGAACAACTCCTGGTGGAAAATCTAGTGCTTTTTTGCTGGTGAGTTGGGGCGAAATTGGTTGAGAGGCGCCAGAGATCATTTTTTTCCTCCTTCCTTTCTTGAAAGGTAACCAAAAGGACACTTATAGATCTGTAACTCTTGAGATCGCAAAATGAAACCAAGTGGACCCATAATGGTCCATTTGGTTTCATTTACACTCTCAAGAGTTAAATTATATTTAAACATCTGAATTACCTCATTTTCAAGAATCTACACATTTAGAAAATGTAGAAGAATTGACATTTTGACCAATGTTTTACCAGTTATTTAATTAAAATACAGAATAAAAAGTGGTCCCTGGTATGAAAATGGCTGAAAACCACTGCTCTTGTGCGTTCTAGTGCATTTTGGAAGTGCCTCTAGTGTATTTTGGATTTTGGCAGTTGGCAACACTGCATGGACATCTTGCTCCAGGCCAGACTGAATGCTGTGATCATCGGGTCAACGCACCATCCAGTTACATCACCAGACATAGTGGTGCACATTGCACATACAGGGTTATTTCTGTCATAGACCTTTCAGAAGAAATACATGATTATGATTTGAAGAATGCCAAGTTCTTTTATACTTAGTTCCATTAGTGGTGACACATGATGTAATTGAGGGTGACTGGGGATATGTGGAGGAACGCTGGGCGATTAAGCTGACAATCTAATGGCCTATTAGTTAAGAGATAGTGTCCGGGGGTTGCCTTAGAACACAGGCTGTGAGACGGAAGTAGAGAGTAAAGGCGCTGTGAATGAACAGCCACATGACAGGGGAAAACCGCCTACTCAGACTAGCTACTGAGAATTGGATTTGATAGAGCACTTAATAGTTTTATCGCCGATCACACGCTCGTCGTGTTCTTACTGTGGGGCAGCGCTCGCCCAACACGACGAAGGCGCAGAACACGACAAAATGTAGATTTAATTCTTTAATCCAACTATTAGTCCGAGCGCATCGTCTGATAAGGATCCCGTGGCTGACTTTCATTTGGGACAGAATGGGCGAATGGGACATTTTTTTTGTCCCATTCACACCCATTCAATCCAATGCATTCAAAAGCCTTTCCCGGAATCTGCCCCTGAATGTTGTGGAGCGCACGGGTAGATCCACTAGGGCTGGACGTCACTTCCTGACTTTTGACCCAGAACTTTTTTGCTCAGATCGTGAGAGGACAGGTTAGTCAAGACACCAGAAACAGCATGACGTCATCGCACATCCTGTTTAGGAGATCTGGCACTTCAGAATAAGCGTTTTTTACCGAATGCACTAGCTTGAGCTGTGGCATATAGCAGAAAACAACGAACGCACACTTGCGGTAAATGAGTTAATAGAGTGACAACTTAGCAATTTTACCTAACCTATTGCTGAATCCCCAAATTACCGATTTAGTGTCTCTGATGCAGGATACTGGACAGGCCCTTGTCTGTTTGGAGATTGTCATTACCGCGACTTTTCAGTTGCCACCCGAAATAAAGCAGCGGGGTTGGGAAGGAGCGCTTGTTTTACCCTGCCGGCTACTACTAGTAGGGCGGGGCGAAGCATAGTTTTACTGAGGTTATGGTTAGGGTTAGTAACCGCATAAAGCAGTGGTTTTCAACCTTTTTGACACCAGGGACCACCATTTATTCAAAATTTGAACCACGGACCACCATTTGAGGACAGTTTAGCCCACAGACCCCAAAACTAAAGATTTATTTTTGCTTTTATTTATCTACAGTTCCAGGCTGGATTTGTGGGAACAAAACAGTCAAACCTACAGATCAATATGATGATGAATATTTTAACTCTTGAGAGTGTAAAAATGAAACCAAATGGACCCGCAAGGGTCCATTTGGTTTCATTTTTACGTTCTCAAGAGTTACTATGCTTCGCCCCGCCCTACTAGTAGTAGCCGGCAGGGTAAAACAAGCGCTCCTTCCCAACCCCGCTGCTTTATTTCGGGTGGCAACTGAAAAGTCGCGTCATTACCCCCACCCACAACTATTGGATAACAACTTTTAATTTTATTATTTTGTCAAAAAATAACCAGAACTAGATCAGCACCTGGTAGAGTGCAAACTTGCCCGAGGCATAGGTCTGATATCAACAACCCCCTGAGGCCTGAGCAGAGCCTAACATAAAGACATTACAACACAGTTACAATTCATCCAAATACATAGTCAACATATCACAGACCATAGAACACATAATGATCACCCATAACAGAACTAGACACCGCAATATTCAATTCAATTCAGTTCAATTCAAATGGCTTTATTGGCACGAGAAAACATACATTCCCAAAGCAAGAACAGAACAACAAGAAATACAATATAACAAGAAAACACAATATAACAGAAACAAGGAAGTGCAATACAACAGCACAACCAAGGTTATGAACATATGGAGGTCGTAGCCTTCGATAAATCTAAATTTGTACATGCCGATGTAAGAGTACAATACAATGTTTATTCCTCAGGGTGGTTGTGTTTAATTTGATAACCTTCTTTTATCGCAGCACATCACGAATCTTGCTGCTGCTGCACGTTGTTGTACTTCGCCCAGCAGATATGGGAATTTTTCGTTGTTTGTCATGTTCTCGAAGTCTCTGTGGATGGTTGTAATCCGTGGGAAGTATGTGTCTCTGATGTCTTGGCACAAAGGACAGATGGTTAGGAAGTGTTGTTTCCACTTTGTTTTGTGTGCAGTGGGCGCATACGTCTTCCCTAGGGATACATGTCTGCCTATGGTGGCCTTTCTCAATTGCAAGACTGTGTTCACTCAATCTGTACCTAGTTAAGATTTTCCATATATCCAACATGCTATAATCCATAAATAATGATCATCACATAATCAGAACTCAGAACTAGTGTCACTGGGAGGAGGCCGGGGAGGTGGAGGAACTTTGAACAGGGACATGGAGGCAGCTAGCAGGAAGGCTGAGGATAGAGTAGTAACTGCTTATAAAGAACACCTGATTGAATGTGTGCTTGAGTGACTTGCTGACAGCCAATGAGACTGAGGGGAGTTGACATGGAGAGAGACTGCTGATTTAAAGACGGAATCAGAAAACAGACAGAAACAGAATGAATTACCAACTAAGAATAAGGAGTATAATAAAATAAACCTTCTGCCCTCCGTGTCTCCATGAACTATCGCTTGCGCTGGATTGGCTTGATCACAGGTGACGCTGAAAACTTAACAGGAAAGAAGTAGAAAAGCTGGCACAATGTGTGTCAAGAGAACAACCTGGCTGTCAATGTTGACGGAACAAAAGAACTCATCTTTGACTCCAGGAGCTCTCCCAGGAACCACTGTCACTATCAAGATCGGAGGAGCTGCAGTAAAAAAGGTCAAGGAGTTCGAGTTCCTTGGTGTGCAAGTCACATAGAGGATCTCTCCTGGGCAGTACTGTAACAGACAAGAGTGCAGTGTTGCCAACTGCCAAAATGCACTAGTGGCACTTCCCAAATGCACTAGAATGCGCTAGACTAGAGCATTAGTTTTCAACCATTTTCATACCAGGGCCCACTATTTATTCTGCATTTTAGCCATGGAGGACCACCATTTGATGTTGAGTTTAGTCTCTCTGACTAATTTAGGAGAAATAACTGGCAAAACGTTGGTCAAAATAGCAATTCTTCTACATTTTCTAAATGTGTAGATTCTTGAAAATGAGGTAATTCAAATATTTGAATATAATGTAACTCTTGGGAGCGTAAAAAGTTTACGCTCTCAAGAGTTACAGATCCTTTTCCGGGTCCATTTGGTTACCAATGGTCCTTTCTAGGAAGGAAAAATGGTGAAAAAACGAGGGTTTTATCTCTGGCGCCTGTCAATCAATTTCGCCCCAACTCACCAGCAAAAAAGCACTCGATTTTCTGCCAGGAGTTTTTCACTAATTTCGGCGCTAGGGCCTAGGGGTGTCTGAAAAAAAGCTAAATATAGCGACAAATACAGCAAGTTGGCAACACTGCAAGAGCGGATGCTGAAGAAAGAAACACAACAAAGCCTCATCTTTCTCATTCTCATTTTCTCATTGCAGCAATTCATCTCACCAATATCACAAAGGCTGATTTGACCTTTGAGCGACTTTAAAGACTAAAAAGGAAGGAAGTGGAGGAAGTTGAGAGATAGCAATCAGGCATGATTGTTCTCAGTTGTGCATGGCAGGTTCCAACTTAATCTTTTCATACATTCATGATAAGCAAGACTATTTATTATTCAGAATGAGTACAGTAGTGTGTGTGTGTGTGTGTGTGTGTGTGTGTGTGTGTGTGTGTGTGTGTGTGTGTGTGTGTGTGTGTGTGTGTGTGTGTGTGTGTGTGTGTGTGTGTGTGTGTGTACACAATATTGGTATCCATTTTATTGCTGCCTTTTAATTTTTCGGTGTGTTTATGCAAGAATAACATTAAGCACCATTCTATCTTTGTGAACTGTTTCTAGACTTTGTAGCAGTGGTTGTCAACCAGTGGTCTGTGGACCACCAGTGGTCCTTGAGAGGGTTCCAAGTGGTACCTCCGAGTGGGCTAAATGATGGGGCAGTTGGCTAACAAGGTGTAACTCTTGAGAACGTAAAAATGAAACCAAGTGCACCCTTGCGGGTCCATTTGGTCTCATGTTTACACTCTCAAGAGTTAAAACATTCGTCATCTGAATTAGCACCACACAATTAGAGAATTTAGAAGATTAATGGCCGTTTTGATCTGTATGTTTGCCTGGAATTGTAGACAAAAACGAAATAAATGTTTGGGTCTGTGGGGTGAAAATATCATCAAATGTTGATCCGTGGCTCAAATGCTAAAGAAATAGTGGGCCCTGGTATCTCTGGTAGAAAAACCACTGCTTTATGGAGGAGTTCTGCATCGCTGCAGAGCTGTTCAAAGGTCTTTGACGTCTGTCTTTGAATTAAATCAACGAAGAGAAAAACTGTGCACCAATACACCACTATACCACTTTCACTGTCCATGGGCAAGCTCACTGGAGCATCCCAGACAGAATTCAATCCACACCTGTGCTTTATAATGCAGTGAACTTGGGCCATGCATTTTAACAATCAACTCTGTCAACAAAATGAGTAATGCTCTGCCACCATCCATTAATAGCTTTTAGATTGCTGCAATGCCTCTTCCAAAGCAGGCCTGAAAATCCATCTTCCAGTGGACCACAAGGGGAGGAAAAATAATTCACTGTTTCGATAGAAATGAGATGGCATTCACTGTCGGTTCCAGACTCATATACGATAATGCGACACGCCAGTGTCATTATGAGACTGGCTGATTAGCCAGGCTGGGAACAGAGTGGGCACTACTGCAAAGGGAGGCACACTGTATCTATTTCCTAAATACAGCATTTCAAAAAGGATTGGAACAATAGTTACGGTATTATTATTATTACTACTATTATTAGGGTTGTCCCGATCACGTTTTCTGGTCCCGATCCCGATCATTTGAGTTTGAGTATCTGCCAATCCCAATATTTCCCAATCCGATCACTTTTTGTTTTGCTCGTGAAACAATCCTGACAAATTTTCCTGATCCAGATACATTTTGCAAATGCATTAAGAAAAAAAGGACTAAAACTCATTTAAATTGTCCCAAAAAAAGATCTTATATGAAGTCCACCAAATAGCAGAATAATATAGCAGACTAGAATAGCACTCCTCACTCAAATGTGCACTTGTGCAATTAACTCTAAAGCAAATTCCACAACATTGATTTACCTGCTAAAATGTCAACCCCTTACCATTGTGTCTGATCTCTGGTTATACTGGTATATTTACCAATACAGAATGGTCTGATGACAACAAATTAGGGCCAATACTTTTCTGGTACCGATACAGTATTGACGATACCGATAAGAACCGTTATGACAAAAAAAGGCCGATCCGATACTTTTCCCGACACCGATACAGTATCGGAACATCCCTAACTATTATTATTAGTGATGCACAGATGTATTGGTCCACATATCGGCTTGGCCAGTATTTGCTGTCATCAGTCAATATCGTAATTGGCAAATAAAACTGACATGTTATTTTTCTTACCACTAGCATAATAAATAGGGCCAGAATTAGCTTAAATTCATATTCAGAATTATTTCCAGATGACCAATTTTTTTTAGATTAGATTAGAGATTAGAATGATGATGGATGATGATAGTCATAGAAGGAGAACTTCTGAAAGCGTCATGGGTAAAGATAAACAGCTTTAAAATATCCAAAAATGGTCAAAATGACTCAAGCATGCTAGTGTTAAAGGTACATGCCACCATTTTATATGTTGATAACATTCAGAAGATATAGAGTTCTTTCCTGCTGATCATTGGGTGTGTAATGTGTGGATTTGTATCTTTTAGATGTTAGCAGTGAGTCCAGTGTCTCTGACGTCGTCAATACTACTTCCTGGACTACATGTTGTCTCAGAAAGACACAAGGAGGTGTAGAGCACCAAAGAACTGTGGGAATTGTAGTCCAGGAAGTAGTGTCCAGGACATCAGAGACACTGGGTTCACTGCTAACATCTAAAAGATCTAAAACCCACACATTATTTATTACACATATAAAGACCACCAGGAAAGTGTTACAAATCTTCTAAATGCCATTAACACATATTGTGAAATGTCCCTTTAAACATGGTATCTGTACCGGCAAGGGAATTTCCATATCGGTGCAGTTCCAATTAATGTTTCTAGTCTATAGATAGACTGATGCTGCAGGACTGTGCCTACCTTATTAAACAAAGTTCCCCAAGGAACTATACTTGACAGGCAAAACCGCTGCGCAACAAAGGCAGCACAGCACGGCAAACTTCTGAACTTGCTTCATACATAATGAATTGACACGAGACGCGACCACAGCCCCAACCTCCATGCCTGTTGCTTAGTAATGAATATTCATGATGCTCTCAACATGGAAATCACCTGCTCACTGAGCACATTAGCTCTAATCCGTTGCCATATCTCCGTTCACTGTGTCGCATGCTTTAGGGCTAATTGGGGTGCGCCGGGTTCATCTCATCTGATCTATTCTCCCCTGCGCTCTTCAGATGGAGTCGGACGGGACGCTGTCGGCGCAGGAGCAGATGTATATCCTTTATGATGTTAAACTGCAGTGCCATCAGAACCTCTCCAACAGGGACCCGGTCGCCCCTGCAGGTACAATGCAGCACTTAAGCCTTTTCCGTACTGTGACGCGTTTTGGTGATCTAAGCGTTATATGTCTTTACTTTAGCTATTGAAAAAAAATATCAGACCTACAAGCTCGTAGCGCGCCACTGAGTGGCGCGCTACGAGCTTGTAGGTCTGATATTTTTGAAAAATCGTGAAAATGTGCCACAAATCTTTGAATAGGCTATATTATTTCGGAAGCAAACATTTTAACTAAAATCTTTGCTTCTGGAGGATCCCGAGAACAACATCAGATGGGGCTCTGCAGCCAAATATAGATAAATCTGGGGGTCCTTGGCATGAAATATGTTGAGCATCACTGACACAGGAACATAGAATTGTTGTTGTTGTTGTTGTTGTTTTTTAAACTAGAATCTAGTGTTAAAAACTAGAATCTAGCATCAGAAACTAGAAGCTAGAAACGATGATCGGGAACTAGAATTTGGTGCCATAAACTAGAATCTAGCATCAGAAACTAGAAGCTAGAAACAATGATCGGGAACTAGAATTTGGTGCCATAAACTAGAATCTAGCATCAGAAACTAGAAGCTATAGCGCCCGAAACTAGAAACATTCATCAGGAACTAGAAACTAGTGTCAGAATAGAATAGTGTTAGAAAGAGAGACTAGAATCTAGTTTTAGAAACAAGAAACTAGTGTCAGAATAGAATAGTGTTAGAAAGAGAGACTAGAATCTAGTTTTAGAAACTAGAAACTAGTGTCAGAATAGAATAGTGTTAGAAAGAGAGACTAGAATCTAGTTTTAGAAACTAGAAACTAGTGTCAGAATAGAATAGTGTTAGAAAGAGAGACTAGAATCTAGTTTTAGAAACTAGAATCTACTGTCAGAAACTAGAATCTAGCCAGGGCAAAATCGGTTAAGTAAAATTTGTTTTATGCTCACATGCATGAACATGCATGCACACATACACACACATGCGCGCACACGCACATGCACACACGCATACACAATCTGATTCACATGTGCGACAGGATGCTGTCAGGCTGACAACACACTTCATCTATTTTCTCACATACTTCAAACACGTCATAGGTGCATGGTGCGCTGATCCATGAAATGAGATAAAGCACTTAGGAATGGAGGGGAGGAGGCATGCGCATCCATACAGGTGTATTAGAATAGATAATAAAAGTTAAGAGGGAAATGGTTTTTAGTTGTAACTAGTTGAAACTAGTTTTTTCTTGACTAGAAAAATGTGATCCGCAGAGCATATGGGTCTCCGCCAGTTCAGGTAACGCAATTTCCGGACTATAAGCCGCTACTTTTTTCACATGCTTTTGACCCTGCAGCTTATACAACGGTGCGGCCAATCTATGGATTTTCCAGGTTCCAGGTGGGCTCCGCAGACTAAATGATAGAAAGTTGGTTAACCAGATGTAACTCTTTGAGAGCGTAAAAATGGAACCAAATGGACCCTAGTGGGTCCATTTGGTTTCATGTTTACACTCTCAAGAGTTAAAATATTCACCATCTAAATTAGCACCACTTAATTAATAAGTCATAAGTCATGTTCATTTTGGTCTAATTTTGATGTTTTGCCTCTTTTGTTTGCGAAAATCCATTCTGGAATTGTGAACAAAACCAAAAGAAATCTTTAGTTTTGGGGGTCTGTTGGGTGAAGATGTTGTTTAATTGTGAAAAAGTTGAAAACCACTGCTCTAACATGAAGCACCTGACGATAAGCCTGGTGCGGCTTATAGTCAGGTGCGGCTTATACAAGGAAAAATCGTATTTTGCACCACATTTAGCTGGTGCGGTCTATATTCAGGTGCAGCTTATAATCCGGAAATTACAGTAGTTTATTGAGGCACTCGCAATATCATAATAATGTATTGCCTTATCCACACTTTAGGCAAGGCGGACACCATAAGACATATTTGTGTTGTGTGTATATATATACTGTAAGGCTAGAAGAATGTACAGTTCATACATACCGTAATCTACTCTTGATGGAAAAGCACCTACCAATGTATGATAGGTGCTTTTCCATCAAGAGTTTTTGAAATAGGAAGCAATAAGTAGGCTAAGTAGCCTAAATAGAGAAAAAAAATAATGTCTCTTGTTACCATCTACTGATAAAATGCACTACTTGGTAGATATTAAATAAGCAGTTGGTGGCAGTAGTAATTTAATTCATGTTGTAGTCAGATTTGTAGTCATCAAACAGGAAACCAGAAGGCAGAATATGAAAGTACCCGTTCATAATACTGATTCTGATCCCACCTTGCAGGTTTCCCGTCTGTTAACTAAAAAATCTTGGCTAACACATTTCAATTTTACCATCCGTTACGGTTGATACACCCAAAAAGGGATTGCTGCCCAGTCCGTCTACAGTTTACTGACACATGCATGGCAAAGGCCGTCTGGCTCGGGAGTCGAATGCGCGACACACCGTCCGGCTGGCTTGGCAGCCTATAGGTGCCCAGATGGGTCAGGATAATGAGACACAATTATCTTATCGTGTTGGATGCACGCGCACGCACACATGCACACGCGCACGCACACACACACACTTTCTCAAGCTGTCTTTCAATCAGTCTGTCTGTTAAATAAATAGAAATGTGTTGTTGACTTGACAGGAGTTTGCATAGGTTCGTTTTTGAGTACAGGACAAGGGACCCCTGCCCTTCGACCTTTGTGAATGAGTCTGGATGTGCAACGACAGTAAATTTCCATTTTGCCCATGCATGTTGATTTGGTCTGTTGGTCCCCTTTGTCAGTTCCAATCTGTTTTGGAGAAATATCGCTTCCATGATCAAACCGTTTTCAAATGGAAATCAGAGGCACTGGTTTAAATCTAAATGTAGAAGAATGTAAATTCAACTGAGAGATGGAACAAGCTGTCACTCCGCTCTGTCCCTTTAACGCAGGGTTCGGGAACGTTTTTGGCTGAGAGAGCCATGACCACCACATATTATTAAATGAAATTCTGTGAGAGCCAAACATTTTTTAAAACCTAACATTCAAGTACCGGTAAAACTTTTAAAGTACAAGTCTGATTTATTTTTTTAATAACATTGTTATGCTGTTGCTAATCATTGATTAGCAACAGCAGTATTTCTTTTTTTAAATCAATGTATTTATTGATCCCCCCCACACCCATATACAGTACATACTGTGATAACACAGAGACACTGCTGATCTTTTTTACAGAGGCTGAGGAGATAGTGAAGAACAGCAGAAAGTAAACCTGTCCATTTTATGTAATTTCAACGCGTCAACAATTCTGAGTTATTTTAATAACATTCTTATGCTGTTGCTATTTTATCATTGCATATTAGACACACAGCAGAACCTGCTCTCTCCACAAAAGCAAATTCCTCTGTCCATTAATGCTGAAAAGTATGATATTCCTCATCCGTTTTAGGGGTTTAGGGTTTCGTTTTAGTTAACTTGATTATTATTACTTTTTGCACATGCGCACTTCGGCTGCTATTTTTGACAGCAGAGCAAAATACGTCAAACAGTGTATTTTTGCCACTTTCCCACTGAAACGACTGCGAATCGACTTTTTTTCTTTCGTTTCGTTTATGCACAAACAAGTCTAATGGCACTTTTTATATAATTAAAGATTTGTCTGCAAGTCCAATGCAGCCATCAAAAGAGCCACATCTGGCTCGCGAGCCATAGTTTCCCTACCCCTGCTTTAACACAACCCAATGCACTCCAATCAGCGTATCTCGCACCTAGGACCTTTTAAAAGGTTACCTTCATCTACCTTATCTTACTTGTGCTTTGCGTTCAGGGCTCTGAGCCCCTGCCTTCAGGAAGGATTTGCCTCAGCTCTCGATTACGCTGGACTCGCGCCGAAGTTGTGACAGTGGTGCTTCATTCATTCGTTCTTGCAATCATTCCCTGCATCTTTATTGTATAGTTTCCGAATTAAGCATGCATCATCTACGCCAGGGGTGGGAAATTATTTTTCCCAAGGGGCCAAATGAGATGCATAAAATATTGTGGAGGGCCAAAACTAAAGGCTGAACTAAAGTCTGTGTAATATTAATTTAATTTCAAGATAAAAGTAATAGTAAGACCAACCATTTTAACACCAGGGGTCTCTATTCAGTATTTGAGCCACGGACCACCATTTGATGGCATTTTAGCCCGAAAGACTCAAAACAATTCGCAATTCCGGGCTGGATTTCACAAACAACACTGGCAAACATATAGATAAAAAATGACCATTCTTTTACATTATCTGGCTAATTCAGATGATGAATATTTTAACTCTTGAGAGTGTAAACATGAAATCTGGTTAACCAACTTTCCATATTTAACTGGACCTCTCTCAAGAACCACTGGTGGTCCCCGGACCACTGGTTGAAAACCACAGTACCCTTTCAAGGGGCGATCAGAGTCAGCCAAAGGGCCGCATTTGGCCCCCGGGCAGCATAATGCCCAGGTATGATCTACGCAGTTGTGAAGTGTAATCTCTTGGGTTGAATGTTGTATCCAAGTAGACAAACATGTAGGTGCAATATATTCTATACTCCTCTCTAATAGGTTAACAGTTTATAATTGAGGAACAGACTGACTGTTTTTTGGATATAGTGATCAAAGGGCTGAAAACAAGTTTAAAGGCCAGATTTACAGTACATTCTGTACATAATAGATACAACACAAATTTTGCCTCGTACATTATGTGCAAACTCAACTGTACTCAGACGTGTGCACCCTACATGCAATTAACTTCACTCTTATAGTATACGCGTAAAAAATATAGTGTCATGTGTACTATGCTCATTGCCCATTTTTGGATTGCATAATGTAGTTATGTTGCATTTTAGAGCAACTATAACTATCCACTTAAAAAAGGCAAAAAAACAAAAAAAAACAAACAAAAAAAAACAGGTAAAATAACTTGCCCAACACAGGTGCTGAAAAACAATGCGGTAGCATTTTGGCATTACTTTGCACTTGGACTGAATAGGGTTCTGGGGATCAAGTGGTAAGCAATCAAAGCCTGCAAGCTACGCTTGAATTGCCTCAGTTTAAAGTTGATTGTATCTATTGTCGAGGACGCATTCCTTCACTTCACCACATTTATTCTCATTTTTTTCATGCACTTCTCCTTTTGTTCACTTTGTCTTTTTTGGCATGCATTCACAAGCAAGCACAATGTAACCTTGCATCAGCTAATCCTTCCGAGGACAATGTATACTAAATACGTAAGAATAAAAGCACACAGTAATTATTATGTAACTGCTTATCTCATCCCAGTCCTCACTCAGCAGCAGCTCCAGGCGATAATCATGCAAGTGGCTTCATTCTCCCATAGAGGGCACTTTATTTTCCGAGCAAAACGCTCGCTATTATCCGCAATGAACAACAGCACAAAAGCCTGGAATAAACGCTTGCATTATAAGGTAGAATTATACACCAATTAAGAGAATAATTAATAAAATTGCAAAACAGAACAACCAAGAACCAACAACGAAATGAACAAATACTATTATGTTGAGTGTGTCCATGGTGGGAGGAAAAAAACAAATGCACCAGCCACCAACAGACAAATTTAGTTGAGCATTAATTTATAGGTCTAAGCCTAGGCTTTTGTCACCTCTAAACCCCTTTATCCGTTAACTTTTTTTTGCCTTTTTAAACTAATTTAAAAAACTTTTTTTCAATAGTTAAAATGGCCACTTTACAAGCTCACAACATGTCAGTAGATTGGCATGTTGAACTATTCCAAAAAGTTTATCAAAATAGTAAAAGAGGGATAAGGGGTTTAGAGTGTAACGACATTGGAGTCCCTAGTGCAGGGGTGGGCAATTATTTTTCCCAAAGGGCCAAATGAGATACATAAAATATTGTGGAGGGCCAAGACTAAAGGTTAAACTAAAGTCTGCATAGTATTAATTTAATTTTGAGATAAAAGTAAGAGTAACACCAAACATTTTGACACCAGGGCCTTCAATTTATTCAGTATTTGAGCCACGGACCACCATTGGTGACATTTTAGCCCTGCAGACCCAAAACTAAAGATTTCTTTTGCTTTTGTCCACAATACCAGACTGGATTTCACAAACAAAACAGGCAAACATAGATAAAAAAAAATGACCATTCTTTTACATTCTCTGGCTAATTCAGATGAATATTTTAACTCTTGAGAGCGTAAACATGAAACCAAATGGACCCGCAAGGGTCCATTTGATTTCTTTTGCTCTCAAAGAGTTACATCTGGTTAACCGACTTTCCATATTTAACTCTCAAGGACCACTGGTGGTCCCCGGGCCGGTCAGAGTCAGCCAAAGGGCCGCTTCTGGCCCCCAGGCCGCATAATGCCCAGGTATGCCCTAGTGTCTGGGAGGTCATCCTCAAGCATTCGGCAAGCATTCGCCAGGACCATGGACAGTTCCAACGTCCTCGGACAGCTTTAATGGGATGTCCAGCCCTATAGTAGCCATGCTGGCATAATTATCAACTCAAATGTTGTGTTGAGAATTATATCAACACATATTTGTATTCTTCTCATGCAGCATGGTGCGTCTGTGATCTTTAAGCCTTTAAGCCTAGCACTGGGGGTCTATGTGTGTCCACATACAACATGCACTTTCAACGTTCCTAATGTCCTTGTACTTCCATTTTATGTTGCAACTGGTACACTTTGAGTTGTTCACTCCATAGCCATAGAATGGGTACATCATGTACTCCTAGATCTGAATACCTGTGTTATGATTTGTGTCAGAACCATTATACAACTTGAAGTGTACTTACTACACTGCTACAGGTGCATGTGCGGCCTTACAGTACCTATATTTCAATCGCTTCAATAGAAAGGGGCCTCGAGCCTCCAAGGACCCCACGATTTTTATATACAGTGCTACTGTATATATCATTGCTAGGGCAGAAGGGAAGGAAAACTCCAGTGTCGCTTGTGCCCTTTTCTATCATGTCTTTATAAGAACACAAACACAAACACGTACATGATCCAGCTCAGATAACAAACAGCCAATGAGGACACACACACACACACGCGCAAGCGACAACCATGCACGCACACAAGCAAGTAAAACAGACAGAAACACATACAGGTATGGCCAGGTGTTGTTGCATAACTTGGGTGCTTCTGTGGCAAAAGCTACTCTGGGCCTATTATGGGCCCTAAAGGCCATTAAAAGTATCTTATCGTTCTATGGACATATCCGACATGGATGAATTTGGGACATTTTCATTAGTGTAATTTTATATAAAAAGTCCATAAGTATCTACTTTTAATTACCGTAATTCATGAAAACAAAAACGAGCTGCATGACGACGTGTAGAGGCCTGCAGCAATTAAAGCCAATAGAAATTAAGCTGACCTGTCTTTACCCCATTTCTGAAGGTGGTGGCTCTGATTTCAGAATTCTATGTTATGTTATTAACCTCATTCGTTGTCATCGGTGTGTTACACAGTTTAAACTTAGTCGGACCAATTAACTAAGGAATTTATGTCTGTATCCAAGATATATATGCACACTTGCAACCAAGGACAACTTCCACAATAAGAGGAAGGAGCTGCACACTCCAAAGATGCTCACGAGAGTTACATATGTTGCATCATTGTGTCATTGCACGCCTTTGCGTACACAAGTGTCAGTATCACCCTTATTTAGTGGCAGGGGCAGGCGAACGCAGTAGAATGAAATAAAACAAACATAACAGACAATTGTTTATTATTTCATTCTACTGCGTTCACCTGTCCCTTTTGTAGAGCCACCTATAGGGGGGTGGAGTTTCCCAATTATGGGTTGTCACATTATAAATAAGGGTGACACTCACACCTGTGTATGCAAAGCACCTGTTGAAGCCTACACGGCGAAACGCGTTGTGCGTGCAATAAAACAATGAAGCAACATATGTACGTAACGGTCCTGAGCATCTTTGGAGTGTCTGGATGTGCACGAGAAGCAAGCTCTCTCTCTCTACATAACCTACCTACCTACCTACCTACCTACCTACCTACCTACCTACCTACCTACCTACCTACCTACCTACCTACCAACCAACCACATACTTTTGTCAATTAGCACAGTCAAATTCAAGTACTACTTTCTCCTACAGATGAGCAGTGCCCTCCAGGCTGGGATGGTCTCATCTGTTGGCCCCAAGGCTCCCCCGGCAAGATGACCAAAGTCCCTTGCCCTTCCTACATCTATGATTTCAACCATAAAGGTAAGAACGTTGACCTGATGCTTGTCTTGGCAGATCCTCGCATCGCGCCTCGTCCGACATCTCTTGTCATGGATAACTACTGCACATACAGTTGCCGGCACCGCCGAGGCTACTCTAGTTGTCTTGATTCTGAGTTGACGCATGATGCCATACAGGGCAAGGAGTCCTGGAGTAATAGTAATCAGTGTTGGTCAATATTACTTAGGAAAGTAACTTCTTTACTTTACTCGTTACCCCTTAGACAAAGTAATATCATTACTTTACTTATTACTGGAATCAAAGAGTAATATATTACATATTACGTTATTACTTTCCCAAGTTCTCAACTCCTACATTTGAAAAAATAGAGATGTACAACATAATCTATTTAGCGAGCTCTTTTTAGAACTGAATCCAATTTATTGTAATAATAGTAGTCTCTTTGCCTCTTTGACTTTAAACTTTTTCACAATTGTTTTCAAAGACAGTTGAGGTCTTGTATTTAAAAATAAACAAAATATAGCAGCAAGCGTTTTGTAGTGTACATAACTGTGCGCAGGATGCAGCGTGTGGACTGGATCTACAATCTAGTGCACATCTCTGTTGTTACAGGGGACCTTGTTACAGTACCTGTCGATAGCTTGTAAATCTGTTCTATTTTTGCATGCAACAACAAGCTCATTTTAAAAATTAACTTGGCGTTACTTGCAAAGTAATGCGCTACTTATTACCCATTTTTGCAGAGTAATCTCGTTACTTTACTTTTGGAGCAAAAGTAATATTATTACAGTAATATGTAATCTAAAATTAGTTACTGCCCAACACTGATAGTAATAGCCAGTAGTGAAAATCATCCCACGGGCTGAAGATAATTCATTCACAGGCCTGATCTGGCCCTCTGGCCTTGAGTTTAATATGCTGTACTTTATAGCAGTGGTTTTCAACCTTTTTTTATAGCAGGGACCACTATTTATTCTGTATTTTAGCCATGGACCACCATTTGATGTTGAGTTTAGTCTCCCGGACACAAAAGCAAGGTTTTTCAAGTTTGTGCCCACAATTTAGGATAAACTGGCAAAACGTTGGTCAAAATAACAATTCTTCTATCTTTTCTAATTGTGTAGATTCCTAAATTAAGTAATTTAGATGTTTAAATATAATTTAACTCTTGAGAGGGCGTTAAAATGAAACCAAATGGACCCATGAGGGTCCATTTGGTTTCATTTTAACGCTCTCATGAGTTACAGATCTATAAAGGTCTATTTGGTTACCAACTGCATTTAGCTGGGGACCACCTGGAAACCTCTCAGTCCCCGGACCACCTGTTGAAAACCCCTGCTATATAGCATCTACAGAATTCTCATGCATGGCCATGCACGGCCATCTGAAAATTTGTATAAATATTCAATATATAATGTATCACATTTCATGATTTTTCAAGGATATCATGCATTCACACATTACTGTAAGAATAATTCTTTTCAAACATTGTACAGATTTAGGGTTGAGAACTTGTCTTGTCTGTTATTTTGTGCAATAATGAACACCAACTAGCTGGGAAAACCCTGGAAACGGCTCCTGGCAGTCCCTGGGCGCCAATTTACAAACCACTATCCCACTTAACAATGGGAACATGCTGTTTGTGTTTGCAGGTCATGCCTACAGGAGCTGTGACATGAATGGTTCATGGGCGGAGAGCTGGAACAGGACTTGGGCCAACTACACTGAGTGCATAAACTTCCTGCAGGCTACTGACGAAGTAGAAAAAGTAAGTATTGGTCGACTGATCCGTTATGTATAATTCTGTCCAAGAATAAGGCAAATTACAGTTCCATTTGTAGACATTCAGAGTTAAAGACACTCACGTCTAGGCTATATATATATCATCGCTAGGGCAGAAGGGAAGTGTCGCCTGTGCCATTTTCTGTCATCTCTTTATAAGAAGAATATGAACACGTACATGATCCAGCTCAGATAACTAACAGCCAATGAGGACACACACACACCACGCACACCACACGCACACAAGCGACAAAAACACACACACACACACGCACACACGCACACACGCACACACGCACACACGCACACACGCGACAAAAACAGACAGAGACACATACAGGTATGGCAATTGAGAACATCTACAAAAGGCCTCTCCTGAACGGGAGAGTTTTTAAAATAAAAAACAACAATGAGCCCTTCGCAAAGCCCCACCCTTTGGGGCGGAGTTTAGTCACTGACCAATGCCAGTCCAAATAGTTTAGATTGGGGAGGGGCTTAGCGAAGGTAAGCTAATTGAATTGGCCTCTCTAATTTCCACGGGTAGGGTGTTGTTGCATAACTTGGGTGCTTCTGTGGCAAAAGCTACTGTGGGCCTATTGTGGGCTATTAAAAGTATTTCATCCATATCTGTCTACACAGCAGGACTTCTTTGATCGTCTCTATGTCATGTACACCATCGGCTACGCCGTGTCCTTCAGCTCTCTGCTAGTGGCCATCGTCATCATCGGATACTTCAGGTGAGCAAGTCACTGAAGCGCATTGTTCAAACAGGCCGCGTGACTCACCCCTTCATCTGTTATGCTCGTGTTGCTCTTTCAAGATCACTCTCTCCGTCTCTCTTTCAACAAGCTATGAGTCTTATTTGCATCTGTAAGCCACACCACTCAGTTATAACAGGATATACTGAATATAAAATATACAGTATATACTGTCATGTGGGACATGTGGGATGACACGATCTGAAAGGCTGATATATTGGCCTATTATATATCAGCCTTTCATATATATATATATATATATATATATATATATATATATATATATATATATATATATATATATATATATATCAATATATCAGCCTTTTCG
The DNA here is from genome assembly GCA_039105355.1 of Benthosema pterotum. Lineage (NCBI taxonomy): Eukaryota > Metazoa > Chordata > Actinopteri > Myctophiformes > Myctophidae > Benthosema > Benthosema pterotum. The sequence goes on along the minus strand of CM076978.1, from coordinate 42,700,656 downwards.
TCCCCAAAATCGTTAGTTTTCTGTCATGCCATGTCATCTCTCCTTATTTGTAATGTGCATATGTATTCATCTTGGTCCATGTTTTGTTAAAACCTGCACATTTGCAATAGTAAAAAAAAGACACCCAAGGGTACCACCTGGGAATCATCCCCAACAACATGACCATGGCGTTTAAAGAACCCGAGACCACAACTGCAGGTTGCATTCCTGTAGTTGGTGACGTCACTCACCACTTTGCTCAACGATCGCAATGGTTTGCATAATGGTTGAGGGTTAAAGCTTAGATTTAGGCATAGGTTATGTTTAGGTTCTGGTATATATTAAGGACTTCAGTGTTTTGTATCCTTCAACTGTTTTGCATTAGCCATCTTTGTTGAGTCCCCCTATAGGTGCCAACACCTATTAGAAGCAAATTTTGGGGTCATCAGCTTTTTGGTCAGATTTAAATGTAGTAAGTAATTCTAGATCTGGGCGTTCACTGTCTGGATATGTATTGAACATTTTCTTCACTACCTGTAACATGGCATTTCTATGTTTGTGTATAGACTGTCAATGTCAATTGAGAATAAAATTGCACAAAAACATGCAGTAATCCTTGGCTCTAAACTCCCTCCCCATGGCCAGCCGGGGCACCTGATGGAGGGGATTGGAACGGGTTGGAATAACGTGTTCCTTCCACACGCTACGTCCAACCAGGGAGACTCCTTCCTGTCAGGTGAAAAGAAGACAGATTGGACTCCTCATGCATTGAAGGAAGCATGAGGCCAGTCCACTGCCTCCCCAAGTGGGCGGAGGGTGTGTGCATGGAGCCCAGGATCACATTAGGAATTGGCGCTGGGTGAAAAAAATGGGCTACAAAATTGTGGGATAAAAATTAATAATAAAAAAAGAGAATAAAATTGCATTCTGTGGTACAGTTAGGCTTTGATTTTTTTCAACAAAGTCATAAGTGTCCTTGATGCAAGACAGGTGTTTAATAGACAGGGTATTCAGAAAATGCTCAATAAATGTGTCTGTTTGATAAGTTTCATTGTCATAGTCGTCTCGGACAGGGTTGGGTCTCCCTGCTGGGATCTCATGTGGTCCATGTGCCTGGATCTTTATGAATCTTTGGTAATGTAGATAAAAGTTTTGTGCACATAGAGTTTCCCGTCATACTAGGTGTTTTGCTTGTTTATAGTTAATGTACTCCTTTCTCTTAGCTTGTGTATAAACTCTTTGGCTGTCTGATTATATAGTGGTTGTTCCAAGTCTATAATGACTGGGGTTGCTGAGTTGTCTCTCCCCTCAAATAGGTATTGATGTCTATCCATTATGATAATTGAGCTCCCTTTGTCTGCCGGTCTAATGACTATGTCTTTGTTCTTATCTAGTGTTCTCAAGGTTCTTACCTGTTCTTTGGTGAGATTGTCCTTTTCTTTGATGTGTCCTGGTAGTTCACCCACTCTTTGTGTGTCCTCCTGGAGTATTTGTACTGTGCCAATACATTCATCTTGGTCCATTCCATGTTTTGTTACACTCTGCAATCATGAAAAAAGACACAAAAAAGCATCATCTTATAGGGCAGTGGTTTTCAACCTTTTTGACTCCAGGGATCACCATTTATTCAGCATTTGAGCCACGGACCGCCATTTCATTATATTTTCACACCAAAGACCTAAAATTAAAGGATTCTTTTGACCACAATTCAAGCTGTATTTTGCCAACAAAACAGTGTAAACGTCTTAATTAAGTGGTGCTAATACTCCTAAAACTCTATTAACTGCATCACTGTCATGATAATGACAGTCATGTTTCAGGGCTAGGTTTAGGCATAGGTTTTACTGAGGTTATGTTTAAGGTTAAGGTTAGTGTTAGGAGGGAAAACAGTCGATTGATATGCAAAAAAAGGCCATGGCCTACTTCTGCGTAAGTGAAGCAAGCAAACTCACAACAAACAAAAATGAATGACTTCATCACCTAAAATGGCCGACGGCCGCGAACCGCGATGACCTTACGTACACTCACTCTGCTCACACAAAGTAACATCACGGATGGACTTCTACAGTATGCTGATGTTGTTTACCAGGCTGCTCCTCAATTCCATTCACAACTGTTTGTGCTAGTCTATTCTTGGCTGTCCATATACACAGTATGACTCACCCGTTAAACATGGCACAACGCATGAAACATCTTCCCGGGTCAGATGGCAGACCAGCAGCACTGGTAAATGCATCCATTATCCACAAATACATGACTTATCCACAGTATCCTTAAAAAATACATGGTGCATTATACCTCTAGACATCAGCTGAGACCAGTAGGGTTGCTCTGCTTTAACATTCCAACAATTTCCATATCTGTTGCCAAAAGATCCTACTTGTTCAAAGCTCCTTCTGGAATAATATTCCCCAGTATATTCGGTCAGTATGCAATATTCTGTATGTTCGGAACCCCCTTGAACCCCTTGGTTCATCTCAAGGGGTAAATCCCATGAATAATTTCAACACAGCGTCAGCAGCTGTCTCGCGTGTCCACACTGATTTAGCAGTGTCATCAGTGTGGAGGCCATGGGGACCTGGGGCGGATCTAACATTTCCCAATTGGGGGGGGGGGGGCAGAAAATGGTAGGGGAAGCCGCACCCATACCATTTTCAGTTAGAGGACTTTTATTAGGCAAGTAAGCATCAATAATAACATCAGTTGTTGTTGAAGTTGCAAAAGGCACGCAGCATGCATAAAGCTAAAGGTCTGACTCAGAGAGTTTTCTGTTTTCAATGATGAAATGCTTTAGTTTAGTGGTGAGACAACTGTAGTTAGTAGCAACACAATAGTGTTTCAAATACATTTAAATATAAGCACTGAAATATCTTGTTTTGCATGCCATCATGTTTGGTGGGGCAGTCTGGGCATTTAGGGGGGCATTGCCCCCCCCCCCCCCCCCATGCCCATGCCTAGATCGGCCCCTGATGGGACTCTCCCAGTGTGCACATTGGGTCAGGTGGTAATGGCAGAGCTGTGCTTTGGGTGCTGACTGGAGGGGCAGACGGAGTCAGACAGGGAAAGAGTGCCAGAGAGAACAAAAGTTGAAAGGTTGAAAGATGCCCAGACATCCCTGCTTCACTACCAATATGGAAATTACTTCAAGGGACATTTATACTCACAGTTAATTGTAGTGTGTAGATATTTAGCTGACCCTTCGAACCATTACTAACTCCAAACTCCATTTAACCGCTGACATTGCCCTTCTAATACTGTACATGCGGGAGTGTTTTGTCATTTACAGTCATTCATTTGGTTCTTGTTCAAAATAATTATTACTAAATAACTAATTGATAAACCAGATCCTCATGTATTAGAAGGATCATATCAGTCACCGGAAAAAAGGTTGGTTATTAAATGAAGTAACTGTCTGGGATGTTCACATAAGCCTGAGTGGACCATGACATTACCACAGCTTTTTTGAAAGAGAAATGTCCCTTCAATGAAGCATTAATTGAGGAGAGAGTGGGTGATATAATAATAGACTATACTTGGTTATGTAACTTTACTCCCCAAGACACCATCTGTCTCTCTGTCGGTGTTCTAAACCAAGGAATTATTTAACTCAGTGACTGTCTAGGTTAGGTTTCCTCTAAGGCAAATATGTTTATACAATCCTGTCTTGTCTTTCACTACAGGCGTCTTCACTGTACCCGGAACTACATCCATATGCATCTGTTTGTCTCCTTCATGTTACGGGCGATCATCATCTTCGTAAAAGACAACGTTGTTGATACTACCGCTGGCTTGCAGGACTTTGACTCAGCTCTGATGGACAACTTTAAAACTGTTACCATGGCTCCACTGGACAACTCTAAGTATGTGAGTAATGCATGCAAACACTTAAAAAAAAAAGTACTATAGGACCATTTAGCACATACTGTACATGGGCATTATGCGGTCCGGGGGGCAAATGCGGCCCCTTTGCTGACTCTGACCGGACGGGAAAGAGTAAATATGGAAAGTTGGTTAACCAGATGCAACTCTTTGAGAGCGTAAAAATTAAACCAAATGGACCCTAGTGGGTCCATTTGGTTTCCTTTTTACACTCTCAAGAGTTAAATTATTCATCACCTGAATTAGCCCAAGTCTACACAACTACAGAACGTACAGTAGAAGATTAATGGTCATTTTGATCTGTCTGAAATCCAGCCTACTATTGTGGACAAAAGCAAAAGAAATCTTTAGTTTTGGGTCTGGGGGGGCTAAAATGTCTTCAAATGGTGCTCCTCTGTGGCTCAAATACTGAATAAATAGAGACCCCTGGTGTCAAAATGGTTGGTCTTACTCTTACTTTTATCTTGACATTAAATTAACATTACACAGACTTTAGTTCAGCCTTTAGTCTTGGCCCTACACAATATTTTATGTATCTCATTTGGACCCTTGGGAAAAAGAATTGCCCACCCCTGATTTAGCGGATTGACAGGCTCGTCTGTGGCCAACTGGCCACCCATCAACCAGGTGCTCAATAGAGATAAGATATAATCCATCCATGGATATTTTCGATGGATATACAGTATTTGATCTGTAGCACGGCGTGGATCAACCGGAACGGCAAGTGAAGGAAAAACATAAGATCCTTTAACAGTCCAAGACCAGAGAAGGTTCCGAACAGGGCCGTGGAGAGACTGAGCAATGATGGAGCAGGGGCTCAAACCCCAGAAAAGGGCAAGTGTGTGCTGCGTGCATAGCACACAGCAATTTTGGGGGGCTGGTCTTTTTTTTGTGAGTTCCGTCCCTTGTGCTATTTCATGTCTAGTGGACAGTACAGTAAGCAATACGTCCCAGTGTTGCCAACTGCCAAAATACAAAATACACTAGTATGCGCTAGGGCAGTGATTTTCAACTTTTTTCATACCAGGGCCCACTATTTATTCTGCATTTGAGCCACATATGACCACCCTTTGATGTTGAGTGTAGTCTCTTGGACTAATTTAGGAGGAATAACTGGCAAAAAGTTGAAAAGGTTGAAGAATCGAAATAGCAATTCTTCTACATTTTCTAAATGTGTAGATTCTTGAAAATTAGGTAATTCAGACGTTTAAATATAATTTAACTCTTGAGAGCGTAAAATGAAACCAAATCATTTTACGATCTCAAGAGTTACAGATCTATAAGCGTCCATTTGGTTACCAATGGTAACAAAAGGTATCATAGGAGGAAAAATGGTGAAAAACAAGGGTTTTATCTCTGGCGGCTGTTAATCAATTTTGCCTCAACTCACCAGCTCAGTGGCCTTGTGGTTAGAGTATCCGCCCTGAGACTGGGAGGTTGGGGTTCGATTCCCGGCCGGGTCATACCAAAGACTCTAAAAAAAAAAGGGAACCAATGCCTCCCTGCTAGACACTCAGCATCAAGGGTTGGATTGGGGGTAAGTCCCTGCGATATACTAGCGTCATGTCCAGGGGGTGTACTTGTACATCAAGCTGCCTCACGCTACAGAAACAGGAGATAGGCTCCTGACCTATATGGGCCTCAATGGCTAAGCCGGGCCTCCTGACATCATGGCCTGGCAAGGCTACTTACTTACCAGCAAAAACACCAGATTTTCTGCAAGGAGTTTTTCACTAATTTTAGTGCTAGGGGGGTCTGAAAAAAAAAGCTAAATATAGTGCGAAATGCGCCGATTTGGCAACACTGATATGTCCCCGTCCCACTAGAGCAGTGGTTTTCAACCTTTTTGACTCCAGGGACCACCATTTATTCAGCACTTGAGCCACGGACCACCATTTGATTACACTTTCACCCCAACGACCTAAAACTAAAGAGTTCTTTTGGTTTTCTCCACAATTCCAGGCTGTATTTTGCCAACAAAGCAGTGTAAACTTCTTAATTAATTCAGATGATGAATATTTGAAAATGAAACCAAATGGACCCGCAAGGGTCCATTTGGTTTCATTTTTACACTCTCAAGAGTTACATCTGGTTAAACAACTTTCCATCATTTAGCCTGGGGACCACCTGGAACCTTCTCAAGGACCACTGGTGGTCCCCGGACCACTGGTTGAAAACCCCTGCCCTAGAGCCTTTTCATGTTTTTATTTAAAGACCCCGTAAACCAAAATCTGCCTTTTTCTTGTAGACATGAAAATTATGTACAAAAGTCATTTTTATACCCCTGGACAAAAAACTAAAACTTTATTTTACAGCATTGTAGAATAAGACCACTTTATGTGTTTTGGTTAATCTCATGGGTAGGTTTTGTCTCATTAGCATATTCGGCTTGATGACGTAGTCAAGCCGAATTATATGCTAATGAGCCTACAGTACTACTGTATATAAATCATATTCCATATAGTCAGTTAGAAGCCGAAGCCCCGCCCCCTCTTCTTCACAGCGGAGCGGAGCTGCTGGTGGTGGTGTTGGTTGATAGCTAGCTAGCTAGTAGCTACTAGCTACCATAGACATATATAAGAAAGTGTAGTTACTACAGTGTGTTTTGCCTGTAGGCTGACAAGCACTGACATTTGTTTGCTCTCGATGCGTGATTTTGTGGATGACAGCTAGCTCTGGTCCAGAGCTCCACTGGTCTGAGTCTGACTTGCATTGGAGCTCTGTTGGTCTCCGTGCATTCTGCCATTACTGCACCCGACCAGCCTCTCTTCTCTAGTGGATATATAAAGAACGTTTTACCTACTCACCAAAATAAACATGTCTTGTGTCATTAGAAAGCCTACTTACCTTGGTGGTCGCACTCTTAGCCCCCAACACACGGATAAATTGGACTTTTTGGCCAGAACGCGACCGTTTTTTCACCGAAGGAAAAATATTTCCTATGGAACTTTTCTATTGGCAATATCGGTAGAGGGCGCAAATCCTGGTTGTTTTTCCGGTGAAAAACGATCGCATTCTGGCCAAAAAGTCCAATTTATCCGTGTGGTGGGGGGCTAAGAGTGCGACCACTAAGGTAAGCAGGCTTTCTAATGACACAAGACGTGTTTATTTTGGTGAGTAGGTAAAACGTTCTTTATATATCCACTAGAGAAGAGAGGCTGGTCGGGTGGAGTAATGGCCGAATGCACGGAGACGAACAGAGCTCCAATGCAAGTCAGACTCAGAAGCAGTGGAGCTCTGGACCAGAGCTAGATGACAGCTGAAAACTACTCTGTTTTTAGTAACGGTCGATGGAGAGCTTGGCAACGTTTTCACATTCAAGGACTATCTAACGGCTGCTGCTGCCTGCCAGCAGTATTGCCAACTGCCGAAATCCAAAGTGCACTAGTGCCACTTCCAAAATGCACTCGAATGCGCTAGAGCATTGGGTTTTCAACTATTTCATACCTAAAAAGCACTTGGATTTTCCGCCAGGAGTTTTTCCATTAATTTCGGCGGTAGGGGGGTCTCGAAAAAAAATCTAAATATAGTGACAAATGCGCGAAGTTGGCAACACTGCCTGCCAGCCCTGCTGCGTACCATCAGAGCTATCTAGTAGATGAGTTGCGACATCAAGGGGTCACAAACTGAGCGCTCCAGCGCTGTTCATGCAGCCCGAATAGGGACAAAGTGGAGATGGAAATGCATTGTTTTCAATGAGGGCAGAAAATAAAAGAGCCGCCATTGGACTAACCCTATGAAGAGGACGGAGTTGTCGTAACTCCTGGCTGTCCCATAGCCTGTAGGGACCGACCGTCCGTCCAGGCTATGGGACCATGATGATGGGACCGCTGTAGTCAGTCAGTCTCTTTTCTCAGATCCGCATGTCGCGCACACACACACACACACACACACACACACACACACACACACACACACACACACACACACACACACACACACACACACACACACACACACACACACACACACACACACACACACACACACACACACACTACGCTAGTGAAGTTAGCGTGCTGTAGTACTGGCTTGTTGTTGACAGTTAGGCTGTATGGTTAGGACGGCGAGATATGCTAATTAGCATACTGCTCATGAATATGCTAATGAGCTTACAGTACTGGCCACGCCCCTACAGTCCTGGAGAATTAGGCCAGATTTTTTTCCATTGAATTTCACACATGTTTAAACATCATTTCTGAAACATAGCGACTTTTTCAATCATAAATATTTGGTCTGTGGGGCTATAATACATTACTCTGTGGTGTGACAAACTGGGAATACATTTTGTATCATACATTTTTTTGCTTTACGGGGTCTTTAACTGCATTGCAAAAGTAGCATTACTTTTGACAGTGCAGAAATATAATTGCCTTCCTCAATGTGTTAATGAGGACCAACAACAACCAGCACCTGGGCACTGTCACACACAGCATGCCTCTGCAGTAACGTGACTGCACAGGTCTCATTTCTGTAAAATTACTTCATTTAAAGATGCTCTCTTGTTTAAAATTCCAATTAACATAAAACAAATACGCCTCCTATGATGGCATGTTAGGTTAGATGTTGATCTATTTGACGGTGCAAAAACATAATTGCCTTTCTTGATGTGCAAATGAGCATCAATGACCATGACCTGGGCACAGTCACAGACACAGGCACACGCAGCTCTCCAAAAGCACTTCAATGTGATGGAATAATTGCAGCTCACATGTCATATCGCACACACCATAATTCACTAGCCCTAAAAAAAAATCTTTAATAGGAAATCTTTAATAGGGCACTTTTCCTATTAAACTTTTCCTGATCTAAAAGATCTACCAGCAGGAGCGCTTAAGCCCCTCCGATTGATCCAAAATGCTACGCTTACATGGTCTTACACTTTCAGTGCCTGTTATCTTTCAATACGGCTGTAGCTTGTGCCGGTGTTTTCATTGTGCGGATGAATGTGAGATCATATACCTCAAAAGAGATGGAATGATATGTCGACAAATAATGAAGATATAGCCATCTTCCGCTCACTTGTGATTGATTCAAAAGCAGATATAACGCTTCTTTTTGGCCGGGACAATAAAAAGCTGAGATTTCTGCTTTTGAATTTGACATTTACAGATCTACTATAACTACAAGGAACCTCATATATCGTATGAAAGCAGAGAATCATTTATACCATCTTTCGTTTTTGACAACTGAAAGAGAACCCGTTTTTACGGTGGATTTTACAGATCTATGAAAAATGATCTACAGCTACAATGACACCATATGTCATATGAAAGCACAGCATGTGAACTTGCTAATACAAGAAATAATACCATAATACCAATACCATATATACCATTTTTGAGTTAATGATTGTTCAATAGGCCTACAACTTAGTTTTCACCAAGACAGCTGAGAATGAAACGGCTGAGTCATACAAATGGTCTGAACCATTTACTTTCTTCGGCTTAAATTAAAAAGAACTACAAGCGCTAATTCCATTGAAGTTGGGACATTGTGTAAAATCAAACATAATGCACTGATTTGCAAATCCTCTTCAACCTATATTCAATTGAATACACTACAAAGACAAAAAACTCTGGGGAAAATAGTCCAGCAGTTTAAGAACAATGTTTCTCAATGTTCAACTGCAAGGAATTTAGGGATTTCATCATCTACAGTCCATTACATAATCAAAAGATTCAGACATTCTGAAGAACTTTCTCCATGTAAATGGCAAGGCCAAAAAACAACATTGAATGCTTGTGACCTTCGATCCCTCAGGTGGCACTGCATTGTCATTTAACAGTTTTTCCCCTAGGCTTACAAGTGCACTTTAAAACCCACTCTACCATGCAAAGCGAAGGTCATACAACAACAACAACAACCAAGCACAACATTCAAGCTCATTTGAAATGTTCTCTATGCATAAGCGACAAGTCCGAAAACCAACACTGAATGCCATTCTGTAAGCGATATTGTGTGGACTCAGGAACACTTCAGAAAACCAATGTCAGTTAACCGTTCTTTGCTACATCTACAATTGCAAGTTAAACCAAACTCTGCCACCTTCCATGGCCCCAAGCTCTTTTGAAAACGTCTAATGCAAAGTGGAAAAGTGTGGAAAAAAGATGTATGGCTGTTAGGAGGTTGCTGGTTGAGTTCTATACGCTCCTATGCTAGCATACCGGTTAGAGTATGGTCTTCACAAATAAGGCATTTCTTGTATTACAGGTGGTTTGTTTGCATTATTTGAAGAGGTTGATGATTGGTTAATGACACATTACAGATCATTTAGCTGAAGGAAACAAAGTAAATCAAAATCAGAAAACAAATGAACTGAATCCAGTGCACTACACATAAAATAAACAGAATATTGAAAAGGAGCATGTTGAAATGAACTTACAAAATAATGCATGCGTTTGGTTTAGTTGGTGCTATACCAGCACCTGCCGAGAGCCAAAATGTTTGTCTGTTCCTTGTGATCAACCTATATCAGGGGCAGATGTAACATCTCTCAATTGGGGGGGCAGGTGAAATGGTATTGGTGCGGCTTCATCGCCCGTGTCGCTTCGCACCCATACCATTTTCAGTTGCAGGACTTAGGTATTAGGCAAGCATCAATAACAAGATCAGTTGTTGAGTTGCGTGTTGTTCTGTTTTCAATGATGAAATGGTGTTTGTTTGACAATTGTAGTTAGTTAGTAGCATAGTGTTTCAAATCATTTTAATTATAAGCACTTTAATTTGAAATATCTTTGAAATTTGGGTTGTTTTGCATGCCATAATGTTTAATGGGGCAGTCGGGGGATTTAGGGGGGCATTGCCCCCCCATTGCCCATGCCTAGATCCGCCCCTGGCCTATATACCTGCCAGGTGCTGCTGATTAGTGGCCTTGCACACCAAATAGATAGGCAATGAGCCCTTCTCAAAACCCCACCCTTTGGGGTGGGGTTTGCTCACTGTCCAATGCCAATCCACATACAGCATCTGTTGCTATGCAGGTCAAGCTTTCCTGGTCAAGCTCAAGGAACCTTTTAAGAAGGAAGGGAAGCTAAGTCTGCCGCGGCTGCGCCATGACACCTCGGGTGGCAAAACGCTAGGACAAATACATGGCAGTGGATGGCAGGATGCCGCATTTCTTGCAAACAAACATGATTTATGAACGACTGCGACCAATGTCATATAATCGGTTCAGGAATATAAAAGAAAACAGGTCACAGATTATTGTCTGAGTGGGTGTTTTTCGAATTGCAAACTATTTCACTTTATTAAGCTATCTAAACAGCACAAAATGCGTCTGCCTGGGCTGCCTAGCCTCTCATCGCGAGAACTGCCCCTCTTTGCAATAGCACCCAGCTGCAGTCTCGCAGACGGTGACGTCACGTTCAGAACGATCAGACCCAAACTTTCTGTTCTTTGGATAGCTATATAACATTACACAGTGTACATATCGAAAAGCAACACAGCAGACCACAATGTCTTATGTGTATTCTGTTATTTTCCAGAAGTGCTTAACTTACAATGGTATCAGTCGTTCAGAAATAATATTTGATTACAAAAAAATCAGCGTGCTGCCATCCACTGCCATGTATTTGCCCTGGCTTCCGGTAGGAGTTTTGCCACCCGAGGTGTCATGGCGCAGCCGCGGCAGACTTAGCTTCCCTTCCTTCTTAAAAGGTTCCTTGGTCAAGCTCTCCCCTTCTAACATGCCTACTGGACAAGGCCGGATTGGGGAGAGACTTAGCGAAGGGCGCCTTGTCCAATACAACCACTACAACACCAAGAGTGGGTGTGTGTTTGATGAATCCACCTTCTAGTCAGGCTATGCACCTTCCACTTTTTTTCATGGATCTTGTGTCCTCTGGGCAAAAGTGGAAAGTGACTATCCAGATTGGTACCAGTGCAAAGTATAAAAAGCCAGCATCTCCGATGCATCTCCACCACACAACACTTTTCTTTAAGGACAACTTTTTTCTCCCCGTTTTTTTCCAATCAAGATTCATGTCAACCAAGATTCAGATTCATTCAAGTAAGATAGGTGTTAACAACATTTCATTATTTTTCATGCTTTCTTTAGTTTTAGCCATCTTAGCCCTTCTTGGCAGAGCATTCAAACATGAAATATGTATGTAATCACCATATGTTTTGGTATAGAAATACAAATTTAGCCCCATGTTCAAATGCCCCCGCAATCTGTCAAAAAGTAAAATTAAAGAAAGCAACATATGGAAAAATCAATTAACACTCATCTTTTACGTCATCTAATAACAACCCAGAACCTGAATCTTGGTCCTTTGACATGTTTTTTTCCTGCTACTGTGTGACTAATAACTGAGGACATTAGTCATGGTAGTTGATTACAATTCAGTCAGTCAACTCAAGAAGGGTTTAATATTCATTTATTGAATATAAAATAAGCAATATATTTATCATGGTTTGGCAGATGAATTGGATCTGCTTTTTGGATACTCAGATCAAGCGCAAGAGTCCTGACCGTAAGGACTCCGAATCCCCCGTACCCAAACGGCAGATCCAAATCTACAAGTGGTAGCTGGGGTGGAGGAGGGTGAGCAGAAAAATGATTAAGCATAAAGCAGAGCAGCAGTATCAGAGTGAGCAGCAGCAGCAGCAGCAGCAGCAACCAGGAAAAACAATGCAAACTTACAGTTTAAATAGCCTGTGAGGCTGCAACTACATGGGGTTTTGCAAAGTCCAAGTCTCGGACCGGGGCGTGACGGCACTCAGACGTTCATTTTCGTCTGTGTTGCGTGAAAACAGAAAGCCTGGACTCATTTGCTTGCCAAGGTAGCCTAGAAGTTGGAGTCAACCTTTCGAGGTGTTGACGCACCAACGTGGTGAGATCAAATCAGATCAGCTCAATCTGCCACCGCTTCTAGGCCAAAATCATGTCAGGTTAGGCCAGGGTATGCACATATGAGATGAGCACTTTATTGTATATCATGATAGATATAGAGAATGCTTTTAGGGAGATGATCAATAATTATTTATTCTAGGATTATGTTCTATATGTTTTTTTCTCACCTGTGTGTGTGTGTGTGTGTGTGTGTGTGTGTGTGTGTGTGTGTGTGTGTGTGTGTGTGTGTGTGTGTGTGTGTGTGTGTGTGTGTCTGTGTGTGCGTGTGGTGTGGCGTGCATGTGTGCGTTCTGTTTCTTCACTAGATTGGCTGCAAGGTGGCAGTGCTGCTTTTCATCTATTTCCTTTCCACCAACTATTACTGGATCCTGGTGGAAGGTCTCTATCTCCACAGCCTTATCTTCATGGCCTTCCTCTCAGACAGCAAATACCTGTGGGGATTCACACTCATTGGCTGGGGTGAGTAGAAGAACTCTTCATTCAGTGCATAACATATCATTTATCTATCCATCCGTTCCCTCAATACTCTACGCTCACTCTGTAGCTCCGAGTTGAGGTCACATGAAAGGCTTTGAAATCGCTGTTCAGACACGGCGCATGGTTTCCACAATACACGATTCTTACCTGTTTCTGCACATGTAAGCCAAACACTGAAGGACCCTACGCACTTCAGATTGTTCCATTGCATTGCCTTTGTCACCAATATGTTGCATGCATAGAATCTGACCAGAGCGGGCAGTAATGTGCGGCAACATGGCAATGAAAACATAAAACTGTCTGACAAAAGCAACGATTTAAGTGCTCTGTTCAAATTACTAGTTGGATTTTCTTGACCCTACTTAATGTTAACCTAGTTAAAAGTATGTAGGGTCCTTCACTGTTTGGATTACATGTGCAGAAACAGGTAAGAATCGTGTATTGTGGAAACCATGTGCCGTGTCTGAACGGAGGAGGATAGTTTTTACATAGCACTTTAGAGAAGAGTCCTATAGAAATGCAGTCCATGATATACCATTTGCGTGCGTGCATTTGTGTACACACTAGGGCATTAACGACTTGAGATTTTTTCAAGTCGACTTGTCAGACAGTCAAGTCGAAGTTGTATCGATTTATCGTTTTATGAAGGGGGGGGGGGGGGGGGGGGGGGGGGGGGGGTTCCGTCGTGGTGGTTCCCCGAGGGGGGGTGGGGATCAAATGGTGCCGCTATATGCCGGCGCAGTGCTTATACAAAACACATCGCGAGGCTACGCATGGCGCATGTGGCAAGCTTAATATGAAAACAATATTGGCACACAGCTGCACATCGTCCACTCCAGGCCAGCCATAAAAACACATAACATCATCAATACGCACACGTTAGAACGCAGAATACGATCAATTTACATGTAGCCTCCGCCTCCTCCTCCTCACTCCTCCAACACCACCATCGCGCCGCTTTTCTTTTCTGATTCATTCAGTAAATTAATGAGAATGACGCGGACAGAAGCATGCGTCCCGTGCGGTAGCCTAATGCGAAACGAAGAACAAGACGGTCTCTGTAGCACGGTGAAGTTTTGGTTGATGAAGTTCTGTATTCCTCTGACACTGTTTGCTGTTCGATCTGATCCGTGTATGTACGTAATGATCAGCTGGAACGCCGCGCGCCGCTGCGCATGCATCTGCATAAGATTGGTAAACCTAAATTAAAGCTTAACTCCGATAGAGTTGCAAAGGAAACTTCAAGGGAGACTTCTGTCCGTGAGTGACAGTAACCAATATTACATTTGAATTATATACACACGCGTCGCACACATAGAGAAAGAAAAAAGGGGAAAACAAAGGTAAATGTTTAATTCCTCCTCTTTCCTCCTTTCCTTCGGAGGAAGGGAAAAAACAACTTATCGACTCGTGCTTTTTGGAGTCGACACGTGTTATGCAAATCGATGCATCGATGTATCGATTTTTTGGTTAAAGCCCTAGTACACACTCGCACAGGCATGTGTGCATGTACTGTATTTGTGTCAGTCTTGGTAACATGATCTATTTGTGAATTAAAATTCAAATCAGTCAATGATGACCGCCCCCAAGTTAGTAATAATTTCTCCCAGCGGCAATATATACAGGGAGAATAGGGGACCAAGGAAGGATTGAGCCAGGTACAGTCACAATGACAGTAGTACAGGCAAACTGCTTTCTTAAACCAATGTCTTTTCTTTTTCTAAACCTCTCTCTCTATAACTTGTTCAGTCAAGCTGTCAAGGAACAAATAGAGTAGAGTAAATAGTGCCACAGACAATCAAATACCAGTCCAATTCTCCAGCACCAGTAGCATCACTTTGCCACATAAACATAAATCACTGTAGCAGCTAGTAGTGTGCACTGTGCACAAAATTCTATCGGTGACAAATTCACTGATACAATAGGACCACCGATAGAAGGGGGATCCCCAATATGACACCTGATACGATAGATAGGCAGTGATGGGCAAGTTACCGGGAAAATGTAGTAAGCGAGACTACCTGTTACTCTCGAGTGTAGCTAAACTACACTACAAGCTATCCCCAGAAAATTGTCGACACTACATATACAGTATATATATACTGTAAATATATATCTCAACGTAATGTCCAACTTTCTAAATAATACTCATAATAAAATATAATAAATAATCTAGGGGTGGATTTGAACCTAGGATGGTGGCATGTCCAGGGATTAAAGTTCTCAGTACTGGGTACTGATTTCAGTCCTGAGGATTTCACAGGGGTCATTTAATTAGCTCAGTGCTTATTTGCAAAAGATCATTTTCAGTCTCAAGATTTTTTTTAACTTTAATCCCTGCATGTCTGAGTTTTGGGATGTACTGTATATTAGAGGTTTTCTAGTTTTTTTTTCCCATTAAAAATAGGCGGAATTTGAAACACTCCTTGTTACTCGAAACAAGTAGTGTAGCTTCACTACAAGTTATTCCCAGAACAAATGTAGTAACCTACACTACAAGTTACAGGAAAATGTAGTTAAGCTATGTAGCTTAGCTACTTGTAACAAGTTACTGCCCGTCACTGTAGATAGGGCTCTCATAATAATAATTTATAACAATTAATAACACATTCTCTGTATATCTAAGGAAAATTTTCCACCATTGACCCAAATTAAGCTACTGCTAAATCAATGTTGCCAGTTAATGCAACAATTAAACATATATCAACACTGCCGTGTCTGTCAGAGTCAAACTCAGCTAAATGTACATAATAGCTTCTGTTTGACAGATAGGAACAAAACCAGGACAGGGCTGTCTCTGATCGACCTACCCATGCAGCACTCCAGGCGGTGAATTAAAATAGAATGATCGAATAATCAGCAGTCAGCCTAAGATCATTAATTACTTTTTACAAGAGCCGTTTCTGAGCTGTGACCTTTCCTAAAGCCAGTAGGAAGTATAGAGTATATACTAGGCAAATTAGATTGGAGCTGTGAAGCTTTGGGAATTCACACTCAAGACACAATGACAGAGAATCCAAATCCCACTTCCCCGGGTCATAATCATAACGCATCTCTAATTGCACGGGATACACTTGTGGCATACACTATATTCATATGTGCACATAACTATTTTGGTCCAGTACTCAGAGGAGCACCTGATGATGTTACTTTGTGCTCCCAAAATGCGGTGACCTGCATCGCCGGGCCCTGGGACCCCCTTTTTTCCACTCCGCACAGCCCGATCAATGTACAGTATTACAGTACAGGGCGATATTTTGAGCGTTGCAATAGTGGCTAGCCTAGTAGTAGTACTACTACCTGCATTCTACATGCATTAAAATACTAGTAGTATTTACACTTTGATAATAACACTTAGAATTATTTCATTTTCAAGGCTTTTTTTAACGGGCCCAGTCGGGCAGTCATTATGAGCCCCAGGTGTGTGGTGCTCAAAGGAGCTTTCCACCCCTGGATTGACAGCTCATTGTAGGATTTTTGGTGCTCCTGAGCACCGGAGCACCACTTATGTGCACCCCTGACTATATGTTATGTATCATATTGTGCACAATAAACTAAAGGAATAAGCTAGAAGAACAGTACAGCAAGGCTCAAAGGCTGACCCACCAACATCACGCCGTGGGTAAACTGCCAAATTCTGATATTCTATGTAGCCCTGAAACATGACTGCCATTATCATGACTGTCATGCAGTGACTTAGTAGAGTTTTACGTGGGTCGCTACATTTGCATTTAAAACGTGCACATAAACATTCCGATTTCAAGTATAACGTACTCACTCACTGTTTTTATGGGTGTTAGAAACTTGCAGCGTCCGAAATTAGGATTGCATCGTGCCGCGTTGTTTAACAAAAAGCATTTTTTATCTGAGCTACCCAGGCTACATTTCTGGGTTGTGGTAAGTTTGGTAAACACACAGATGCAGGGGTTGACACCAACACTTGCCCGCTTGCCCGGGGCAAGTAAAAGAAATGGTGGGGCAAGTGAAGACTGCTACCTGGTTGCCCGATCGGGCAAGTGTGCAACTTAGTGCACTATAACACAACACAAGATAAATTTGTCTTGAAGGCAGTCATTGCACTCTGCCTCTGTGTCTTTCCCTGCTTTCTAGCTATCTCTACCTATCTCTCTCCCAGGTTCATTTGGTTACAAACTATCATTTTGCTGGGGTCAGGGACCAGTGTTGTAGTGGTACTTTTAGAAGTGGGGGGACGCCTCTGAAAGGGGAATCCCCCCCATTTGAGAAAGGGGAATCCCCCCCATTTGAGAAAGGGGAGAAAGGGGAGAAAGGGGAATCCCCCCCATTTGAAAAAGGGGAGAAAGGGGAATCCCCCCCATTTGAGTGTACAAATGTGTACACTTGTACACTCTCAGAAAAAAGGAAACTCATTAACATGGTGAAACACATCTTGATGATGTCATCAAGATGTATTTCACCATGCTAATGATTTTTTTCAGACCCAAAAATATTTTAGATGTGAGAAGTGGGGGGACGCCGTCCCCCCTCCACTACACCCCTGGTCAGGGACCACTGGGTCTGTGACCACTATGGGATAATTAAGATGATGAATTTTAACTCTTGAGAGCGTAAAAATGAAACCAAATGGACCCGCAAGGGTCCATTTGGTTTCATTTTTACGCTCTCAAGAGTTACATCTGGTTAACCAACTTAACTGGGGACCACCTGGAACCCTCTCAGGGACCACTGGTGGTCCCCGGACCACCTGTTGAAAACCCCTGGTTTAACGCACCCAAGTAGGAAGTAAACTTAAATGCAAAATTTACAATATATTTTTGGGGGGCAAGTGACCATGACCTGAGGGCAAGTAGAACCTGACTTGCACTTGCCCGATGGGCAAGTGCCTCCGAGACCTTAGCGTCAACCCCTGAGATGCACACCGGGAGCACACCCACCACGCTGAGTGCCACGCTCCTCCCCACCATTAGTGACGCATACAATTGAAAGCCAATGGCGGAAGAAAAGCTTGGATAAAAATGCTTTTTTATTAAACAACACGGCACGTTGCAATCCTAATTTCAGGTGCTGCAAGTGTCCAACACCCGTTGAAACATGTGTGAGTACTTTATATTTGAAATTGTAATGTTTATGCACACGTTTTTAATGTAAATGTGATCCGCGTAAAACTGGATTGTCAATGCATGAGGCTTGTGAAGTTAAGAGCGTCATGCGATGCACGGCTAGTATTCTATGCAGCTTTGCATTGCAATAAACATATGTGCTCATTTGAGCATACATTACATCAGAGGAAATAATCCTTTCGTCACACAGTCTGTCCGGTGAGCCAAGTTTTGTCGACACACTCTTTTGTCACACGAAAAGAACCCTCAATGAGGCACGCACAATTACACAGATGATAATCAGGTTAGCGCCCGGCCGTTTCCTGCATGGCTCCTTTGTCTATGGCAGCTGACAAACGGAAAATGCCACCTCTCAAGAGTGGCTGTCACAGCTGAAGTCATCATGAGATCACTTCAGTGAGAATTAAACTGTAGTTATGAATGTTGATTATTGAAATACCATTCATATCCCCCCCTGTGAGACTTTAATTAAGAAAGTGTCATAAAATCTATTCATATCATTGGTATAGGCCCCTTTGATCCTCAACCCCCCCCCCCCCCTACACACACACACACACACACACACACACACACACACACACACACACACACACACACACACACACACACACACACACACACACACACACACACACACACACACACACATAAATGAATAGAAGAGAAATATAGACCACCAAGAGTTAGAATTGTAATTGAAATCTATTTTGCCAAATGGGCTAATGATAGTGGTAAAGTGGAATAATACACTGACATTTACAGAAGACATTGCAACTCTAAGCTCTATTGTTACAAGAGCATTTTTTGTATATAATTAGCCTACTGTTTATACATTTTAAATTCTGCTATCCCAACTTCGTACATATTAGATCTGAGCAGGATTAATACTATAGCCCAGGGCTGCCCAAAAGGTAGATCGTGATCTACCAGTAGATCACACAGGCCGTGCAGGTAGATCACGACAGTCCCCATAGATCTGTAACTCTTGGGAGCATTAAAATAAAACCATTTTAACGTTTCATTTTACACTCTCAAGAGTTACACTCTCAAGAGTCCACACAATTAGAAAATGGAGAATAATTGTTATTTTGACTAATGTTTTGCCAGTTCTCTTTCCCAGTTGTGGACAAATGCGTGAAAGTTCTTAGTTTTGGGTGCAATTGACTAAACTCAACATTACAAACTGTCAACTCAAACCCCAAATTCTGTTTTCAAACTTCAGTAGTAGCATGTACAAGAAAACCTTCCCATTCTCTCCCTCCATTTTTCATTGTAAGCGCGTTATTCTTAAACACTATAACAGTAAGTAACACCATCACCACTATTTCAAAGCTGAAACTTTCTAGGGGGCCTTGAAATAGATTTTCAGTAATGGAATAATCACATTTTTGATGTAGATCTTGTTGAGCCGGTCATTTTAAAAGTAGCTCTCAAGTCAAAAAAGTGTGAGCACCCCTGCGATAGAGGTATACACCCACGATAACCGATTTGCAACCAATATAGACCTTTTTTCTTGCCGATATGTGCCGATATGATTATGCAGTGGTACAGTGGTTTCTTTCAGCTTGCTCTACTCAATTTCTTCCTTGACACGTTGTCAAGGAACAAATATAGTAGAGTGAACAGTGACACAGACAGACAAATACCTCTCCAACTCCCCAGCATCAGTGGCATCACTTTGCCACACAAAGAAGACTGTAGCAGCAAGCAGTGTGCACTGTGCACTTTTAAAAAACTCACAATTTCACTGATACGATAGGACAACTGATAGAAGGGGGATCCTTGATATGAACCCTTGTGGATGCAGATTTGGCATAGTACTCGGAAAAGGAGAAATAGGCACATTAATAACGAGACAACACACCAGTGCTTAAATTTGAGTGATTGTATTATGGCTTGACAATGACTTACATCTCATGTGTGGGAACGTCCCTTAGTCAAAGCAACACCCAGACATGGGTAAATCTGGTTAACTTATACTCAACCAGAAGCCAACCCCCCATGGTAGCAGGAGGTGACAATCCAGCTTTAGATACAGGTCAACAAATGGTCAGTCACAAAATGAAACCCCCATCCCTAACAGGAATGGAGCAAATATACCCAACTGAAATAACAAACACCAGGGACGTTTTAAGATGTTAAATCTCACAATTTCCACGACACCCTGATACAATAGACCAATTCTACCGGTCAGGCTCTCATTATACGCACCATTGAAATGCCAGAATCGGATTTATATTAACACATTCTCTTTATATCTAAGGAAAATTTCCCCCCACTGACCCAAAATAATTTAGTCAGCCAGATATGTAACTCTTTGAGAGCGTAAAAATGTTATACTCTCAAATATAAAATGAAACCAAAAATATTCATCCTCTGAATTATCCCAAGTATACACTATTAAGAGATTGTAGGAGAATGGTCATTTTTTTATCTATGTTTGTCTGTATCGTTTCCGAAATCCAGCCTGGAATTGTGGGCAAAAACAAAAGAAATCTTTAGTTTTGGAGTCTGTGTGGTGAAAAAGTCCTCAAATGGTCGTCCATGGCTCAAATGCTGAATAAATATTGGGCCCTGGTATCAAAAAGGTTGAAAGCCCCTGTGATAAATATAGAAAAAGAAAATTGTTCTTGTAGTGCCACTTCTGCCACAACAACACCTCTAAAGTGTTCAGCCGAAGATGGAGTGAGGCTGAATCCACCGCTGTTTGATGCTGTCCATCTGAAAAGGTCACCAACTCGTTCCCCTTCTCAGCTGTTATTTCACAGCTGGGAAGAGAAAAAGAGGTTGTGTAAGGCCATCATCCACGGTCCTCTGGGCCAGGGGCGGATCTAGGCATGGGGGGCAATGCCCCCCTAAATTCCCAGACTGCCCCATCAAACATGATGGCATGCAAAACAACCCAAGATATTTCAAATTAAAGTGCTTATAACTAATATGATTTGAAACACTACTACTGCTGCTACTAACTACAGTTGTGGCACCACTAAACCAACTAAACAGCATTTCATCATTGAAAACAGAAAACTCTCTGAGTCAGACCTTTAGCTTTATGCATGCTGCGTGTCTGTTGCAACTTCAACAACTGATGTTGTTATTGATGCTTTACTTGACTAATACAAATCTGTAACAGAATTTTCTGTAACAGAAAATGGTATGGGAGTGACCTCTTGAAGCCACACCCATACCATTTTCTCTTGCCCCTCCAAGATGTTCTCTTGCCCCCCCCAAATGGGACATGTTACATCCGCCCCTGCTCTGGGCCCATGAAGGCACGCTACTTGTGGTCAGTTTAGTCATGGCCTGCAGGCCTGCTGCTGCGACGAAAGCAAAGTGTGTGCCCTCCTCGTGGCCACCTCCATAGGGGTCCCTGTCACAACATGCCGTGTTGCGTTCCAACTCATTGCTGTCTGTCGTCCACACTGAGGTGATGATGATGATGGCCTACCCTCGCCATGGCTGTTGACCCCCCGTCTGTCTATTCGGCCATCAACTGGCTGAATGGTCCGCGATGTGTATGCACGCTGATGCGCGACACTACCTCTCACCACGTCAAGAGCACCCAGGCCCCAGCTGTAGTCCGGGTGTCTCTGCGCTCTGTAGACCGAATCTCAAAAACACTTTCTGCTCCATGTTTAGACTGAGAAAAAAAAATGGCCCCTGGTTCTGTTCAATCTGACGTGGAAAAGAAAACAATCACACCCGTGTGAATTGAAGTGGTGCCCTCTGGTGAGTTTGGGGGTTCGGTGTGCAGATGTTATTTCTGTCAACATCTGTGGTCCAGCAAGAAACCTCAAACTGCAAATGTGTTTGTAAGCACAGTAAAAACATGTAGTCCTGGTGACTACATGTTTCTCAGTCACATTTACAATGTAATCACGTACAGTAGCAAAGTCCTAATAATGATAGAAAGAATAGTCACATATTGTATCACAAGTTTGGCCCACATAATAAATGACAACAAACGTTAAAGATACACAAGTCCAAAGTAGCTTATACAATGACATAATGGCAATGGTGCGGACCCAAACACTTATGACTCGCCAAACATACTGATGAGTTAGTGACCTCTTGCGGTGGCCGGATGTATGGCACCGTTTAGTGATAGCAACGGCGTTGAGAAGAACACACACAGACACGACAGACGCACGTCACGCATTTGAGTTCTTATTGGAAAAGGCGCTAGCACCACTTAAAAAAAAAAAAAAAAAAAAAAAAGTCACCACGGCCAAGGTTTCAAGGCACCATTTATTCCGGACAGAAATAGAGGTTCGAGACGCAGAACGTTTCTCGGATGTTTTTCAGATTTTCTCTGATTCTTTGTATGCACTTTTACAGTACACGTGTGCTCAGATACCGCCATCTCAAAAGGTAGCCCTTTGAACCACTATTTCCTGTTATCTCTCAAAGTATCTAGCTGAGACCATTTTGTGCCCGTCTCCGAGTCCTCGCCCATTTGTCTGTGACGGCTGAGAAACTGGAAATGTCACCTCTCAAGAGTGGCTGGCAGGCACAGCTGAACCTTTGGCTCTTCCACCTCCAGCTTTTGTGCAAATCTCACCAAATTCGGTACAAATGGTTTCCGGACCTATCCGAATAAAAACACCACAGGCAGCAGCATTTTCTTCCATAGAGGTGCGCCACAACTTCAGAATCTAATTCAAACATTCACTGCAAAAACACGGGACAATTCCCTCCTAAATCAGTCAGGTGATCTATTACATGCTTCGTATATTCACAATGGTGAATATATGATATATATATATATATATATATATATATATATATATATATATATATATATATATATATATATATATATATATATATATTAACTCAAAGTAAAACCAAAAGCCAAGTGGGTCCATTTGGTTCAATTTCGCCAAATGCAGGTGAATAATCTTTAACTATCTGCATCAGTTAAGTTACTTTAAAATAAGTCTACACAATTACAGAATGTAGAGAACTTTCTACAAAATGTGCATGTTCGTTCCTAATGATATCGTTGACAAATTCTTTAATTTAGGCCTGGAAGTCTAATTAAATGTCATAAAATGGTGGTCTGTGGCTCAAATGCAGAATAAATAATTGACCTTGATATGAATATTCTTGAAAAACACTCATTTAAGGTATATTTAGAACTCATGAAAATATGCGATTAAATTGCGATTAATCAAAGATTAACTATGGGCAATCATGCGATTAATTTTTTTAATCGATTGACAGCTCTGATATATATATATATATATATATATATATATATATATATATATATATATATATATATATATATATATATATATATATATATATATGATATATACCGTATATAGGATGGAAGAAAAATTACTTTTGCACGATTTTAAAGAAGGATATATGATATGCCATTCATATTGATATATACTGTATTAATTTCAATATATGCCATGTAGCATCATATATCATGATGCTACATGGCTTGTGTACATATCATGGGTACATATCGTGTACATATCATTTACACAAGCTCTACATAAAAGTTTTTGCAGGTGCACCAAAGTTCCTTTTTTTCAGTCATACAGTACATGTTTTGTAAATAATGAAACACCAAAAGTAAAGTTTGCTTACAGGTGCAACAGAATGGTGAAAGCTTTTTTGTGCAGGACATGTGAAAGCATGTTGTTTTCGTAAGTAATTAAACACCAGGTCAGCAAACTGGTTGGCTTGAGAAACAGGAGTAACTCTGAAACTTGGATTCTGTTTTCCTCTGGTTACAGTTCCAGCACTCAGAATAAAACACACATGGTGATTAACATTTACCATACAATCGAATGAACAAAAAAGTAACAGTGGGCACATCAAAGCAGTGCTTTGATGTGCACACAATAATAGTCAAGTAGCCTTTTTGAAATAAAATTAGAGCCTTTCTTTTTTTTTCATCCCACGATTTTGCAACCCATTTTTTCACCCAGTGCCAATTCCTAATGTGATCCTGGGCTCTACACATCCTCCGCCAACCTGGGGAGGCAGCGGACTGGTCTCATGCTTCCTTCAATGCATGAGGAGTCCAAGCTGCCTTCTTTTCACCGGACAAGGGGAAGTTTCCCTGGTTGGACGTAGCGCGTGGAAGGAACACGTTATTCCAACCGGTTCCAGTCCCCTCCATCAGGCGCCCCGGCTGGCCAGGGGGAGGCAGTCTAGAGCCCAGGATTACTGCATGTTTTTGTGAGGGTATCTACCCTAGAGCCTTTTATATGCAAACTCTTGAAAGTGGCACCTTTCATACAATCCTCATATAAGAGAATAAAGTTAACATAAGATCCAAAGTATATTTTTTTGTAAAGTGAAACATATATAAAACATATAATTTTGTGATTTATAAGAATTATATGACATTAAAAATATACTGTATATATAATTATATATGACATAGAAAACAGATGTAAGATCCATAGTTTTTGTAAAGTGGCTTGTATGAATGGTGCCACCTGCAAGGGTTTGCAATGCATGTAAAGTTTTTTTTTCCATATGAACGGCATATAACGGCCAGCAGTGAAAACTAACTAAATTGATTCACTAAATACTGAACTTACGTAGCTTTTGAGAAGCTGATTTTACTACTATAATAACAAAACTTTATTTCAAGACCCCTTTTCAAAACAGAGTTATGAAGTGCTTTACAATAAAATATAACACATGCAGTAAAACCAGTTAAGAGACAAGTTAAGATAGATAAATAAAAAACAACAACAACAATAGATGCACAGAACATTATAAACAGAGCAGAACCACATGGTAAAAAACATAATCAAAAGCCTGTGTGAACTGGTGCGGTTTTCTTGAGCAAAGATTTGAAAAGAGCAACAGAGGTTGTTTCGCTTCAGCAATTGCTGTTGATGGTCTCAAATTCGCACCCGGCACACAGAGTGGGTAGTACAGGGTGGGCTGTAAGGCTTTAGCATGTCTGAGATGATCGATGGGGGGCCAGGCCTGGCAGCGCTTTAAATTTTTTATCAATTTTACTGGAAGCCATTGAAGGGAAGCCAGTATGGGGGCGATGTGCTCGAACCTACTCGAATTTATGAGCAGGCTCGCTGCAGAGTTTTGTACCATTCGTAGGCGAGCGATGGCCTTCTTTTTGCTGAGTCTGGAGGATGGTTCATTGTAGTAGTCTAGGCGAGAAGAAATGAAAGCATGCATGAGTGACCTTTTCAAGTCTGCGTGAGTGAGGAAGGGTTTGAGTTTATACTAATACAAAAGATACAAAAGACAGGTCACAGTCAAACCATACGCCCAGGTTTTACGTTGGTTGGGAGAGTTCCTAGCTGTGCCTGGATGAAGTGGGAGGAGTATTTCCTATACTTCTACTGTACCTCTGGGCTATTACATACATCTTGAATCAAAATATATTAGTACACAAAAAATATTTGAAAACTTTACTTGGGTTATTTTTCATTGGTATTGCAAAACACATATTAACCAGTGCATTTTAGCCTTTTTTTTTTTTAAGCCAACATCTACAAGATTATACAATGCACAACACATTGTGAGCTTGTACAGTAGATCTAGAGTTTTCACAAGGTTTTTCTACATTTTTGAAATGAGACATTCTGCATAATGCATAGTTTTAGTGCTCAAATACAGTACATTTTGAGGCAGCATCCTTGTCCTTTTAACCAAGTACAGAAGTATGCAGTATGTCTTCCTTTGAAAACAAACTGCATACAGCAACAACGCTGTCACTCACTGTTTTCTGAAGACATCATGAGGAAAAAAAGTTCCCCTATTCTGTGTTCTTCTTCTACAAATGGAGGAAAAAAAAAACATTAACATGGTAAAATACATCTTGATGACATCAAGTTGTGTTCCCCATGCCAATGATTTTTCTTCCAGAGCCCTTTTTCTGAAAGTGTCACATTTGTACAACCCCCCCCCCCCCCCCCAACAGACCAACAGCACTTGATCATAGGAAGGTGCCCCATAACTATATTATAGTTTTCCCTATTATGTGGTTCTATATCTCTATATCTGTAAACGGTGTGTTATCGATTTTTCAAAAAAACTAAAATCGTCATATTATTACCCCGATACTGATATTTTCTCTCACACACACACACACGCACACATTTCCAATTGCTGCAGATGACAGTGCAAGTCAATGTGAAAGCAAACTGCAGCAGATGGTATTAGGTGAGAATGCAACCTTATTGTATCTTTGGTTTTTTTAATTGCTAACCACTAGTGTACGGAGGCGCAGCACAATCAGGAAGCAGAACCAGCAAATAAAAATATTTAAAAGACAAAAACAAAGATCTGGGAATAGATGCTGTATTATGTATTGTATGGCCATCTAGTCGGTAGAACACACTGCAAGTTCATTTTGTGGAACACACTGTACATATGCCTGGACTCAGGGGGACGAGCATATAGCATTTGGTGTCTCAACGTTTTTGAGGTCATCGTTTTTTGATGTCCCCACCACCACCAACACCACCAGCAATACAAATTCACTGCTATCGACGCTACAATATCGTCAATAATAGAGAACATTAGAAATAAAGATTGAGACACAGTATGATCATTAAGAAAGGTCCCCTAAAGTAGATGCCCTCACAAAAACATGCAGTAATCCTGGTCTCTATGAATTTCAGAGAGCC
The DNA here is from genome assembly GCA_039105355.1 of Benthosema pterotum. Taxonomy (NCBI): domain Eukaryota; kingdom Metazoa; phylum Chordata; class Actinopteri; order Myctophiformes; family Myctophidae; genus Benthosema; species Benthosema pterotum. The sequence goes on along the minus strand of CM076978.1, from coordinate 42,673,729 downwards.
GTGTTAAAAGCCAAGGCTTCCTGGAAAGCTAAGCTTGTAAACACACCTCAAGCAAATGACATTAAGAGTGTTTGGCAGAGCCTGCAGGAAATCACTGATTATAAAAGCAAGCACCATGTTCCAGTTAGGGACCCCTCCCTTCCAGAGACACTAAATGACTTTTACTGTTGATTCGACAGCAAAAAAAACAGTCCCCCTCTTTTTCCTAGAGAGCAGGGTGACTCTGCACATGCCATCAATGAACATGATGTCAGCAAAACCCCAGGAAGGCCGCGGGGCCTGATGGTGTGTCGTTCGACACCCTAAAACACTGTGCTATCCAACTAGCACCTATCCTCACTTCTATTTTCAATTGGTCACTGCGACTCTGTATTGCTTGTTTTAAATCTGCGGTGAAAATAACACTAGTTGTCTTGATGACTATAGTAGGCCTGTTTCCCTAACATAATTATGTCATCATTATTATTGTCGGAATGGTAGAAGGTATGGAACTCCACAGTGTAAATATAACAGATACAAACACTTGTTTGTTCCCCTCTCGATCAAGTTGCTCAATGATAACTGGATACATCCTGCCTATAAGGACACGGACGCATTATGTTGTGTTGCTCTGTTGTATGTTGCTCCTAATGTGTTGTTCTGTCTTATGTTCTTTCCTGCTGTCTATCTAACTATGTGTGCAGCTCGGTCGTTGTCTCCATGACAAATTTCTCCCTTGGGAGACAAAGTAAACCTTGATTTAGGAAAGTCATTTACAAACCAGTCTTGAGCGACTGGTTTGTAAACAGCTGTCATGTAACACTAGACCCACACCGATTTGCTTACAGAGCAAATAGGAGTGTGGATGATGCAGTGTCTCTTTGTTTACACTCAATTACTCAACATCTAGAATCTAGATCTACTTATGCTCGTGTGCTTTTGGTTGACTTCAGCTCCGCATTCAATACGATTGTGCCAGCGAAGCCGATTTTAACCCTACAAGAGTTAGGTGTTAGTACACCATTGTGCAAATGGATCTTTGATTTTCTATGAAATGGAAAACAGGTTGTCAAATAGGTGAGCTTGTTTCTCGGTCTAGGCTCCTTAACACCGGGGCCCCCCAGGGCTGCGTCCTTTCACCTCTACTGTACTCTTTATACACACATTTTTGTCAATGTAGTTTAATCCACCCTGGGGGGAGGGGGGGGGGGGGGGGGGGAGCTGGTTAACCAGATGTAACTCTTTGAGAGCGTAAAAATGAAACCAAATGGACCCTTGCGGGTCCATTTGGTTTCATTTTTACACCCTCAAGAGTTAAAATATTCATCATGTGAATTAGCCCAACTTAGTCTACACAACTAGAGAATGTAGAAGATTAATGGTCATTTTGATCTGTATGTTCCAGGCGAGCATCTAGCACATTCTAGTGCATTTTGGAATTGCCACTAGTGCATTTTGGATCTTCTCCAGGCCACTAGGTGGCGCAGGCCACCGGGAAAACTCCCTGTACTCCAGATGGCCAATCCGCCCCTGAGTTTAATTATTATGGTGTATAAGTTTGCAGACGACACTGTGGTGGGTCTCATCTCAAAGGGGATGAGTCAGACTACGGTAGAGAAATAGCAGAGCTGATGAGGTGGTGTGGAGGAAAACAACTTGATCCTGAACGCTCTAAAACTAAACAGATGATCATTGATTTCAGAAGGAAATAGGATAGAGTCACCTCTTTTAAAGTCCTAGGGACAACCATCCATTTATCAGTTGTTTGAACTTATTCCCTCAGCTTATTCTCAGGGGTTTTCAACCTTTTTGACTCCAGGGACCACCATTTATTCAGCATTTGAGCCACGGACCACCATTTGATTACATTTTCACACCAAAGACCTAAAATTAAAGAATTCTTTTGTTTTTTTCCCCCACAATTCCAGGCTGTATTTTGCCAACAAAACAGTGTAGACTTCTTAATTGAGTGGTGCTAATTCAGATGATGAATATTTTAACTCTTGAGAGTGTGAAAATGAAACCAAATGGACCCGCAAGGGTCCATTTGGTTTCATTTTTACATTCTCTGGTTAACAAACTTTCCATCACTTAGCCTGGGGACCACCTGGAACCTTCTCAGGGACCACTAGTGGTCCCCGGACCACCGGTTGAAAACCCCCGCTCTACATTATATATTTTCAAGGCAACATTCTCCAATGTTACCTTGAAAATACAGAAATAGTATGCGGTACAGTAGGCATCGACCTCTTATTAGTGTGCTTATTAAAACAACTTCCACTGCTTACAGCTGCACCACTATCTTTTATCATCACAGGGTTTCCAGCTCTCTTCGTGGCTGCGTGGGCTGTTGTCAGGGCGACACTGGCAGACGCAAGGTGAGTTAACAATTAAGGGGGCACCATACTGTCCTAAATAAATTTAGATCATTTTAACTAAACTATAAACATAGCAAAGTATTAACAAAGTCTTTTTCTTTTAGGTCTTTCTCTTTTACCTTTCTCTTTTTCATTTAGGACCTTTTTTTCTGAGACTATGCAAATGTGAACCAAATGGACCCTGGTGGACCCATTTGGTTCCATTTGTACACTCTCAGGAAAAAATTGAAAAAAAGGTTGGAATTCACCTTTAATATTATGGACTCCATATGAAAGGTAGATGCCTCTTCTGGCTCAGGGTTACGCGTTAAAATTGAAAATTGAATTTTCTTGTGGCAGATTGGGCTGGTTTCCAGGATAACACGTCGCTCCAATGAACTGCAGCGGCCATAGACACATCTATATGTTTTTTTTTTTTAATATCTATGCTGTGAACATTGTGTTCCAAAATGTGCTGAAATAATGCGGGGAGGCACAGAGGTGATGAATCAAATAGTCACACCTGGCCCCAGTCAAAATAATTAGACTGAGAGCTGGGAGTGCAATGATGACACACGCAGGGGTGGATGTAACCTTACCCAATGGGGGGGGGGGGGGGGGGGGGGGTTGGGGGGCAGGAGAAAATGGTAAGGAGGTGGTTTCATCCGATGAAGCCGCACCCATACCATTTTTGGTTGCAGGACTTTTATTAGGCAAGTAAAGCATCAATAATAACATCAGTTGTTGAAGTTGCAACAGATACGCAGCATGCATAAAGCTAAAGGTCTGACTGTTTGTCTGAGAGTTTTCTGTTTTCAATGATGAAATGCTGTTGGTTTAGTGGTGGCACAGGCTAGCTGTAGTTAGTGTTTCAAATCATGTTAAATATAAGCACTTTAATTTGAAATATATTGGGTTGTTTTGCATGCCATCATGTTTGGTGGTCTGGGCATTTAGGGGGGCATTGCCCCCCCCCCATGCCCATGCCTAGATCCGCCCCTGGACACACGTGTTGTTGAGCATCAACACAGCATTAATCAGCCAAAACACAGACAGCTGTGTTGTTATCTTTTGGCATGGGAAAGTGTGAATACAAGAGTTTCAATGGAAGCCCTTCTGTCTCATGGTTACGTAGCATGTTTCAAAATGGAGCACTTGTTTGATTCATATAAAGCAGAGGTTTTCAACAGGTGGTCCGGGGACCACCAGTGGTCCTTGAGAGGGTTCCAGCTGGCGTGCTCCTCACAGGGGCGGATTGGCCATATGGAGTACAGGGAGTTTTCCCGGTGGCCTGCGCCACCTATAGTGGCATGGACAAGATCCAAAATGCACTAGTGGCACTTCCAAAATGCACTTAGAATGCGCTAGATGCTAGCCTGGAACATACAGATCAAAATGACCCTTAATATTCTACATTCTCTAGTTGTGTAGACTAAGTTGGGCTAATTCACATGATGAATATTTTAACTCTTGAGGGTGTAAAAATGAAACCAAATGGACCCGCAAGGGTCCATTTGGTTTCATTTTTACGCCCTCAAAGAGTTACATCTGGTTAAACAGCTGCCCCCCCCCCCCCCCAGGGTGGCCTGGCAAAGGCAAAATTGTCCCGGTGGGAAAATATGTGCCAATCCGCCCCTGGCTCCTCATACGCCAAGCTGGCAGCACCAAGGATATACTGACTGGGCGGCTGGTCGCTTTTCAGACGGGACAAAGTTCTGATCTATAGAGTTTGATTTGATATGTGTGCCACTGTCAGGCTATCGAGTGCTGCACTGCTGCTTGCATATCACAGCATAACATACGCAGCATACGTTAAGATGTATAGGTCCCAGGGTTCGCCTCGTTCTACCAATAACAAATGATGACTTCCAGTAGGTTGCAAAGATCGTCTTGATTAGCAACCTGCCGGGGATTCATCTGGTTGATGAAACGGGTGTTCAAGGTTACATTTGTGGCAGCGGTCTGAATAGAGTCCATGGTTGTTCCTTGTTATTACAGACCTAATACCAGGGGCGGATCTAGGCATGGGCATGGGGGGGCAATGCCCCCCTAAATACCCAGTCTGCCCCACCAAACATGATGGCATGCAAAACAACCCACAATATTTCAAATTAAAGTTATATTGCTTACATATACTGTATAATGCTTATATTTAAAATGATTTGAAACACTACTACTGCTACTAACTAACTACAGCTGTGGCACCACTAAACCAACAGCATTTCATCATTGAAAACAGAATACTCTGAGTCAGACCTTTAGCTTTATGCATGCCGCGTGTCTGTTGCAACGTCAACAACAACTGATGTTATTACTGATGCTTTACTTGACTAATAAAAGTCCTCTAACTGAAAATGGTATGGGTGCCCGCCTACCATTTTCTCCCCCCCCCCCAATTGGGAAATGTTACATCCGCCCAATACGGGGAAGTCTACGGCACTATCTATTTGTCCCTGGCTGATAAGATGTACAAGATGCATATTTTTCTTTTTATGGTTGACATTTTCCCCCAATCAGAGCTTGTTTATGGAAGAAGCGGGGCGTGAAGAACACAATGTTCCCAATGCAGAGATGCTCTTTTAGAATTAAATCAACTGCCAGACAGTACTATACTTTGTATCTGAGTGCTTGTAGTCATGCAATTTCCACATTCCATTGCCCTCCTGGGCATCACGTGCAATCAGGGGCGGATCTAGGCATGGGGGGGGGGGGGGGGGGGGTAGTGTAATGTATAGAATAATAACCATTGCCCCTAAATGCCCAGTCTGCCCCACCAATCGTTGCCCCTAATTGCCCAGACTGTCCCACCAAACACGATGGCAAGCAAAACAACCCAAGATATTTCAAATTAAAGCGCCTATATTTTAAATGATTTGAAACACTACTACTGCTATTAACTACAGCTGTGTCACCACTAAACTAACACGATTTCATCATTGAAAACAGAAAACTATGCTTTACTTGACTAATAAAGTCATGTAACCAAAAACGGGAAGGGTGCGGCTTCATCGCCCGTGGCGCGAAGCGACACGGGCGATGAAGCGCCCCTTTACCGCTTTCTCCTGCCCCCCCTATTGGGAAATGTTACATCCATCTCTGTGTGAGATTGTTTCATCATGTGAAAGGTTTTTTTTACCCACATTGCTTAAAGTTACGCTGTTTCTTTCAATTACCATCCTAGCTTGTTTCTTGCATATCAAAGTGTGTTACCACTTGGGCATAGGATTTTCGTCACCGCTAAAGCCCCTAGTTATCCCTAAACTTCTTTGCCTTTTTGTATCATTTTGGAAATCATTTTTGAATAGTAAAAAATGGCCAGTCCATAAGCTCACAATGTGTCAATGTTTATAAAAAAGACAAAGAAGTTAGGGACAAGGGGTTTAGTGGGTGACGAACATGGAGCCCTTGATGTCTTACGGCGCCATCGTATAGTCCCCTAAATCATGGGTTTTCAACAGGTGGTCCGGGGACCACCAGTGGTCCCTGAGAGGATTCCAGGTGGTCCCCAGCTAAGTTGGTTAACCAGATGTAACTCTTGAGAACGTAAAAATGAAACCAAATGGACCCTGGCGGGTCCATTTGGTTTCATTTTTACACTCTCAAGAGTTAAAATATTCATCATGTGAATTAGTCCTAATCGACACAACTAGAAGATTAATGGTCATGGACTGAAGCAAAGGAAATCTTTAGTTTGGGGGGTCTGTGGGGCTAAAATGTCCTCAAATGATGGTCCGTGGCTCAAATTCTGAATAAATGGTGGGCCCTGGGATGAAAAAGGTTGAAAACCCCTCCCCTAAATAGATATTAAAGTCCATAATCTTTGCTGGCAAACAATTTAAAAATAACGCCAAGAGTCAGATGGACAATAAACGCCAGGCCCAGATGGGAGTATAATCCCAGACGCGCACGCGCACGCACACACACACACACGCACACACACACACACGCACACACGCACACACGCACACACGCACACACGCACACACGCACACACGCACACACGCACACACGCACACACGCACACACGCACACACGCACACACGCACACACACACACACACACACACACACACACACACACACACACACACTATCAAATTAAAGGGAAAGACCACCCATTTTCAACATTTTAATATGTCATTAATATACCTTAGAGATGTTGTGTGGACATGATAAAAAAAAGGTTCCCCAATTCTGTATTTCCTAAAAATGGAGGTCTGAAAAAATCATTAACATGGTGAAATACATCTGATGACATCACCAAGATGTATTTCACCATGTTAAGGATTTTTCTTTCAGACCCATTTTTCCCGAGAGGGTACAAATGGAACCAAATGGACCCGCTAGGGTCCATTTGGTTCACATTTGCACCCTCTCAGGAAAAAATTCAAAATGGGTGGAATTCCCCTTTAAAAGGTTAGTTCGTTCAAACTTGGCCCGTGGCTTTGTTCAGTTTTAAATTTTGGCCCACTCTGTATCTGAGTTTGACACCCCTGCTGTAGACCTTAGAAGAAAGGACTTGTTGCCTCCATCACATTTCGCACCAATCTGTCAAAATGTCACACCTTGAAGGAAAACTCAGTCACAATAGGATCAAGCTAATAGGATTTAGTTATTATAAAAGATTACATGTTGATCTCCAAGTTTCTTGTAATGATGAAAGAAAAATAATTCTTTGATAATCAAAAAAGTAATGTAAAGAATAATCATCACTGGCATGAACTGAAAAACGTTTAGCCACTTTAAAGTTAGAAAAGCGTTCCACTATATAAGGGCTTTTCAACCTTTTTGATCCCAGGGCCCACTATTTATTAAGCATTTGAGCCACGGACCACCATGTGATGGTCCGTGGCCAAATGGACCCTTGCGGGTCCATTTGGTTTCATTTTACGCTCTCAAAGAGTTACATCTGGTTAAGCAACTTTTCATCTGGTTAACCAACTTTGTTGGGGACCACCTGGAACCATTTCAAGGACCACTGGTGGTCCCTGGACCACTGGTTGAAAACCACTGCGCTATATGTCCAAAAAGCACCCGAGTGCAAGCACCAAGAGAGACTGTTTTGTGTGTTCATGGCCTGATAATCTGTCAAAGTCTGAAGCCACTACCACAGGAATAATATTTGAATAACAGCAGTGTTTCCCTGGGACAAACTTGACTATTTTATCTCACGAAATAAACAAAATAGGAAGCCAGGGTGATATTTGTTCAAACGGATCAATCTCGATTATTATTCAACCTAGAACTGTGTTTTGTTGTTTTTCAAGGACGCAAGAAATGTGACTGAATTTGATTGCATACCGGCATTGGTGAAGGCAGACAGCGAGTAAACAGAAAAACACAACACAGACAAAGCTTAGATAAAGTGAACAAAGGTGTACTGTATATTCATCTAAAGGTACAAGCTCCAAGGACTGAATAACTACATGAATTTCACGGTATAAACACCTTGAGCCAAAGGTGTGTATACATAGACATAGAAGCTTTCAGATCTTCCGTTTTCTTCGGTTCAGGTTGGAGCTGCATTAAGTTACTGAAAGTCAAGAAAGAACTTGGTCTCAAACTAAACGCAGAGCTGAAGAACTGACATAGTAGCTGCACCAAAGTGTGCACTAGTCTAGGTGGAAAACGGGGGGCATACCACCTGTTCCGGTAGTCCCAGCCAGAGCCATCTAGAGACAGAGTTACGCCATTTCCGTTCACTTTATGGGGCGAGTCCAATGGTGGGTGCCCGTGCAGCGCTCCTGGGGGAGTTTGAATAGTGACACTCTCCAAATAGGAAGTTGATAAATGAATACATTCTAAATTTGTCATAAACGACGGTATAAAGAAACATTTTTTTATTATTGTGTTAATGACTATACCTTTGTAAAAAAAATATATATATATATATATTTGATGCATATAAATGACAGAGGACATGCTACAGGTTATTACTTTGTTTGTTTGCATTATATTGATGCCTTAAAGAGCAGAATGGTAGTTTCCCCAATAGCAATTCAATTCCAAGGAGCTTTACTGGCATGAGAAATCGCGCCTCATTCACAAAGTGACACCTCCGTGAAGGTTACTCTCGCGATAATCCTGCAAGACTGTAACTTGGTGCTATTGGGAAGTAGGCAGAAATGCATTGGACTCAGGCAAGTTCATGACAGTAAAGTGGATGTTACTTTAACAGAGAAAGCAAGGAAAGAGAGAGAGAGACAGAGAGAGAGAGACAGAGAGAGAGAGAGAGAGAGAGAGAGAGAGAGAGAGAGAGAGAGAGAGAGAGAATGTAAGTGTATGCTTTCTCATGCCCTTTTAACTCATTGACCGCGAGCGGATCTTCTTTGTTTCCTCTCCACTGCCGCGGCTCAAACCAGTTCGATCGGTAAAAAGCCCTTATTTTGAAGCTCAGATCTCCTAAACAGGATGTGCTGTTTCTGTTATGCTGTGTCTGTTGTCTTGCCTAATCGATCATCTGGCGATCTGCCCCAAAACATCCGGCTCACAAGTCAGGAAGAGCTGTGTAGCCCTGGCTGCTTAACCCATGCGCCAGCGACATTGAGGGGGCAAACCGGAGGAGAGCCGTTTGAATGCATTGGATTGAATGAATGTCAATGGGACGGGGGAAAAAAAAGTTGTCCCCAATTCTGTCCCAAATGAAAGTCAGCAACGGGATGATCATCAGACGATGCGCACGGACTAATAGTTGGATTAAAGAATGAAATCTACATTTCCGCGTGATACGAGCCGTCCGCGTTTTCGGCGGTGGTATTCCACGTGGATATCCACGAGCAGCGCGTGGACGGCGCCAAGAGAATTAATTGACAGAGAGAGAGCGACTTCAGACAGAAAATGTCAACCCCCCTCATTGTTAACATTTTTTTATCGATCCACTTTGTGCTTTCGATGGCAAATCCTCAGAGCTTCCGCATAGATTTCTGTGTGGTTAAGATGGTTAAGAGCGTAATCTTTGCAAACACTCCTGGCTCTTCAGTTCGACTGCGGGGGGGGATCATCCGCCTGCACAACAACCACCACCACCCACTGACCCTCTTTCTCTCTCTCTCTCCCACCCCTATTCTATTCACTATCTAAGCCATGGCTTCCGGGTCGTCTCAGCAGGTGTTACACAACAGATCTTGAGACGACAACAACCAGGGGCGGATCTAGGCATGGGGGGGGGATGCCCCCCAAACATGATGGCATGCAAAATAACCCATGATATTTCAAATTGAAAATGATTTGAAACACTACTACTGCTACTAACTAACTACAGTACAGTTGTGTCACCACTAAACCAACAGCATTTCATCATTGAAAACAGAAAACTCTCTGAGTCAGACCTTTAGCTTTATGCATGCTGCATTGTCTGTTGCAACTTCAACAACAACTGATATTATTGATGCTTTAAGTTGCCTAATAAAATTCCTGTAACCGCAAATGTTATGGGTGCGACTTCAAGCGACACGGGCGATGAAGCCGCCCCCATAGCATTTTCTCCCGCCCCCCCCAATTGGGAAATGTTACATCCGCCCCTGACAACTAAGCTACTAGGACCCCAAATGTGGCTGTGACCCACACTGAAGACAATCGCCATGTTATTTCCGTATTTCAACTAAATCCTCCATCTCTGATTGGTATTACTTTTGATGGATTTTTTAGCTCCACAGAATTGTTTTACCAGTCATGGACACTTGTACAGAACATTAATAATTCCACTCGAGGTGAAAGCATTAATAAACCACGACGAGGGGGAGGAGGTTACAGCGGATTTTGTCCCGCAGTGAGAGTCATAGAGTTCCAGTGCCGCAAGTGAAGCAATTCGCCCCTGGAGGTCGTAGGTTACGTAGATTTTTGCACCGGTGAGAGTCTCACCGGTGCAAAAATCGACGTAAGCCTTAAGGCTCTCCGGTGAGAGCCAAAAATCGACGTAACCTACAACCTCCAGGGGCGAATTGCCCCTGGAGAACCCCATAAAATGTTTTTAAAATTCACAAAAGTAGCCCGTACTTCTTGTTTTCACTCGCCAGTTACCCATAGAGCCGTGGTTTTCAACAATTTTCATATCAGGGCCCACCACTTAATTTTAGCCACAGACCACCATTTGATGTTGAGTTTATTCTCTCGGACCCAAAACTAAGGATTTTCAAGTTTGTGTCCACGATTTACGAGAGATAATTGGCAAAACGTTGGTCAAATTAACAACTCGTTTACATTTTCTAAAAGTATACATTCTTGAAAACGAAGTAATTTAGATGTTTAAATTCATTTTAACTCTTGAGAGCATAAAATTAAACCAAATTTGGTTTCATTTCATGATCTCAGGAGTTACAGATCTATGAGGGTCCATTTGGTTACCAACTGTCCATCATTTAGCTGGGGACCACCTGGAATCCTCTCAGGGACCACTGGTGGTCCCCGGACCACTGGTTGAAAACCACTGCATAATAAAATAATAAAATCTAGAGACTGGACTGGAGCGATAGCCACGTCCCCTTGCGTTTCGTTTCAACTGAAGTTGCTCAGTGGTGCTTTGAAGCACCCATGGAGAATAGATTAGAATAACATGATAGGTGAATGGCACTTCCGCATTTTGCCAACGAGATTTCGATTTTGGTTGCCGAAAAGCGGAAGTGCTGACCTCCATTCACTTCCATTATACTGTGCTGCATTTCCACTTATTGCCACTAGGTGCCGTCTGTTTCAACTCTGAGAGAGCTTCATCGGGAAGTGAGGTTATCTCTATGGCAGGGGTTTTCAACAGGTGGTCCGGGGACCACCAGTGGTCCTTGAGAGGATTCCAGGTGGTCCCCAGGCTAAATGATGGAAAGTTGGTTAACCAGATGTAACTCTTGAGAGTGTAAAAATGAAACCAAATGGACCCGCAAGGGTCCATTTGGTTTCATTTTTACACTCTCAAGAGTTAAAATATTCATCATCTGAATTAGCACCACTTAATTAAGAAGTTTACACTGTTTTGTTGGCAAAATACAGCCTGGAATTGTGGACAAAACCAAAAGAATTATTTTGTTTTTGGTGTATAAAATGTAATCGAATGGTGGTCCGTGGCTCAAATGCTGAATAAATGGTGGTCCCTGGAGTCAAAAAGGTTGAAAGCCCCTGCTCTATGGGCACACCATACTGCGAAGTGCGTCCTTTAGGACGCAGCGTCTTGAGGTGCTGGATGGAAAGCGACGTTGGACGCAACGTCTTTTTGCCGCAAGGCCGAGCGTCCCCAGGACACAGGTCCTGTTTTATTTCCCATCCACAGCCATTCAAAAACTCCAAACATGGCAGCCGAGACTGCAGGCTTTTCCCACTATCGTGTGCTCACACCCTATCGGGCCGTTTTACCAGCCAATCAGAATAAAGTATTCGGACTAGTACTACCTCTTTTAGCCCTCAAAGGCTTCTTTTCTTAAAACTATCGATTCATACATTTAGATATTGCTATTGGCTGGTATTTTTGAACAGCTTTTGTCAGGTATGGTGTAGCCAGGTATGATGAAAGTCTTCTTAATGGCTGCATGGCAGCAAATCCGGTTTGGGGGCCTTGCGGTGCGCCAAAAGCCTATATCGCCATACCTGGAGCTGGGCTTAGCAAATAATTACCCATAATAATTAAAACCTGTGATTCAAACAGTCCTACGTCACCTGACCCCCTAATTAAAAAGGGTACCGTACTCCACCTTGAGTTGAAGCTCAAGATGGCTGGTTTTATTATGCGTAATTAGGATATTCTTCCCCATATCTCTCCTGCTCTCCTTCCTCCTGCAAATAATAATAAGTAATAATCCTTATATTGTCCCGAAGGATATTCTACGTTTGAGCTTTGCAGTCTGTTCAAACAACACCCACAACAACAACAACACATGGCACATAACTCCAAGACAATATAAAAGCATGAGGGGTCCCAACGGTATACAGAATCATCCTCCGATCGGCGGGGCAGTTTGTTTAACTCTTTCTGTGTCCGCATTTTGGTGTTCCTTTAGCAATTGAAAAATAGCAGATCTACAAGCTCATACCGCGCCACCGAGTGGCGCGCTATGAGCTCGTAGGTCTGCTATTTTTGAAAAATCGTGAAAATGTGGCACAAATCTCTGAATAGGCCGTATTATTTCGGAAGCAAAACAACTACAAATCTTTGCTTCTGAGGTATCTCGAGAACGTTGGTGTGTTTTCAGATGGGGGCCCGCAGCCAAATATAGATAACTCTAGGGGTCCTTGGCATGAAATATGTTGAGCATCACTTACACAGGAACATACTGTATTTTATTTTTTAGAAAAACTAGTGTCAGAAACTAGAATATAGTGTAAAAAATAACTAGATTCTAGCGTCAGAAACTAGAATCTGGCACCAAAAAAATAGAATCTAGCATCAGAAACTAGAGGCTTGCGTCGGAAACTAGAAACAAGTATCGGGAACTAGAATTTGGTGCCGGAAACTAGAAACTAGCTTCAGAAACTAGAAACTAATGTCAGAGACTAGAAGCTAGTGTTAGAAACTAGAAATTAGTGCCAAAGACTCGAATCTAGTCAGGACAAACTGGGTTAATCACACAGTGGCTGAGGGATCAAAACTCCTAATAAAACTGAAGTTTTTCCCCCCATGGCGAGGTTCTGTATCTTTGTCCAGATGGCAGGAGTTTAAAGAAGCGTTACAGCGTGTATGACGGCCTTATTGTTCATTTCAGAAAGTGTGGGTGTACTGTATGAAGTCTGATGCGATACAGCCAGCCGTACGTGTATGATTGGCCTTATTGTTCATTTCAGAAAGTGTGGGTGTAGTTAGTCCTGAAGGTATATATGAGCATATACAGTATGAGTAACACTGAAAAGTTTGTTTCCGTTAGGCATGCATGGACAGTCAGACCAGTGTTGCCAACTTGGCGCATTTCTCGCTATATTTAGCTTTGGGGGGGCAGGGGGACAGGATGCGACTTCATTGGGGGGGCAGGGGGGCAGGATGCGACTTCATCGGCGATGAAGTTGTATTTTAGGCAAGAAAACCATCAATAACATCATCAATTGTTGTTGAAGTTGCAACAAACATGTGATGGTTTCAATGATGAAATGCTGTTGGTTTAGTGCAGGGGTCAGCAACCTGCGGCTCAGGAGCCGCATGCGGCTCTAGAGCACAGCCCTGATGGCTTCCTGGCTGTAGCATTATTACATATACACACACTGGGGTGATCCGCATCAACAGAATATAAACATTTCAGTCACCCAAAACGCTTGCGCTGTCTGACAGTTGCTAGTTAAAGTAGCACTTGTTGGCCATGTCAAAAAAGCCCAGCAGTTATCAGAGGTGCAGCTTTCAATCTGAACCACCCATTTTCAAAGGTTTACTATGTCATTAATGTACCTTAGATATGCTGTGTGGACTAGAAATGGAGTTCTGTAAAACTCCTTTATTTTTTTAGAAACTCCATTTCTGAAGAAAGGTTGTGTTTCACCATGTCAATGATTTTTCTTTGAGGACCTTTTTTTCTGAGAGTGTGCAAATGGAACCAAATGGACCCACCAGGGTCCATTTGGTTCACATTTTGAATTTAATTTTGGGTCGAAAATGGCTCTTTCGACATCTTGGGTTGCCGACCCCTGGCCTATGCCAATGTGATCCTGGGCTCTAGGCAGCGGACTGGCCTCATGCTTCCTTCAATGCATGAGGAGTCCAAGCTGCCTTCTTTTCACCTGACAGGGGAGAATTTCCCTGGTTGGGCGTAGCATGTGAAAGGAACGCATTATTCCAACCAGTTCCTGTCCCCTCCATCAGGCGCCCCGGCTGGCCAGGGGGAGGCAGTTTAGAGCCCAGGATTACTGCATGTTTTTTGTGAAGGTATCTATCCTAGGTGGGGCACGGGGACAACATGCAAATTCTACCCAGAAAGATTTAGAGAGCTTGTATGCGACCGTCGTAACAACATAAAACTCCATTCTTATCATGGCAGGACTTGATCGTTGTCACAATGGCAGGCGTTATACTCGGCTGTGTGCTGGAAATAGCCCTGTCAATCACGCGTAGCAAACGTCAATCAAACATTATTGTCGCTACTCAGGTGTTGCCTGTACTATACAGTACTATACAGTACAGTGTACTGACTGTATAGTAGAGTCAGTACACTGTCAGCTGTGCAAAGCAGGACGTTTCAAGCTTGTCGATCCGATACTTTTGAATTTGAATGCTGAGAATTAAGGGCTCCACTTTCGTCACACGTTAAATCCCTTATCCCTAACCTCTTTGCCCTTTTTTTTAAACTATTTTGAAAAGCTTTTTAGTGTTTTTTTAGTAGTAATAGTTCAAAGTAGGAACGTGACAATTTATTGACACGTTGTGAGTTCAGGTCATGTCAGTCATTTTAACTTAAAACTCCATTTTAACCATGACATTTTAACCATGTTTTAAGCATATTTGGGTATCCCCATCGAAATGAATGAAGCAATATTTTAAAAATAAATGAAAACTGTAAATGAAATTCCAATGCCCTCTCACGTTTTATGAGGACAATATCAGTCACCAGAAAAAAAAGATTGGTTGTTTTTAAAATAATCTGTCATGGTTAAAATGGAGTTTTAGGTTTGTATATTGGTTTGTATAGAAAGGAGGCGTCTACATTAAAATGAACATCAAATATCTAAATACTGGGCTAAGTGTTTTGGACAATGCCACTGACTTCAGCACTATAAACCCAGGAGCTGGCCGTGGTGCTGAGGCAGCCTTCAGCACTATAAACCCAGGAAGCTGGCCTTGGTGCTGAAGCAGCCTTCAGCACGATAAACCCAGGAGCTGACCTTGGTGCTGAAGCAGCCTTCAGCGCTATAAACCCAGGAGCTGGCCTTGGTGCTGAAGCAGCCTTCAGCACGATAAACCCAGGAGCTGGCCTTGGTGCTGAAGCAGCCTTCAGCGCTATAAACCCAGGAGCTGACCTTGGTGCTGAAGCAGCCTTCAGCGCTATAAACCCAGGAGCTGGCCTTGGTGCTGAAGCAGCCTTCAGCACGATAAACCCAGGAGCTGGCCTTGGTGCTGAAGCAGCCTTCAGCGCTATAAACCCAGGAGCTGACCTTGGTGCTGAAGCAGCCTTCAGCACGATAAACCCAGGAGCTGACCTTGGTGCTGAAGCAGCCTTCAGCACGATAAACCCAGGAGCTGGGTTCTCTCTCCATGGTGCTGAAGCGGTGCGACTGTTTTAGGTTCTATTTAGTGGTACAACAATTGTAGTTAGTATAGTGTTTCAAATCCTTTTAATTATAAGCACTTTATGATTAAAGTGCCCCCCCCCCCCCCACGCTCAGGCCTAGATCCGCCCCTGCTGCTCTAGCGCATGCTGGTGCATTTTGGAAGTGCCACTAGTGCATTTTGGATTTTGTCAGTTGGCAACGCTGTGTACAGTACATTGTAGAAAAACATGCAGAAAAGCAGCAACAGAATGGGTTGATGAATGCTTTTGTAATCTCTCACATGGTTGTCTCCTCTCCTCTATTATGTCCTAAACCACAGGTGTTGGGAGCTAAGTGCAGGCAACATTAAGTGGATCTATCAGGTCCCCATCCTGACAGCCATTGGGGTAGGTGTTTATTTGAATATGAGTGCACAGTACGTACGGCATGTGTGTGTGTGCTTTTGTCAGTGTGTTCTAATTTTACCAGCACAGGGGTAATTAAAATGGCCCTTTACCTGCCAGGCTTAATATCAGTTGATGTCTGCCACTGCCACTGCTTTTTTTCCTCCATAATTGTAACCCTTCAACCACATGAGCCATTTGAAAAACACAAGCAAGGACCCATAAGGCCTAAAGCCTATTTCCATTAGTAATTTGTGGAATATGTGTTGCAAAACAAACAAAACAAACGAAAATGAATTGATTAGTGAGTGTGAGAGAGTTGTCATCGTCACATGAATGTATTAGTAGTTCAGATTCTACATTGAGTTGGTTTCAATAGAGGTGCATTTGTTGGTAAAGGACCGACTCAGAATTCTGTATACATGTATATGCACCGTAATTTCCGGACTATAAGCCGCACCTGAATATAAGCCGCACCAGCTAAATTTGGGGCAAAATACTGATTTTTCCATGTAGAAGTCGCACCTGACTATAAGCCGCACCAGACAACAAGCTTCATGTTAGAGCAGTGGTTTTCAACCTTTTTCATCCCAGGGCACACTATTTATTCAGCATTTGAGCTACAGACCACCATTTGACAAGATTTTCACCCCACAGAACCCAAAACTAAAGATTTCTTTTGGTTTTGTCCACAATTCCAGGATGGTTATCAAAATAACCATAACTTATTAATTAAGTGGTGCTAATTTAGATGGTGAATATCATAACTCTTGAGAATGTAACCATGAAACCAAATGGACCCGCAAGGGTCCATTTGGTTTATAGTCCGGACTATAAGCCATTTTGGCTTATAGTCCGGAAATTACGATAAGTACCATAAATAATCGCATGATGTGACGACCATATCACAAAATCTTGGAATGGGGATCTGAAGTGCTATTTACAACAGCCGTTAGCTGCTGAGGGTGATCACCGTCAACAATCAACATATTCCTGTCAGAAGCCATTGAGGGCTGATTTTACCATTTTTGCTTTTGCTTGGAATGAAGTGACATTTGATGTGATATTGTGATGATTCTGTGGTTCAAGGATTGCCATTTGCATTCAGCAATTTTGCATCGTTGGCTTGGGGTCAGACTGGCACGAATGAAAGGAGAGGTGGAGGTGGAGGTGTCAGTGTTTCTGTAGGGCTGTGGAGGCAGGGAACAGTAGCTCTATTTTGGTTAAAGGAGAATTCCACACCAAAACACATTGGGCATCAATCTACCTTGGGTCCAGTGACATGATACGTAATGCTCTTGATTTTCGTCATAGATGCCCTGTTTTCTACATTAAACATTTCACCCTGAGTTCCCCCTCCCTCCAATGCAGTTTGCATTGCTCCAGGTTGTCTTTATTCTAATGCAGTTATTTTAGTAGCTCCAACCCCCCCCCACACACACACACACATCACATCAAACCACTCACTACAAAATAATTGGGCCACTACGTAGGACAGGAGTTTCAACCTGAGTGATTGGAGAGGAGAGTGGCAGACGGGAGGGGAGGAGAGGAGGAGGAATAGATTACCTCTGGGATTACAAATAAAGTCTTCCCCAGAATGACATAAAATGCATGCATGAGTATCAGTATACTATTAAAATATGATATGTAGAAAAAAAAAAAACAAGTTTGGAGCTACTAAAATACCCGCATTAGAATAAAGACAACCTGCAACAATGCAAATTGTGGGAGGAGAGGGGGACCTCCCGTTAAATGTAGAAAAGGGGGCATCTATGACAAAAATCAACTACATATGATGTCACAGGGATCAAGGTAGATTCATGTGCCTAATGTGTTTTGGTGTGGAATTCTCCTTTAAGTCTTGTCTTAAGGTAGTGGCTGAACAAATCAATTTTGATCAGAGCAATCCCAAACTTTGTGGCAAGTTGGGTAAGACTAAGACTGCCAGCATAAACACCAAAACGTATCAGATGCCAGTGATGCTAATGCGCATGCTTTTTGGCCAATATTGTCTGGCCCTGACTACAGAAGAGTGTGACTGAGTGGGACTAGAGAAGACAGAATAGGAAAAGAAGGGGATGGAGAACATAGCGGTGTTTGAAGCAGAAGCTGTAGTTTTGTGTCCAACACTCATTCTTTTATCCTCCCGTGTAAGCCTGCCTGTATTGTTAACCTATTGTGTCCTGATCAGATTCTAGTTTCTGATGCTAGATTCTAGTTCCTCATGCTAGATTCTAGTTTCCGACACTAGATTATAGTTCCTCATGCTAGATTCTAGTCCCCCACGGTATAGATTCTAGGTCCTCTCACTAGATTCTAGTTTCTGAAGTTAGATTCTAGTCCATGACACTAGATTATAGTTTGTGACACTAAATTCTAGTTCCTGGCGAAGTTTTTTCTGGGAAAATCTCTTTCTGTGTCAGTGATGCTTAACATATTTCATAGGAACGACCCCCAGAAATATCTATTATTTAGCTGCAGAACTTCAGATTTGAGTTAAAAATGTTTGCTTTCTGAAATAATGTATATAAAGATTTGCACCACATTTTCACAATTTTTCAAAAATAGCAGAACTACAAGCTCATATCGCGCCACTCGCGATATGAGCTTGTAGATCTGCTATTTTTCAACAGCTAAAAGACCAAAACACGTTCATTACAGAAAGGGTTATAGCCGGCACTGGCACACCAGAGATTGAGAAGAATATGTGTGTGTGTGTGTGTGTGTGTGTGTGTGTGTGTGTGTGTGTGTGTGTGTGTGTGTGTGTGTGTGTGTGTGTGTGTGTGTGTGTGTGTGTGTGTGTGTGTGTGTGTGTGTGTGATGCCCAGCACGCATGCATAAATACATCCAATCATGTTTTTAAAGCCTGCATTTGTGAGGCTTGTTGTTTATCTGCACGCCTGGTGAAGCCAGTGTAATGATAAAAAGGATGGCCATATCTAAGGCCTTTAAAGTCTCCATATAATCCCTTTGGGTGGTGGTGGGTGCTGCTGATGATCCATTGTGAGTCACAGCGAGAGAGAACACATGACAACACGCAGTGACATGCATTCTGAAGGTTTGTTTTTTATACACACACACACAGATGAATATAAACAGTAGGTATAGTATGTATAGTAGTATCCATGGTATCTTATGGAAACCATGATAAGAACAGAATGAGCAGGAACACGCTTGCATATCTAACATCCTATTGTATGTATAGTCAGTATCCTCTAACATCATCAACCATGTCACAGTTTTCCATATGCTTATGCAGATGTGTCATCTGAATCCATTACTTGTGCGAGCGGAGCGGGTGCAAGTAAGGCGATCGGTGCGCAGTGAATGAATGAATGAATGAATGAATGAATGAATGAATGAATGAATGAATGAATGAATGAATGAATGAATGAATGAATGAATGAATGAATGAATGAATGAATGAATGGCATTTGTCGGCAGGTCCCCCGATTGGCCGGTTTAGGCGATTACGTAATGGTGACGCAAGTAAAAGACCTTTATATAGCTAATGTCATGAGTATTAACCCATATGGAAAAAAAAAAGTTATATGCGAAGTTGCGAACTCTTGAAAGTGGCACCTTTCATCGAAGCCACTTTACAAGAACAATACTATGGACCCTATTTTGTATCATTTCTTAAGTCTAAATATCAGTTCTTAAGTCTTAAGTCAAAACTTGGAGGTGTGGCAAAGCTGTTTTGAGTGGCCAAACAGCTTTGCCACTCCTCCAAGTTTTGACTTAAGGCTTAAGACCTGATGCGAGTAGGCCATGGCCTACTTGTGCGCAACGTGCAAATTTGCACTCTGCCGCGTGCTGATCTAGTTGATATCAATTTCCGCCTTTCCAAATGTGCTGCGTGCAATGCAGTCCATGCATTTGCATGCTCTGAAAAGCTTGGCATAGATAAAATGGCACGATTTGACACAATATTGATGCAATACTGGACCCGGCCTACTATTTTTCAGCCTCCAGTCAAAGCTGGCACATCGAATCCAGGCCATAAATGCTCAAAGGCTGCAGTCCAAGCTGTGCTCAGCAGATATGCTCAGCTCAATGGCTTTACAGGACATAGACCAGTGGTTTTCAACCTTTTTGATACCAGGGCCCACTATTTATTCAGCATTTGAGCCATGGACCACCATTTGAGGACATTTTATGCCCCACAGACCCCCAAAACTAAAGATTTCTTTTGCTTTTTTCTACAGTACCAGGCTGGATTTGGGAAACAAAACCATCAAACATACAGATCAAAATGACCATTAATCTTCTACATTCTATAGTTGTGTAGACTTGGGCTAAGATGATGGGCTAGATGACTATTTTAACTATTGAGAGTCTAAAATGAGACCAAATGGACCCGCAATGGTCCATTTGGTTTCATTTTCACACTCTCAAAGAGTTACACCTGGTTAACCAACTTTCCATCATTTAGCTGGGGACCACCTGGAACCCTCTCAAGGACCCCTGGTGGTCCCTGGACCACTCGTTGAAAACCACTGACATATACAGACAGATATAAATGATTAGACACAATATTGATGCAAACTTTCTCATCATGGCTATATTTTGTGTTACTGTGGACATCATCTGGAAGGGTGCTTTGTTTGGCACTAGATCGTTGACAGACCATTGTTAAACTTAAATTGCAATATGAAAGGTCGTAACTAAGCTAACTAATTTAAAAAGTAATGAGAAAAAATATTGTATCTTTTCACTTCATGGCAGTGAGGAAAAAAAACAAAAAACAAAACTATCTATGACATCTGAAATAGGGCTTGAACGATTCTATGTTTTTTTCCAAATAGCACCATATTTACTTTTGGCACAGTGACAGTTGTCAGCTCTCAGCCTGGATAACAACACAGTTAGAGAGGAGCTTCATCTAATGTTGGAGCTGCACTGTGTTAACAGCTGCCAACACCACTGGATGCGCTTTTTTTGTTAGGAGTCAAAACTAATTAAGTGCTACATTTGTCTGAAATGCACCTAAAGTACACGTGTTCAGAACAGTAGCATTAAACGCAGTGAATACACTTTGCTGCTCTCCACCACTGCTTTCACCTGAAGAGAGATCATTGTAATCAGGACATTGTAATCATCATTTGGAAAATTACTGTGTACCGAGCTCAGTTTGAATTGTGTGCAGAATTTGCCTGAATTTGAGGGAGCCTAATTTATGATTACTTAACCCATCAGATTCTAGTTCCTCATGCTAGATTCTAGTCCCCCACGGTAGATCCTAGTTCCTCTCAGTAGATTGTAGTTTCTGAAGTTAGATTCCAGTTTCTGGCACTAGATTCTAGTCCATGAAATTCTAGTTTGTGACACTCTGGCGCGAGATTCTAGTTTTTCTGGATCTTTGTAAAAAATGTTTGCTTCTGAAAAAATGCACCACATTTTCACAATTTTTCAAAAATAGCAGAACTACAAGCTCATATCGCGCCACAGAGTGGCGCGATATGAGCCAGAGTGTCACAAACTAGAATTTCATGGACTAGAATCTAGTGCCAGAAACTGGAATCTAACTTCAGAAACTACAATCTACTGAGAGGAACTAGGATCTACCGTGGGGGACTAGAATCTAGCATGAGGAACTAGAATCTGATCACCATGCATTCACTGTGCCAGTGTTGGCACCCGTGCTGAAAGTAAAAAAGTAAGCACGGAGATAGAAGTTTTGACTCAGACAGAAAAGTATCCCCGTTGGCTGGTAGCCCACGTACATGTGAACACCGTAGTGTCCACAACAGAACTGACTGAGGATTCACGTTTGACACAGGCTTTTTATGCAGTGCAAATATCTATAGATATTTGCAACTGGTTCCAAGAGCAACTGTATAGATAGTCACACATTCAAATGAAAGATACACAAATGTTCCTGTCTATCTCCTGTGATCACCAGGGGCTCCGGCCAGAGAGCTTGAAAGAGGCTTATTCTCTTACCGACGCCTGTCTTAGGTGACAACAGGACATTTCTAAATAGAATATAATTAGCACATGAGCCATAACATCTACCCCATAGGGCATAGTGGGTGCCATGATGCAGCGGATTCGTCTCAGAATGGCCACGCTCTGCAGACTCCCATTGTTCCGAGACGCAAAACCCTAGACCCCTCCAACTGTAACCCTAATCCTAAATGCCAGACCCTCAACCAAACCTCACAGACCTGATGGTCTGTCAGGTTAGGTTGAGGGTCGTTAGGTTGAGGGTGGTTGCTACACCCTTCTCTAAAGCTACCCAAAAACCTAACCGCAAGCAGATTTGACTGTTATCAGTGGATAAGATTGCAGTTGTCATCTTATCAGTGAGTAGGCTCTCAGACAACATGCCTCCTCGATAAGATGGTGCTGATAAGCAGCCTACTGGAAATTATCGCTTGATAACGGTAGAAGCGGGTGCCATGCACAGGACTCCATGTACTGTATAGACTATATAAGATTTGCTTTGTCGGGAAAACTCGCCCATGTTAACGCTATAGCGTTGGAAGTGCAGATAAACATCAGATAAACATTCAGATAAACACGCTTCCTTTCCATGCTAGACGGAGGTGGGTTGTTGCAAAAATTAAAAGAGATTGATGAGTGATTGGCTAACTGCAGAATGCAAAATGGTTAGATTGTGTTGGACGACAGAGGACCTTTGCTAAAGATGACATTATAATGGATTGCATTTTTATAGCGCTTTTCCAAGTGCTCAAAGCGCTTTACAATGGTCCATTCATTCATACATTGGGAAGTAGAGCGGCGAACAGTCGACGCCAGCGTCCCCACTTCCCACATTCACACACCAATGGTGGCCAGCTCACACCGACCAACTCATTGGAGGCAACTTGGGGTTCAGTGTCTTGCCCAAGGACACTTCGACACGTAGACAGGAGGAGCCGGGATTCGAACCGCCGACCCATGGGTCATTGGACGACCTGCTCTACCTCCTGAGCCACAGCCGCCCCGGACATTTGCTAAAAGATATCAGGGCTGCTGACTTTCAGGGTGAGGCAGAAGTGAGGCAAATACATATTTTTAATCAACCTTTTCCCTGACCTCGTATGGGCCCCTTTTTATGCCCAACAAAGCTGAGACTGCCACGCAGGCACTGTTAATCACTTCCATTCTTGAATACCATGAATACGATGACTAGCATGTTTCACTCCATTTGGACCATGATACATTCACCACAATTATTCATTTTTTTTCCTAGTGACTTTTAAATATTGTTGAATGAGGTAATTTATAAACTGTCTGGGGTGTTCACATGAGCCCGAGTAGACTATAAAATGGCCAAAAGTTTTGTTTTGTTTCTTTGAAAGAGAAACATCCCTTTAACTATATACCTAACTATATTAACAGTCGGCAAATAGAACTTTAATGACCATGAAAAGTTTAGCCTGTCAAGGCCGCTGTGGAACACCTTTTAAGTGAATTTAAGCCCGAAAGCGTATTACAGCTTGACGTCCTAATTCTTTTCATTAACACAGTGTCCAGCATTGGTTAAAACATCAAGAACTGTCAGTGAGTGCTTCTAACTTTCCCCCCAATTATGTGTTACACTGAGTTTGTTTTTCCACAGTAACTGCTGGTAGCAGTGCTCAATTTGGAAAGAACACAATTAGTTACAGACGGGCTTCATTCTACAGTGCGGCAGGGTAGCCGACACGCCACATCGCTTTGATGTGCGGAGGAGGTATGCTCCCTGCGCTGCCGCCTGACAGTTGAACTGACACATATGGGTAAATTATTTTCAGCGCCTTCCACTCAAGCTGGCGTATAAAACTGGCAACCGGCGCAAGGCGTTTGCAAGGTTAGCTCAAATGTGTTAACTATCTAACTAAGACTCACCAGATACACAATGTGGTCTAAATCCTCTAAAGCAGTGGTTTTGATACCAGGGCTCAGAATTTGAGCCACGGACCACCATTTGATGACATTTTAGCCCCACAGACCCCAAAACCAAGGATTTATTTTGCTTTTGTCCACAATTCCAAGCTGGATTTGGGAAACGAATCAGTCAAACATACAGATCAAAATGATGATCAATCTTCTACATTCTCTCTCTCTACATGTGTAGACTTGGGCTGATTCAAATGATGAATATTTTAACCCTTGAGTGTAAACATGAAAACCAACTCTTGTAACTCTTGAGAGCGTAAAAGTGAACCCAAATGGACCCTTGCAGGTCCATTTGGTTTCATTTTTACGCCCTCAAAGAGCTCTCAAAGAGTTGAGAGCGTTGTGGAGAGCGTCAACCAACTTTCCATCATTTAGCTGGGGACACTTGGAACTCTCTCAAGGACCACTGATGGTCCTTGGACCACTGGTTTAAAAACCACAGCTCTAAAGCAAGTATATGATGGGTCGATTTGGTCTTTTTAGTTGGATTTCAGGAAGAAACCATCAATACACAGGTACATATTTGAATACTGTATATATAGCAGGAGAGGCGAAAGCAATCCTCGACCGCGACAGCCGTTGCAATGACATCGCGGCCGTGTTGCATAACAATCAAGCAACTATTTTGCACAACGGTCGACTGTCATGCAAAACAGTCGCAAGTGTTTTGCATGACAGACGACCGTTTTGCATATACAGTTGCGTCTTCTAGAGCTATGCTAACTCCACAGACACATAGAAAACAGAGCACAGTAAGTTCATGAAATTCCATCTCTTACTGGAGAATGCCGCTGGTGAACTGAACACCTTGTTCGGTCTGTGGGCGAAAGACATATGAAAACATATGGAAAAAAGGAACACAACAAAATTGTCCTGCATGATGATTTTACTGCACGGATAACACCAGAACCTTTCACCTGTCTTCTACCTGTTCCTTGAACGTACAGCTGCTAGTACACACACTGCATAGGTGACCAGTTCAAATTACAACAGAAGGCTATATACAGTATATACAGTATATCAGCTCGGTCTGCACCACACTCCAAAACACTTGTATCTTTGTTCATTAATCCCAAAGCACATGTGCATATTCACAAAAAGAGGTAAAGCCAGGTGCTCACAGGAGATGCAAATATAAAAAAGATAAAAATGCCGCTGGTGCTACGAAAATCTAAAAAGGGACTGGAACGGTGAAAAAAGCAAGGCAGCGATCCGAGAACTCAAAAGGTAAAAACGAGGAGAGGGAGTATAAAAACAATTAAGGTACTTCATTGAATGGTAAAATAAGCCAACATGTTTCAACTCTCAAGGAGTCTTCATTAGGGCTAGTTAGTGGAGACAGAGAGCAAACATGGTCCATAAATAGAGAGTCAAGCAATGAAGACAATTAAGACAATCAATGCATAATTATGTACCAACTTCTGTGTCACCTGCATTTGTATTATACTGTAGTTAGGAGAGCTGAGACCATGAAAGCTTGCGTCTCTGTTGAGGTGTGTAATGGTGTATGTCCAAGTATTATCTTCCATCTGATATTTGAAGCCCGTCTGTCACTATCTGCGAACATGTTCCCCGGGGTGGTATGGATTTACATCAAACCGTTCAAATAGGAAATAAATCTAAATACATCTTTTGGCAGGTTGTGCAAGACTATTTTCTGGGCAAGACTATTTTCTAGGAAGGATGTCCTAGGGGGCCTTGCAGGTAATTTGTTACATACTGACTGCCAGAGCAAAGTGTGCAACAACACAATAAAAAACAAATTTTCAGAACAATTGAAAGTCAGAATCTCCAATAAATCCATTTGTATGTACTGAGAGATCTCTCGGTGCAGATAATAGACAGTTATAGTCTTTACTGTACAGTGGTTGTGTTCCTTCATTTGATGCAAATCTTGTTTGTATAATGTTGTTGTACTTGATGTGGAACTTTTTTGTCATACTCATATTTTTCCAAACTCTCCTTGGGTTATCATTGTGAATGCAGTGCGGTGGCATTTCTAAGCAATTTGGAGCCCCAGGCAATATTTTCCCTGGAGCCCCCCCTTACCAAATGGACCCTTACAGGTCCATTTGGTAAGGGGGGGCTCCAGGGAAAATCTCCTGTGATGTCATACCGATGACAGGCACAGTAAAATGGGATCAAAATATGAACTATTTTTAAACTAAAGAACATATTATGTGTTTTACATGTTCGATTCTAGTTATAGAGGACAAGTATAATGTATTTATCCTGATGAGGCCTAAGATCCTTTTAAAGCATGTCTGGTTGTCGCCCTGGTGTGCCACCCCCCTCATGGCATCCCAGGCAACTGCCTGATGGCAAAAACGCCCCTGATGCAGTGAGCGAGATTACTATGTAAGCCAGGCGTGCGTCACACTGCATAGTTGGGCATGTTCAATATGGAGTTTATATGGGAAGCGAAAAGCGTTCGCGCCAGTAAGACGTACAGCATCTTACTAGTTGTGGGAAGTATACTACACTGTATGTGTGTCTCTGATGTCTTGGCACACACACGTGCACACGCACACGCACACACTCACACACACAGTCATCTGATCATACAATTTCAGTTCATTGTGTACAGATTGTGGTATTCAGTCCGTTTCCTTGAATGAGAAATTGGGGTCATGAAGAAAGGTGCGAGTCATGGTGAGATGGAGGACGCAGTGGGTTGAAGCATAAGCAGTCCCTGAAGGGCATTCTGATGGTGATTAGGCCATATGTCACCACAATTACATGAGATATTATGAATATTTTTTTTATGAATTCCAGTCTTTTATTAATAAAAGGCATAGGCTACATACAGCATTTCACTCAAACATGTCTGGAGAGACAATAAGAGCTTTTTGTGACCGTGACTGGTGGGCAACAGTCATGACCGTTGTGGCGACCGTTATAAATCTGTTTCGATCATAATAAATTAGTTGCGACCGGTGAAAGCGGCCAACTGCTGGCCAACACTCGCGGCCCAGTGTTGCCAACCGCCAAAATCCAAAATGCACTAGTGGCTAGATTATTAGGTAATTCAGATGTTTAGATATAATTTAACTCTTGAGATGCGCCAAGTTGGCAACACAGTCGTGGCCACTGGGCCAACAACTAAGACCGTTCTTCACCGGTTGCTACTAAATCTAACCCTAACCCCAAACCCTAAACATAACGTCAGTAAAACCTATGCCTAAACTTAACCTCACCTTAATCCCTGACCACGGTCACCATTGGCCCACCGGTCGCGATTGATTTGTTATTTTCCCAACTGCCGCAAAATCATTTTGTGACCACAACCACTGGTCGTGACCGCTGGGCCACCAGTGGTCACAACCATGGTGTCAGAATACAGAACTGATTACTTTTACTCATTTGTAAGGAGTTGTTTATAGAGCCTCATCTCAAGGCAAAATTAATTAGTTAGTTAGTTAGTTAGTTAGTTTAAACCATTGTGTCCTGTCTAGATTTCTAGTGTTTAATGTTCAAAGATTTGCACCACGTTTTCACGATTTTTCAAAAATAGCAGAGATACAAGCTCATAGCGCGCGACTCGGTGGCGCGCTATGAGCTTGTAGATCTGCTATTTTTCAACAGTTAAAACATAATGCTGAGAACACCAAAACGCGTTCAGTACACTAAGGGTTAATAGTTAATAGCCTACAGTAGTTAATCTAGCTTAATCTTGGTTATGATTTAAAGGTAGGGGAAGTGAATTCACTTTTGTCAGATATCACCCAATTTTTTTTTTTCTGTTAAAATGCTCTATTATAAGGAGTGCAGACCATATATGGAGTTTCCCCCTCCCCCACGTTAGCAGAGGAGCTAATAAAAGTTCCCCAGGTGGAGGGTGAATTCTCCTCCAATCAGGATGGAGCAGCAGGTTCACATAGTGTAGCTACTCTTGGGCGCCCCTAGTGCACCAGGCTGGTACTACACAATGGATTTCAAATCACTTACCCTACCTTTAACAACAGAAGAAAGGCAACAAGGTACATTGAAATTCTCACAACAGAAAGAAGGGCAAACAAAAGAGCAAAAAAAAAAAAAAAAAAAAAGACAAGTATCAACAATGTTTCAGAACAGAAACAAAACAGGACATACATAAAACACAATAGGCAAGGTGGATTATCAAAACAAGCAAGAAATCTAGGTATTAGAACAGCCATTGCGATGAAGGAAATACCTAATGCCACCTAATGTTATGCAATTCTCTTTTTTTTCCCCTTTTATTTTAAGCTCAACTTCATCCTGTTTGTGAACATTGTGCGAGTTCTGGCAACCAAGATCCGAGAGACAAATGCAGGAAGATATGACAGCAGGAAACAGTACAGGTGGGTGACGATGCTGATCTTCTCAACTCTATGCTTAACCCTATGACTACTGCTTAATTAATATTAATTTCGACAATCTGGCTGCTGGCATACTTGTACTTATTTTAGCATTTCTTTTTAGCATGATAGGCTAACGTCAGTTCCTACTCACCTACGTGCACACGCACAATCTGTATGTCCATCGCTAATCATAATCAATTAACAGTCGCCGTGGCAATATGGCTTGATTTGACTTATTTATGATAATAAACATAATCGCAGTGATCGAGGATTCTTGGGCATGAATTATTGTCTAGTGTGAGAGTCCTCACAGCTCGATCCGGACCAGCCCGATTCAACATCAAGAATGTTTGATATTTGCTCGGATTAACAACACGAGAGCACAGTGAGCACCACCACCAATATGACTATGGCAGAAGAAGTCAAAAAATGAATGCAAATTAAATGATAGCAACCTCGACATAAATAGGAACAAACAACAGAAAAGAGGCACTACTAGAAAATAATCTAGTAGTGTGAGGTGATATCAGATTTCATATTGAAAAAATGGCAAATAGTGTAAGGCCACCTTTAATCCTTTAAAGAATGGTGTGACAAGTTATTATTAACTATTATTAGTGTCATCGAGGCCTTCACAACTAATTACATACTGTCTACCCTCGGCGTCTATATGTACTGTATGTGTTTACAATGTGCAGTCACCCGCTACTAGATGTGATGTGAAGGGCAGAATATTATTGAGCTATATGTGTGGTATTCGGTTCTCGGCCAGCTGTTTCCTGTATTCTGTTTCGGCTAAAAAAAAAAATCCCTTTTGGTGTATCTCTAATAATAATACATTTTAATAACGGGTAAGGACCAGATCAGAAGATATAGGCCCACGATCAGTGTCAGATTTACAGTGAGGAGTCTAAGTGTATACTGTATAATTAAGGCTGCTTACAGACATGAACACAATTGGTATCATCATGTGTGTGGGCATGCACACTTGATTTGCACTCGGTACATACATACAGTAAACTAATTTATGCGTTGTGTAAGTACATTGTGGAAAGTGCTTCTATATGCCTCTGTGTTCACTCCATTATGTGCAGTAATTTTACCACTCAGGTATCCATGTTCGCTCTTTTGTAAATATGCTGAAATACGTGGCTAAGCATGGCCTGCGTGGTAACAGGAATGCTCGGCCCAATTAATACTCGGCCCCGAGTAGAGACAGAGTTATGCTGCCACAATGAGATGGGCAATCTGTCGACATAGTTGAGGACTTCAAATTCCTAGGAATTCACATCACAGACACTCTCACATGGTCACTGAACACGAGCACATTCTCAAGAAGGCACAGCAGCGACTGTACTTTTTGAGGCGTCTCAAAAAGTTTGGTCTGAGCACCGAGGCACTTGTTAGCTTTTACCGGTGCACAATAGAGAGTGTCCTAACGGGCTGTATAACGGTGTGGTACGGCAACACGACCGCCCAGGACTGCAAGAAGTTGCAGAGGACTGTAAGAACAGCAGGTAAAATCATTGGTAACAGCACATCACTTCCCAGTCTGGGAGATATCTACACCACACGGTGTAAGAGAAAAGCACATAACATCATTGCAGACACCAGTCATCCTGCACATGCCCTGTTCCAATTACTTCCATCCAAAAAGCGCTACCGTACACTTTCAGGAAAAAAATGGAAATGTCCCTCTTTTGTCCCTCTTTCAGGATGCAACAGCCCTCCCGAGAGCTCGGTTTTCTGACCCCTAATGTCACAACTTTTCGGCTGGTCAGAGTATTACTTGGGCCGAGCCTTCATGTATTCATGTATTCTGTCCATCACCACAAGCTACGATCCTTCACAACTGTGCTCGATTGACACTCCATTATCAGTAGGACTTTCAAAGCAACTGAGTGAGCCGTCCATGGTGGTCCTTCGCACATCCTGTTTTCGTTTGTCTATTGTGATAACGGTTGCTGCAACTACAAGTAATGAAAGTAAAGTAATATGTAATCTAATCACTAAATAAAATACTCACTTATTTACGTAAATTAAAATAAGAAGCTGCTGATAAAAAATAAGTCGATAATGTGTCCTTGCACTGTCCCGGAACTAAACTAAACTGAACATGTCCAAACTAAATTAGTTTCTCACCAGTCCAGTGTGTAGTCAGTCCTCCATGAAGTCTGTATTCCAATACTCCAAGGGATATAATCCAAAACAGAAAATAAGATCCTTTTCTCCGTCGGTTGGTAATCCAAAATCCAAACAGAAAAGTATATATCCAAATTGGAAAAGTTCATTCAGTAAGCAGGATGTGGGAAGTATTCCTCTTGTTGTCTGTGTCTCTCTCCTTTCCTCCACACTGGTCTCTCACTAGCCCAGGTGACCCAAACTCTCTGATTGCTTTAACACCTCATCAACTCAACCAAGTTAACTGTGGGCAGGGTTTTCCAATCATGCTCTGGTTGCCTAGCAACATACTCGTTTCTTATCAAATAGTCCAGGGGTTTTCAACAGGTGGTCCAGGGACCACCAGTGGTCCTTGAGAGGGTTCCAGGTGGTCCCCACCTAAGTTGTTTACCCAGATGTAACTCTTGAGAACGTAAAAATGGGTCCATTTGGTTTCACTTTTACGCTCTCAAGAGTTAAAATATTCATCATGTGAATTAGTCCTATCTACACAACTAGAAGATTAATGGTGATGGACAGAAGCAAAGGAAATCTTTAGTTTTGGGGGTCTGCGGGGCTAAAATGTCCTCAAATGGTGGTCCGTGGCTCAAATCCTGACTAAATGGAGGGCCCTGGGATAAAAAAGGTTGAAAACCCCTGAAATAGTCGATTAAAATAGCAAAAAACAAGAAAATAACATAGTCCAGGAAACTTATGGAAAATAATAGCATGCATAATAATTAAAAGAACAATATATTTAAAAAAATAACTCTGGACATAGATGCCAACATCCAACTGTTTGTGGTGACTGCTGGCAAAGAGTGCCAGCTAAAAACAACCTCCTCCACAGGCACCCAGAAGCGAAACTGATTCCTCATATAATGGCAGCTAATGGTGGTAACCTGTCGTAGTATGTTAGCAGATGGCAGCAAAGTTTACCGAGTTCACCGAGGCTTGTCGTTTTAGTAGATATTAGGCACTTTAAGTTGCTGCATTTTACAGAATTGCTCTCATTACCGGAAGTACGGCTGCTCTGAAGCAGTCACCGTAGCTGTCAAAATCGTTAAGCAAACAGCCATCCTCAACGGCGTTGGGTTACCATGGTGACGCGCCAATGCAGCGTGTGTCAAACAGGCGTTGTGGACACTATGTTAAAGTGTAGTAGGAACGGCTGCCACGGCAAGCAGGTTTATCTATCGAGCATGGATCGAGTTCCTATTTACTACTACTAACCTACCTACCATCTTGTTCTTCCTCTTTTTTGTTTCATTTTTCATTTTGGTTTTTGTATGTTGGAATTACGGGGGCATGTGTAATTAACGAGGCCTCAAGAGAGTAGAAAGGTAAAGGTAAAAAAAAAAAAAAAAAAAAAAAAAACAGAACAGAAACAGACAGAAGTTTTGTTAAACTTCTGTCTTCTGACACTTTTCATATAATCCTCACATAAGGGAATGGAGTAATTATAAGATCCATAGTAACTTTTTGTAATGAAATATATACAAAATGTTGTAGTGAAATGTATAGAATTTTCTTAATTCATAAGACATGTCATATAAATGTCATATAAAATATAAATCTTAATTCATAAGATTTATATGACATACAAGAACGATATAAGATCCATAGTGTTTTTTGTGGCTTGAAACTGGATTGTATGAAATGTGCCACTTTCAAGTATTCACATAAATAGGACCATTAAAATTATCCATATGGCTTGTAATCATCTGTAGAATTAGTTTAGGTAACGTAATGATAGTTTGATTTAATTGAAATTAAATCTGTGTATGTTTTATATCGCCCATTGTGGCTAATATCCATCTGTGGAAGTGAGTCTGCCAATAGGAAATCATTAACACTCTATTATTATCAGTGGCAGTTTATTTAATGGCTGTGGAGGTGAGTGCACAGTGACTCATCAAACACACGTTTGCTTTCATTTATCGTCACTGGATCAATAGCCACTCCTGTTGTCTGTTTCAAATCCATTTTCTAAAAAAAAAGGAAGAAAACACACGTGTTTGTGTTTCGATGTGTATGATTATGACATTGTTTGTGTGCAGTGTTGTTTATGGCATCAAATTTCTATTTTAGTTTTAGTCATAGCCTCTTTTTGTTTTTTGACTGGTGCAACCAACCACTCCTATCGACAGCTGTGTGTGTGCGTGCGTGCGTGTGTGTGTGTGTGTGTGTGTGTGTGTGTGTGTGTGTGTGTGTGTGTGTGTGTGTGTGTGTGTGTGTGTGTGTGTGTGTGTGTGTGCGTGCGTGCGTGCGTGTGTGTGTGCGTGTGCGTGGGTGCAAGTGTGGCTGTGTTCCTGAAGTCAGTAGAAGAGCATTCATTATGACAGCAGTGGGACCAAGGGAAGTGAACGGAGGAGTTATCAGAACTGTCTGTCCATAGGCCTACTCCCCTCCAAGGATCTGCCTCAGTCTGAATCAGGGGTCGGCAACCCAAGATGTTGAAAGAGCCATTTTCGACCCAAAATTAAATTCAAAATCTGTCTGGAGCCGCATTTTATTATTATTTTTTTCCTGAGAGTGTGCAAATGTGAACCAAATGGACCCTGGCGGGTCCATTTGGTTCCATTTGCACACTCTCAGGAAAAAAAAGGTCCTCCAAGAAAAACCATTAACACGGTGAAACACAACCTTTCTTCAGAAATGGAGTTTCTAAAGTTTTACAGAACTCCATTTCTAGTCCACACAACATCTCCAAGGTATATTAATGACATAGTAAACTGAGTAAACTGTTGAAAATGGGTGGTTCAGACTGAAAGCTCCACCTCTGATAACTGCTGGGCTTTTTTGACATGGCCAAGTGCTACTTTAACTGTCAACTGTCAGACAGCGCAACGCGTTTTGGGTGACTGAAATGTTTATATTATTTTGGTGATCACCCGCCCCAATGTGTGTATGTAA
The DNA here is from genome assembly GCA_039105355.1 of Benthosema pterotum. Classification (NCBI taxonomy): domain Eukaryota; kingdom Metazoa; phylum Chordata; class Actinopteri; order Myctophiformes; family Myctophidae; genus Benthosema; species Benthosema pterotum. The sequence goes on along the minus strand of CM076978.1, from coordinate 42,640,553 downwards.
TAATGCTACAGCCATTGAGCCACTAGGGCTGTGCTCTAGAGCCTCATGCGGCTCCTGAGCCGCAGGTTGCTGACCCCTGGTCTAAATCCATGCTGCGTCTGCATGTGGGAGAATAACAATCTCAAAGTCGTTCGACCGCCTGCAGAAACGGAGCGGCGTGGCTGGCCAGAAAGCAGCGGTGGTGGCGGCTGCACGACCGGCATGGCCCGGCGTGGCCCGATGTGGGCGGCTGTCTGCCGCCAGAGCCCATACTAATAATACAAATAATAAAAAAATAATAAAACCAAAATAAATAAATATTTAGTTCATATTTGTTTGCATACATTCATAATCGTTCTGCGAGCAATCCGAGCATGCATTAATTCGATGCATTAACTAAATACAGCAGCAGCAATAGGTAGTTGCCCCAAACAGCGCTAAAAGCAGAGGCGGTTGCCAAACTCATCGGCAAAATCGCCCAGCTGCCGATCTGTGACTCATTAAAAAGGAAGCGGCCGAGGAGGCAAGACCCGGCGTGGCTGAGATGGCCGCCGATGTCGGTTTTTGCACTCGCAAAAATAGCACATGTGTCAATGTTGAACAGCCTCACACACACACACACACACACACACACACACACACAAACACACACACACACACACACACACACACACACACACACACACCTGGGGACCCTCACACAGAGTTGCACTACTTACTGGTTTGATTCTGAATTGATTTCGTTGGGGCGAAAAATCAATGCTTGACTGCGACGGCCGTCGCAAAAAATGTACTCAAACATTTTTCCATCTTAGTCAACGAAAACAACGCTGTGTGTCCACAGGAAGCTGGCCAAGTCCACCCTGGTCCTGGTGTTGGTCTTCGGGGTCCACTACATCGTTTTCGTAGGGATGCCGCACAAGATCAAAGGACCCAGCTGGGAGGTCCGCATGTACTGTGAGCTGTTCTTCAACTCCTTTCAGGTGCTGGCATTTTCTTGTCAATTTTAAGAGGTTTTAAAAGGAACCCGGGCTAATGAGACAAATATGGATAAATACATTATACTTACCCTCTATAACTAGAATTGAACACATACTATGTTCTTTAGTTTAAAAATAGTTCATATTTTTATCCCACGGGGGGTGCCTTTTTACTGTGCTTATCATAGGTACGACGTCACCAGTGTTGTAGTGGTACTTTTAGAAGTGGGGGGACGCCTCTGAAAGGGGAATTCCCCCCATTTTATTTTATTTTTCTGAGAGTGTACAAATGTGAACCAAATGGACCCTGGCGGGTCCATTTGGTTCCATTTGGTTCCCCTGGACGTCACATACCTATGATAGGAACACACCTATGATAGGCTGTGCAGTCGGGCATAGCCATGCCCGACTGCCAGCGAAAAGTTGTCGACAGTTCCGGCTCTCATCAAACCCTGGCCTCTGTGCAAGAGAATTTCCCCACTGCCACCCTTAGATCTCTATAAATGGAGCTGACCTGTTCTGACATGTTGACCTGATCTCATCAAACGCTGTACATGCTTCTTATATGTCCAGTATGAAATTCATTCCATGTTAATCACCCGCCCCCCAATGTTACGCTAACATGTGCTGACCTCATCACAGATGCGACATTGACCTCATCACAGACGTTGACCTCGTCACAGATGTGAAGAGGTCAACGTTTTTGCCCAAGTCAGTGGCGTTTCTAAGCAATTTGGAGCCCCAGGCAAGATTTTCCCTGGGGCCCCCCTTACCAAATGGATGGGGTGCTTTTTAAAGCCCCCCGTTTAAACCATGTCTGGTGGTCCCCCCCCCATGGCGCCCCAGGCAACTGCCTAGTCTGCCTAATGGCAAAAATGCCCCTGACCCAAGTTCACATTGGGTCTGAGCTGGCAAGTATGGTCCTTAAGGCACCCGTTTCTCTTTCTGTTATACCTGCCTCTTTCAGAAGTGTTTGTTAAAGTGAGTCACACTTTCTAACGCAAGCAGGTTGAAAATGCAACTTCCCTACCTGAGTTATTGAAAAAGTCTGTAGACATGTTTTAATTACTTTACCCTGGCTTTTTAAAAAAAAATACAAATGTCTTCCTTTTCAGGGCTTCTTTGTGTCCATCATTTACTGCTACTGCAACGGAGAGGTGAGTCAATGTCCTTCGCTTGCAGTCTTAACACAACAAAACACAAAAAGGTGGAAATGGAAAAGCTAGAAAAGCAATTTGAATTCGGCCCATGCGGTGCGCTCATTTGAACTTTGAACTTTTATTTTTCTCATTCTTCTTCTTCTCTTACTCACTGTCCTTAGCCTGAGCGGATATACAACACAAAGATGCATTTTCAGCCTATAGCCGTCTCTTTTCAGCTGTAGCATGGGATCCAATGGACGTGTCACCACTCTTACTAAACTACTCTGCCCTTTACTGTACTGTTAACCCGATAGCATCATATCTATAGTTAGTGTGTAGGCTGTGCAACATTGATTGTTGCTCGGGTACCCAGGGACACTGGCACACAAAAATGGCTGTCTATAGGAGTGGTGGAACTCCTATTTTTTATACTTTCCTCAGCAAATATCGTGATATTTGCAGAGGAATAATTCTGGGAGGAAAAACGGGTCGCAGAACTAAAATGTTAAATGACTCCTATAGCTGCTTCATTCCCCAAAAAACAAACACAAGATAAAAACAAAAAGCCCAGTATGAGAATCAGTTGAGACAAATAAAAGCTAAGATTAATAACTGAGGATATACATTAGTAAGTTCTGATTTTTACCTTTTAGTTTTTTATTCATTCATTTATTGTTTTTAGTTTTTGTTTTTCAGCTGCAGTTACAGTATCATGATATATCGCTGATGAATTTCATGCAATATATTGATATATCACAAATATCGCAATACATCAATATCATGATATATTCATTATCAAAGGCCAAAGACCTATATCGTATCGTGAGGGACCAATATCGTCCCAGCCCTACTATAGAGTGCGATGCCATATGAGGCGTTCCTCTCTGTTCCCCAGTGAGCCCCTGGAGTTAAAAAAAAAAAAAAAATAGTTTCAGTTTGGGCTTTAGGAGACAAGCCTTTCCTCCAATCAGGATGAGAGGGGTCTTCCTCCAATCACCTCGGTGTATGTGGTGTTGGTCTGTTGCAACCCCCCCCCCCCCCCTCCACTGTAGAGCGTGTGCATGTGCACATCCTGTTACCGGTGGGACAGGAGGGTTTTCCAAATCACTCAAATCACTGAATGCTCCTTTAAATATGTTTGACCAATGACATTAGTGATCAAACATACTTAGTAATAATTGAAATCATTCCGATCATAACGGCAGCTTTCACGATATAACAAAAGACTGCTTTTCACCAGCAAAAACGTCTCCTCCTCCGCATGACACCAGGTACAGACGGAGATAAAGAAAACGTGGACGCGCTGGACTCTGGACTTTGACTGGAACGGGCCGACGGTGTGCGGCCAGGTCCAGTGCAGCTACCGCTCGGTGCTGGGCGCCTTCAACAACAACAGCGCCAGCAGCCAGTCCCAGCTGGCGCGGGGCAGTGGACCCGCCACCCGCTCCACCACCCTGGTCTCCAGCCGCGTCTATCGGAGTAGCGGCCCGCCGGTGGTCAGCGTACACGCCACCCTGCCAGGCTACGTGATCAGCAACTCAGACCCGGACAGCCTCCAACCCTCCATGCGAGAGGAGGAGGAGGAGGAGGCGGAGGACAGCGCACCCAAGCAGGTGGACGATATCTCTCTGAAAGAAACGCCGCCCGTTCTGAACAGCAGCACCACAGCGGACGACGAAGAGGAAACCCTGTAGTAGTACTCCAACGCTGGGGTCGGGACCTGCTGTGGGTCGTGGATACTAGAGTTCTCAAACTCTGCCCGAACCTGACCAGGTCCGAACCCCAACAGGTACCGCTCCAACATTTTAGGGCCGGGTTGGACCTAAAATCTATGCTAATCAGTAGGGCTGGGTCAGGCCTCAGGCTACATGGAAAAATAATATACAGCATAATGAATTGCTTTATTATAGTAAAATAATAGTTCTTTTCTGTATTTACCTTTTATGAAGGTGATATGGCTTTTCAATTTTATTCTGCCCAAACCCAACAGTTTAGGGCCGGGTAGGGCCTAAAATCTATTCCATCTGGTCGGGCCAGGCTGGGCCGAGCCAGGCCAGGCTTGGGCCTGATCAGTTAGGGCCGGGCCTTAATTTTCAGGCCCGTTGAGACCTCTAGTGAACACATCAAGGGTCAAGGTTTACTTTGTCAATTCACATGTTTTGCACATAAAAAGGGCACATTGTTATGGGTTCACTTTTTCTGTTTGTTTCCTACATGTGGGTTTTCATTATTATTTCATTACATTTACAAAAAAAAAAAAAAAAAAAACATTCCCCAAAAAAAGCAAAACCACTAAATGGATGATTTTGTCATTCCTGTCATGCTAATGAGCCCTTCTCAAAACCGCACCCTTTGGGCAGAGTTTAGTCACTGTCCAATGCCAGTTCAAATACTTTAGCAACTGTTGCTATGCAGGTCAAGCTTTCCTGGTCAAACTTTACTCTACTAACATGCCTATTGGACAAAGAACGGGTTTGGGAGGGACTTATTGAAGGGCTAATTGTAGGATGATAAAATTGCAGAAGACGGGTGGGTTTATGGTGCATGCACTTTCATTACAATCAAATCCAAAGTCATTTTGCAAACTTGTCTTAATCCCCTCGAGATACAGACGGTCCAGATGGTTCCACCACGCCTGGTTCTCTGGTTCAGGCTGGTCTGGGGCATGTCGCAATACATCTTCATCAAGTCATAGATGATGAAGATGCATTAAAGGAGAATTCCACACCAAACACATTGGGCATCAGTCTACATTGATGTCTGTGGCAATACTATACTGATTTTTGTCATACTGTAGATGCCCCCTGTTCTACATTTCACCCCTGAGGTCCCCCTCCCCTCCCACAGTTTGCATTGCCGCAGGTTGTCAGAAGGGTGGAGGAATAGATTACCTCTATAGGTTACCAGGTAAAGACTGCACCAGAGGCGAAAATCGCATGAGGGCATACCATTTTCATATAAATTCACCCCAAACCTGCACACTGAATAGATAGCATAACGCAAAATCAATTTTCTATTTTATATATTTTCTTTAGTTCTGTGACCCACAAGATGTACAGTATATCGTACACAGTATATTGGACAGGACGTATATTATGCAAGTAAGCAACAATAACAGTTTTCAAATATATCTTTGACAATTGGCTTGTTTGCATGCCATCATGTTTGTTGGGGCAATCAGGGCATTTAGGCCCCCCCCCCATGCCTACTGTAGATCCGGCCCTGAACTGCGACAATGCAAACTGAGGGAGGGGAGGGGTAGAGGAGAGGGCATCTATAACAAAAATCAAGTACACTATTCATGATGTCACAGGAACAAGAGGCCTATTGTGTTTTGGTGTGGAATTCTCCTTTAACATAGAAACAGTGTCACTTTCTTTTTGCCTGCACCCTGTGAATAAAAATACTCCCAAGTTGCTCCAGTGCCTTCTTTTTACATTTCTTGAAACTGCAATGATGGAGAGGAATTCACTGACCTTTTCTTCTAATATCTGTAAATCAACAGTAATGTTGATTTGTGTTGGGTGAGGCCTAATTTATTGTATGATCATGCTTCATTATTTTGTATATTGCTATGCTGTTTAAATGTTATGATGACAGGTCAATGTATTGTATTGCTGTACTGATGAAAAGGTCTGCACTGCTTTTACTAATGTGATTTCATGTTTTTTTTTTCTACGTGTTCACGGTAAGCTGCTAAACCAACAGAGCTGAGCAGTCCCGCCTCTCACGTGGCCTCGCCCCTTGTTCCAGAAATGAATTCCCCATTCATTTCCCTCATAGACTTTTCGAAAATGATCTATATAAGATCGAAGATGCCACGGACAAAGCCAAGTCGAGTCTCAACAAATCATGACACACACATTATTATAAAACAGGGGTTTTCAACCTTTTTTACTCCAGGGACCACCATTTATTCAGCATTTGACCCACGGACCACCATTTGATTACACTTTCACAACAAAGACCTGAAATAGAATTATTTTGATTTTGTCCACAATTCCAGGCTGGATTTTGTCAACAAAACAGTGTAAACTTCTTAAGTGGTGCTAATTCAGATGATGAATATTTTAACTTTTGAGAGTGTGAAAATGAAACCAAATGGACCCGCAAGGGTCCATTTGGTTTCATTTTTACATTCTCAAGAGTTACATCTGGTTAACCAACTTTCCATCCTTTAGCCTGGGGACCACCTGGAACCTTCTCAAGGACCACTGTTGGTCCCCGGACCACCTGTTGAAAACCCCTGCTATAAAACAATATCTAATTAGCAAGAAGAAGAAAAAAACGACAGGATAATGGTAAATGGTGCATTTATATAGCGCCTTTATCCAAGGTGCTTTACATAGCTTGTGCATCACATTCACCCATTCACACACACATTCATACACTGATGGCAGTGGAAACCATGCAAGGTACCTACTAGCACATCAGGAGCAATTAGGTGTTCAGTGTCTTGCTCAAGGACACTTCAACCTTGAGCTAAACACTTATCTTCAATTTTCTTCTTAGAAATGATTTGATTGTCCCAAAACATTGCGGTGTTGTCATGATTTGTTCAGACCTGAGTTGGCTCTTTCGAAAAGTCTATGATGAAAACAAATGGGGAATCCATTTCTGGAACAAGGCCGACGTCACGAGGGGGCAGGACTGCTCAGCTCTATTGCCTTTGGAGAAAATAATATTTCTTTTTATTTCTTCCGGTAAAATAAAGTTTCCTTCTTTCTTTATAAGGTAAAATAAAGTTTGTTTCTTCTAATCTGTGTGTGTGTGTGTGTGTGTTTTTCTGACTCAGGGTTTAACCTTTCTGTACTGAACGCGTTTTGGTGTTTTATCTGTTGAAAAATAGCAGAACTACAAGCTCATATCGCGCCACCGAGTGGCGCGATATGAGCTTGTAGTTCTGCTAAAAATTTTTTAAATGTGACAATGTGGTGCAAATCTTTGAATACATTATTTCGGAAGCAAACGTTTTTAACTCAAATCTTTGCTTCTGGGGGATCCCTAGAACAACATGTTTTTAGATGAGGTTCTGCAGCTAAATAATAGATATTTCTGGGGGTCCTTCCTGTGAAATATGTTAAGCATCACTGACACAGAAAGAGAGTTTTCCAGAAAAACTAGAACCTCGCGCCAGGGACTAGAATTTAGTGTCACAAACTAGAATTTAGTGTCATGGACTAGAATCTAGTGTCGGGAACTAGAATCTAGTGTCAGAAACTGGAATCTAACTTCAGAAACTACAATCTACTGAGAGAAACTAGAATCTACCGTGGGGGACTAAAATCTAGCATGAGGAACTAGAATCTAGCGTCGGAAACTAGAATCTAGCACTGTGAACTAGAATCTAGCATCAGAAACTAGAATCTGATCAGGACACAATCGTTTAATTCAGATGTGTGGAGCATGCGTGTGTGGAGGCCTTAATGCTATGATGTTTGTTCCAATCTGCCCTGCTTGCTGTGCGGACGTGGAACAGCGGGGTCTCAGATCGTGTCTCTGCTATAATGAGATGTTATCGATTTCTGAGAAACTGCTGATGTGGTAGGTGTTGACCGGACGACATCTACAAAGTAAACAACATCAAATGTCCACGTCTCGTTTCCTTGCCTAAATGAGATGGTACTGTAGGAGAAATGTTGACAATTAACTTGTGTGCCGGTACGTTGTAGCCGAGTGCACCCAAAACAGTTTGTGCGTTTGTTACTGCGTCAAAAGTAGACCGGCCATTACTGCCCAAAATGTAAAAACAAAAAACACCGCATCACAATAATACATCCTCCGAAATCACAGAAAATATCCAGGCTATAGAGCTGAGCAGTCTCGCACCCTCGTAACGTTGCCCTTGTTCCACAAGTGAATTTTCCATTCATTTTTCTCTTAGACTTTTCGAAAATGATTTATATGGACACGATTGCGCCGGACAAAGTCAGCTCGGGTCTCAACAAATCTTGACAACACATAATGTTTTGTGACCATCAAATTGCTAAGGAGAAAAACAAAACAAAAAGTGTTGTATCCTGATGCATTTTTTCTTCTTGCTAATTAGATATTGTATAATAATATTGTGTGTTGTCATGATTTGTTGAGGCCTGAGTTGGCATCGTCTGCGACACAGTCGTCTTCATATATATCATTTAAAAGTCTATGAGGAAAATGAATGGGGAATCCATTTCTAGAACGAGGGCGCCATGTCATTATTCCGACCTCTTATTGTTGCGACCTCCCGTTGTTCCGAAACTACGAGACGCAAAACCCTACCCTTCTCCAACCGTAACCCTAAGCCTAAACCCCCGACCCTCAACCTAACCTCACAGACCATGAGGTCTGTGAGGTGGTTGAGCGTCGGGAATTTAGGCTCTTAGTGGCCTCGACACCCAGGCTTTCATTTTCGTTCGCCTTGCGCAAAAACGGAAAGCCTGGACTAACGCACGTTGGAAAGTGGCCTTCAAGTGGGAGTGAACCTTCCGGGGTGGGCGTCGCTCTAAATGATGTGACGCAGAACAGCAGTGGACGGGCGCGGGAGGGGCCGGGGATGACGACACGTTAGTGAGATCAAATCAGAGCGCAGCTAATCTGCCGTGTGGATCCCACGACACCCCGCCCCCCCAGGGCCAAAATCATTGAGGGCTAGACCAGACTAGGCTCTTAGTGACTTACATGTATATGATGCCTAATGTATTACAATGTTTTAGTGCTTACATTGTATACTGTAAAGTGTATTGTAAATTCTGATTGAATTGTACACTTTTAATATTGTTAATTGCTCTGGATTAAGAGCGTCTGCGAAATGCCTAAATTGAAAATTGATGCTAAGGATCACCTTTTTTTCCTATGACCCTAAATAAAATGTCTACTAAAAGAGTCAAAAAGTTTGAAGCTGAACTTGAAGTACCTGAAGCTCACATCCTAGAAAACTCACAGAATGCACACATCCGCGCCGTCACATTAAGTCCGCATGACATCACATCCCCAGACACCATAATGTGACATGTTCATGTAGCGTAAATTAGGTTCATTTTCTCATGCATGAGATATAAGGTCAGACACAGTGCTGGAATTTGTCTATTTTTAATTATACAGTAATAGCATGTGTTAACTCATTAATGCCAGGAATTACAAGATTGTAAAAAAAAAATGACACATGGGCAGGAGGGGAGCTTGATGGGTGCCCGGTTATGATATTGTGACCAATATATACAATTATTGATTATTATTTGCACGATCATATCTGGGAGAAACCGATTATGGATTACGGACGATTATGAATGAGTGGGGGTGAGGTCAGGCCCGGATGTACCATTTCCCAAATGCTACATCCGGGGGCAGGAGAAAATGGTACGGGGGCGACTTGTAAGTGATTCATAGTTAGTTAGGGAGAAGATGCACACTTACTGCAACTCGGATAGTGTTTAACCAAATTTCAACCAAAAACAAGCTTGAGAACCACGGCTGTACAGAAATAGCAATAATAACAAAGATTCTGAGCTATAACCACGATATTCTGCCCACTACCGCAAACTCTAGGGGTTTGAATCCACAATGTTTGGTGGAGAGAAGCTAGACAGGGACTTTGATCTTAGTCGCTGCACTTCGTTTTTCGCACAACCTGCGGGTAAGGAATGTTGAGTGTAGGAGGAGTAGGATGGAGGCGCTTCGCTTGTGCTCTTATACCAGAATACACGGTTAGGGCCGCGGTGCCGACGACTACAGTCTTCAGAGATCAACAGCATGTGGGAGGAAATATCGACGTGACAAACTCTAAATAAAATTAAATGAATAAAATCGTAAAACAAATCAAGAATCTGAATATGAAATATACATCTAGTTTATCAGTATTCAACCAATTCTGGACCTGTTATAATGAATGGTAAAAGGTATATTAATATGGTAAATAAATACTTACTTTATCTAAGGTGCTTTACCAACGGCATGACACATTCACTTGTGCACTTTCATGATAACTCGTTTAACTCTTCCCAATAGACCGGTGGTTTTCAACCAGTGGCCCGGGGACCACCAGTGGTCCCTGAGAGGATTCCAAGTGCCCCCAGCTAAATGATGGACAGTTGGTAACCAAACGGACCCTTATAGATCTGCAACTCTTGACTTTACACTCTCAAGACTTAAATGATATTTAAACATCTGAATTACCGTACTTAATTTTCAAGAATCTGCACAATTAGAAAATGTAGAATTGTTATTTTGAACAACGTTTTGCCAGTTTATCTCCTAAATTGTGGACACAAATTTGAAAATCCTTAGTTTTGGGTCCGAGAGACTAAACCCAACATCAAATTGTGGTCCGTGGTGAAAATGCAGAATAAATAGTGGGCCCTGGGTATGAAAAAGGTTGAAAACCCCTGCAAATAGACTAATAAGAAGCTCAGCTGTTTTCAGCAGAAAAACACACAGGGTTTAAGTGGTTATAAGTCCATAGAATTGTTGTTGAGGATCTTCTTGTCATTATTAAGCGCTGAGTCAGAGTGGCCACCACTCTCCTCGGGGGCGGTGGTGTTGTGACTTGGCTCTTTATAGCTGATCCCAAAGAGACTGAAAATCTTCTTCAACATCAGATCCACAATCTCCTCCTCCTCTGAGGGCTGCGTGTGGGGAAAACCGGATAGAGACAGAGTCAAAGATCCAAGCGGAGGAGTAGAGGATAGTAATTATAGGTCTTCAAATATTGTACTTTCATGAGTTCACTACATTTGAAAACCCAAACTTGGGGAAATCAAAAGAAAGGAAATGAGGCACAGAGAGCTGGGCAGTCCCACCCCTTTCATACAGTCGCCCCTGTGTTCCAGAAATGGAATCCTCGTTCATTTTCCTCATAGACTTTTCGACAATGGTTAATATAAACACGATTACGCTGCGGACAAAGCCAACTCGGGTCGTGACAAATCATGACAACCACCACAGTATTATCATGCAATATCCTATTAGCAAGAACTAAAAAAAACAGCCGGATACAACACATTTTCTTTCATTTTTCTTCTTTGAAATGATTTGTTTGTCCCAAATCATTGTGTGTTGTGACATGATTTGTCACAACCTGAGTTGGCTTTGTCTGCGGCGTAATCGTCTTTATATGAATCATTTCTGGAACAAGGGGCGACATCACGAGGAGACGGGACTGCTCAGCTCTATATTGTAATATCCAGCAGCAGAAGAGTAGAGTTAAGACATTTGGGAAGACCGACCGCAGAATTATGGGGAATTTACCGTTGCAAATACGCTGGTGGCTGAAATACGGAAATTTCAAAATAAAACAGAATTACAATAAAAGCACCTTGTGGTGAAGCTGCTCCTGGCTGAATGCGTCGAGGATGACAGAGATGAGGAGGTTGAGGACCACGAAGGTCATGAACACGATGCATGACCCGATGACCAACGCCCCCAGCACCGGACTGTCATCCAGAACCTGGTAGGGGAGGATCAGCATCAGTTTAATCTGCATAATATTAAAACTCTTTCTGTACCGTACGCATTTTGGTGTTCTAAGCATTATGTTTATAATTATTATACTTTAGCTATTGAAAAATATCAGACCTACAAGCTCATAGCGCGCCACCGAGTGGCGCGCTATGAGCTTGTAGCTCTGTTAACCCATAGTGGGCGGGAACCCCTAGTGGTAGTTTTACCCTAGTTGACGGGAACACCAATATGCGTTCTGTACAGAATGTACAGTATCACAACATGTCAAAAATTTGATGGTGTTACACAATAATTTGAAGTTTTCCAGTACACTTAGGTTAGTATTTCAAAGACATTTTTAGAATCGGGATAGTCTACAATGGGTTAATTTTGATAAATCGTTTAAATGTGGTGCAAATGTTTGAATATATTATTTCAGAAACAAACTTTTTCAACTCAAAACCTTGGCTTTTGGGGATCCCTAGAACATGTAATTTAAGATAGGGGTCCACAGCCAAATAATAGATGATTCTGGGGGTCTTTGGGATGAAATATGTTGAGCATCACTGACACAGGAACAGATTTTTTTTTTTTTTAACTAAACTCGCCACAAAAAGTTTGGAAATCCAACTTTGGTCCATTATAGCTCCCCTTTGATAAAACCGATTGGTATCGTATTATATACCATTTTTATCATTGATTTGTCCCCTTTACAATGAGGTACAGCATGTAATGATCCGGCATTCGTGGAATGAGAAACACTGCTAAACATGTGGCTTGCGCTCCAATTTTTTTTGCCAAAATGGCAAATGCATGGTATTGATTGCTTTGCGTTGCCTAGCAGATTGGATGATTACTCTCTTCCACAGTACAAAGTAAAAACACAACACATATTGGACATTTTTAGACTTTATTAATTTCACACTCAGTGACAGGGAACTCAGTAGCGTGTGGTATTACCAAACACAGACACAACAGCTTGGCACCTCCTCCTCATGCTGCTCACCAATTCAGCCACATTTTGCTGTGGGATTGCATTCCATTCCTCAACCAGCATCTGTTTCAAGTCAGCCAACGTGGTTCTGTGGGTCACTCTAGCATACACATCCCTGATCCCACAAGTGTTCAATTGGGTTGAGGTCTGGACTCATGGCAGGCCATTCCATCCTCTCCACTCCCAAATTCTGGAGGTACTCTTTGATGATCCTGGCTCTGTGGGGGCGAGCATTGTCATCTTGGAGGATGGCATTAGGTCCCAGGTTCCTAAGATATGGGATCGCCACTGGATCCAGAATCTCATCCCTGTACCTTAATGCATTGAGATTACCTTTGATAATGACAAGATTAGTCTTGCCTCTCAGAGAGATGCCCCCCAAACCATCACACTGCCCCCATTAAATGATGTCACCCGATCAGTACAACAATCTGTCTGTGTTTGGTAATACCACACGCTACTGAGTTCCCTGTCACTGAGTGTGAAATTAATAAAGTCTAAAAATGTCCAATATGTGTTGTGTTTTTACTTTGTACTGTGGAAGAGAGTAATCATCCAATCTGCTAGGCAACACAAAGCAATCAATACCATACATTTGCCATTTTGGCAAAAAAAAATGGAGCGCAAGCCACATGTTGCTCATTCCACGAATGCCGGATCATTACATCCCCTTTTTGTCCCCTTTACATTGTAAAGGGGACAAATCAATGATAAAAATGGTATATAATACGATACCAATCGGTTTTATCAAAGGGGAGCTATAATGGACCAAAGTTGGATTTCCGAACTTTTTGTGGCGAGTATAGAATCTAGCCCCAGAAACTAGAATCTAACGCATCAGAAACTAGAATCTAGAGCATCAGAAACTAGAATCTATAGCGTCAGAAACTAGAATCTATAGCATCAGAAACTAGAATCTAGCATTAGAAACTAGAATCTAGCGTCGAAAACTAGGATCGAGGGTCAAAAACTGGAATCTAGCATCTGAAACTAGAATCAAGTGTCAAAAATTCTAATCAGGACAAAACAGTTTAAAGAATAGATCTGACCGTAATAAAAATCCACTGACCTCCTCATAATTGAAGATGCCCAGCTGTAAACTGATCATGGTCAGCACAGCATCCATGAAAGTCCTGTAAGAAGCCAACTTCCATCCATACAGCAAATTGCACTAGGACACACAAAAAAAAATGTTGAAAGCATATAAACATGTAAGTGTGGATAAACGTCACTTTGAAGTTATACAGGAAACAGGACTGGGAGCTAAGAGTTAAACCCTTGGCATGAATATTCAAGACAGATTCACTCGAACCTAAAGTACAGTTACTGTACGCACTTCTGTTGTAGAGATGCTGTAGTCACTGCCACGTCTATCACAGGTGCACCCATGAGATAAAATAAACCATGAAACAACTTCACTTGGCACCCGGGTTCATTCTCTAAAGGGCTTTACAGAAGGGGAGTCTGAAACGCACGCATTATCACGGCGATTCCACCACCATGCCACTCAGTGCTGACAGATGAGAATCGCGTAGCGTGGAGAAAAAAAGCTCACAGGATTGAGGTCTAAAATACATCGCGGGCATGTGCACGAAATGAGCACGCACGCAGTAGACAACACTGGGCTAAAGAAGGAGCGATTTATTACTGCCTGTCTGCAAAGCCCTTAAGGCAGAGCAATAGCTCATAAGATCAAAAACTAGCATATACAGCAGCTGGAGAGCTGCAAGGAGCCATAAACAAGCATAAACATGCAACACATGGCAAGGAGCCATAAAAGTACAACCTTCGGCATCTATAGCATAGTTTGATTACATAACTTTAATTCCATATACTGTAAGTTCGGTGATCCCAGGCTGACTTTTGCCAGCACAGGCTGACTGACTGGAACCAAACATTGTGATATTTACAGCACTCCAACATTATTGTGCAAACAGCTGTGAAACTGCTGTACTCACTCAGCTGCTAGCTACAGCACTACAGCCCCTATCAAAAAACGGGTCTCACATTTTTGTTCTTTTTTGGTGTGTTTCAGGGTCTCACACACACACAAAAAAAAAATCAATCTAGGAATATTCAGTGGTTTCTCTCTTTTCTGGACTTTTGTGAATATTATGATATTCAACACAAGGGGGCCCGTGTGCTTGAGTGCCCATGTGATTGCAAAGAGGCTCTAGCTCAGGGGTAAGAGTGAATAACAGTGATGCACACGGTCCTCATCACTGCTATTAATTTAACAATGGGATTATTCATTTTGTGTCCATAAAATAACCCCCAATGAAACCCCAGTGTTTTGTAGCAATCCTTTGCTGTAAATGCTGCTGAGATGCAGCTGAAATATGGCAGGCCTATATGTCATAATTGATCTGAGTGTGTGCAGACACGATGTGCTGTGATGGAAAGAAAAGGCTCTGTCTGCCGGTGGCCCAGGGGCCCATAATTTGAAGATCTGTCTATGGATAAAACGCCTCGTCTGTCTGCACAGCGTTTTGTGTGGCCACAAACTGCCCAATCTCCACCCCCCCTCCTGTGTTCCCCGCCTCTCTGAGAACAACTGTTTAAGGAAAATAAAATAATATACAAACTCACAGCAACGGAATAGGCAACACACATGATGGCCATGACCATCAGAAAGCCCGAGACGTCGGACCAGGCGCGCTGCAGTGTGGCCGTGATCAGGTTCAACTTGGGGTTCAGTCGAAGCAGGTGCCACAGTTTAATGGTGGCGAGAAGAACCAGGACAGCCATCACATGACCCAGCACTGAATCAGCCATGGCTGTGTCTTGGAAGTTGGCAAATCTAAATATACAGCAAAAATGAAAAGAACATTCAAAAATGTAAAAAAAAAAATACTGACTCTTCAAGCTCTATTGAGTAACGTGTAATACACTTTAGGTGAGTCTGAAAGAGGATTTGATTCATATTGTGACTGCGAATCAACGATTGTTGCGATTCGATTTCATGATTTTTGCAATATTTTCCCTCAAGTCATTTAGATTTGCGACGCAGCACGACCGAGGTTGAGTCATTAAGGAGTTTTCATTTTTGTTTTATCATGTCGTGTGAAAGCAGGATATCATGGCTAGAATTTGACATATTCAATCCAATCCAATCCACTTTATTTATAAAGCACGTTTAAAACAACATGGTTGCGACAAAGTGCTGTACACAAGCTAAAAACAAACTAAGAGCCCCAAACATGGGCGACACAAATAAACAACAACTGATCAACAGGGAGGAACAAAGACAAGAAACAAAACAGACAAAAAAACAAAAACAAAACAGAGAGGACACCTCAGCTATCAGCCAGACTGGGTGAACGCCAGGGAATACATATGTGTTTTTAAACGGGATTTAAACACAGACAGAGTTTGCGACGCCCTAACCTGAGGTGGAAGTTCATTCCACAGTGTGGGTGCCACCACAGAAAAAGATCTATCTCCCCGAGATTTTAGTTTAGATTTAGGGATCCTGAGGAGTTGCTGGTCAGCCGACCTCAGGGCCCTGGGAGAGTCTTTACGTACTACCAGCTCTGAAATGTAGGCTGGAGCTAACCCATTTAAGGACTTAAAGACAAAGAGTAGAATTTTAAACTGGATCCTGTACCGCACAGGAAGCCAGTGAAGGGAGGCAAGGATCGGGGAGATATGGTCATGTTTCCGTGTGCCTGTCAAAAGCCGAGCAGCTGCGTTTTGGACCAGTTGTAATCGGCCCAGACAGGCCTGGGTAACACCACAGTACAGAGCATTACAGTAGTCAATACATATTGGTTGTCAGTTTGAGCAACCAGTCTTTGAGAAAATGGGCAGCAAGTTAGGAAAACAGGCTTGAAAGGTGGCCTGTGGTCCTGTGGACTTTACATCACGCTTAGCTACATGTTTTAAGCATTTATTTCAGATTTACATGTCAACTTCAGCTCTGATATTCATTTCAGAGACCCTCTAGAACATACCTGGGCATCATGCGGCCCGGGGGCCAAATGCGGCCCTTTGGCTGACTCTGACCGGCCCCTGAAAGGGTTTTAAACCAGTGGTCCAGGGACCATCAGTGGTCCTTGAGAGAGTTCCAGTTAAATATTGAAAGTTGGTTAACCAGATGTAACTCTTTGAGTGCGTAAAAATGAAACCAAATGGACCCTTGCGGGTCCATTTGGTTTCATTTTTACACTCTCAAGAGTTAAAATATTCATCATCTGAATCAGCCCAAGTCTACACAACTAGAGAATGTAGAAGATTAATGGTCATTTTGAGCTGTATGTTTGAATGTGTTGTTTCCCAAATCCGGCCTGGAATTGTGGACAGAAGCAAAAGAAAAGAAGTTTTGGGGTCTGTGGGGCTAAAATTAAATTAATATTACGCAGACTTTAGTTCAGCCTTCAGTCTTGGCCCTCCACGATATTTTATGTATCTCATTTGGCCCCTTGGGAAAAATAATTGCCCACCTCAGACATGCTCTAGTTAGTATTTGAAGAGTCTGACTGTGCTATGAACTCATTTTGCATTCAAAAATAAACAAAATCATTTTTTCGCCTCTCCTGAACAGTTAGTCTCACCCCAATGACTCAACCTCAGTTGGAATTGATCACATTTTGTTTTAAACAGTCATCAACAATGAAAAGGTGAGACAGTCTTTTTGACATAAAAAAAAAAGCAAATGAGGATATTTCATTGAATCGCTGCTAAATGATTCTTACTGGTCTTTGTGGTTTTGGTAGTAGTTTAATTCCCTGTCTCCCAGCAGAAGCCTGTTGATATAGAGAGCCAAAAAAGTCCAGCTGAGGGCAATGATAACCAACTCAAGCAAGTTCCACTTGTTCTTGAAGTAAGCCCATCTCTGCTGCTTCATCAGCTTGCCCTGTCAGGAGGAGACGGCATGAAATAGGAACTGATGAATGGGGAAAAGCAGCCAGGAATGGAATAGTTGGTGCAAAATGATCCAATTATGTGTAATATGCACAATATTGTCACAGTCTGGCAGAAACCCTGTGATACCGTGTCTTTTGAAAACATTCATGAATAATCGCCCTAATTACTAGTTTATGACAATGTGGGGGCAAAATTAGAAAGTGACATGTTTCTGTGTTATTGTATTGTGAGCTTGTTGGCTTACATTGGTTCTTTGCAAGAAGTTTGAAAGATTTTGTTTTACATTTCACACGCGCAAATACATGTCTAAAACTGGCACTTTCAGATCTTTCATAACCCCCTTGAGATGCTGCATTAATAACACATACTCTACTGAAATAATTGCAGCAAGTCTCTGAGAGGACCACATGCTGGCACGGCATGACAAGACTCAGGTTGTTAGGTGGTTATTTTTCTATACAGGCATGTAATATTTCCCAATTGGGGGGGCAGGAGAAGGTATGGTTGGTATGGGTGCGGCTTCGCGCCACGGGCGATGAAGCCATACCCATACCATTTTCGAAGCCGTACCCATACCATTTTCGGTTACAGGACTTATATTAGTCCAAGTAAGCATCAATAATGACATCAGTTGTTGACTCAGAGAGTTTTCGGTCTTCAATGATGAAATGCTGTTGGTTTAGTGGTGTGACAACTGTAGTTAGTCGGTAGCAGTAGTAGTGTTTCAAATACTTTTAATTATAAGCACTTTAATTTGAATGATCTTTGTAATCTGGGTTGTTTTGGATGCCATTATGTTTGGTAAATTGTGCATTTATATAGCGCCTTTATCCAAGGCGCTTTACATAGATACCTACTAGCACATCAGGAGCAATTAGGGGTTCAGTGTCTTGCTCAAGGACACTTCAACAGTAACTCTGCAGGTGCCCGGGATCGAACCGGCAACCTTGTGTTTACCATCCGGTGACTCTACCCCATCCGGTGACTCTACCCCTGAGCCACTGCCGCCCCGGTGGGGCAGTCTGGGCATTTAGGGGGGCAAAATTAGAAAGTGACATGTTTCCGTGTTGTATTGTGAGCTTGTTGGCTTACATTGTTTGAAAGATTTTGTTTTACATTTTACATGTGCAAATACATGTCTAAAACTGGCACTTTCAGATCTTTCATAACCCCCTTGAGATGCTGCATTAATAACACATAGTCTACTGAAATAATTGCAGAAAGTCTCTGAGAGGACCACATGCTGGCACGCCATGACAAGACTCAGGTTGTTAGGTGGTTATTTTTCTATACAGGCAGCATCAGGGGCGGATGTAACATTTCCCAATTGGGGGGGGGGGGGGGCAGGAGAAAAAGGAAAAGGTATGGGTGCGGCTACATGAAGCCATACCCATACCATTTTCAGTTACAGGACTTATATTAGTCCAAGTAAAGCATCAATAATAACATCAGTTGTTGTTGAAGTTGCAACAGACACGCAGCATGCATAAAGCTAAAGGTCTGACTCAAGAGTTTTCTGTCTTCTTTCTTCAATGATGAAATGCTGTTGGTTTTAGTGGTGTGACAACTGTAGTTAGTCGCAGCAGTAGTAGTGTTTCAAATACTTTTAATTATAAGCACTTTAATTTGAAATATCTTTGTAATTTGGGTTGTTTTGTATGCCATTATGTTTGGTGGGGCAGTCTGGGCATTTAGGGGGGACAGTGCCCCCCATGGCCATGCCTAGATCCGCCCCTGGACAGCATTGTATTAGCCTGGCTAAAGCCATGCCGAATCAGCTGTTGGCAACAAAATTGCCTGTCGGCAGTCTGCTGACAGGCATTTTTTTTTGCCAAAATCAGATTATACAGTATCTTGCACCACATCTTATCCACAAACTCATATGCTGTTTTACACCATTTTAACACCATGTTAAAATGGTCGATCTAACAGCTCACAACATGTCAATAACAGTTATTGTAATTTTTCTCAGCTAGTTTAACTATTTTAAAGTGTTTCTCAATATAGTAAAATATAGCAAATAGTTCAGGGATAAAGTCGTGCCTAAGTTAGGGCCATATGTCTCGTCTCCCATCACCTGTTCTATTTTCTATTCTATTTTAGAAGTGTGTGTGCTCTTCTGGTATGTATATACGGTACAGCGTAGGCCTACAATTAAAGTAAAGTGTTTCTGCTTACCTGGAGAAACATGTAGTACAAGATGAACAGGAAGTAGAAGACCTCAGCTGCCATTACAAAAGCATGGAGGCCACCAGGGGCAGCGTAGAGACGGACATTATGCAGTTCACTGTGGAACTGGAATGCTCCTACAGTATATCAACCAGATTCACAAATTTAAAAAAAAAAGTTATCACATGTATGTATGTATTTTAAGGCTGCACAATATATCGTTGTATGAACAATGTATGAACAGCCACAATATCAGTAGGGCTGTTGCAAAAAAAGGCAACGGTATTGCAAGATCATCAATGCTGGTATATCATCCAGTTCTAAAGCCAGTAACACACTGTAGTGTTGCTACACTTGACTGATTGATTGAACACATTATTGGCAGAAATGTACAGTCAGACATAAATTAAATAAATTTACTTGTTATTGACTATTATGCAGGGTTTTTTGAATAATGTTTAGTTTTAAATGTTGCAACACAGAGATATAGAATATGACATGTATATGGTTATATGATATCACTATATCTGGCATACAGTAAGTACAGAGATGTGAAATTGCAAAGTGCAGGTGTTGAAAGTGCTCCGTCGTACCGGTGGCTGCGGTCTCCAGCAGGAGGGTGACGATGCAGAATAGGTTGACGTTGGCGTTGTACACTGTGAACTGAACAAAGACTGCCCTTGTGTACGCATCCAGCCAGGTGTTGTTGAATAGGTACTGCAGGGTGCTGTGGAGACACAGTAGACATGGATACACACACTCAATGGCAGAGAAAAAATAGCTCAAAACAGGAGGGGGGAAATCCACTTGCAAACCGCGGCGGCCGTGGTGTTGGGTTTATACCCTTTGTGACCATTTTGAATAACAGTTGTGACAGTTTTGTGTAACAGCCGACCGTTTTGCATAACAGTAGTGGCTGTTTTGTAGAACGGTTGTGTTTGCACAACGGTTGAGGGGTTAGGTTAAGGCATAGGTTTTACTGAGGTTATGTTTACAGTTAGGGGTTGGGATTAGCTTTAGTAGGGTGGTTGGGTGTTATGTAAAAAGGTCGCAACTGAAACGGTTGCGGTCGGTAATAAAACCATCGTGGTTACAAATGGATTTCGCTGTCTCGCTCAAAACCTTGTAAACCTTATGTAAACGTTATATACTTTATATCGACAGAGTCATGATTCGTTTGCAGGGATGCGTGTAATGAGTAACAAGTAATATTATTACTTTTTCAGGTAACAAGTAGTGTAAGAACATTACGTCCTAGAAAACAGTAATAATATTACAGTTACTCCTATTAATATTACTTAGTTACTTTCGTCATTCTGCTGCTTTCAACAGTATTGTGTTGCTGAAGGTAGAAGAGTTAATGCCACTTCCATTTTTCCAATGCACTTACATTGCCCAAGCAAGCAATTCCCTTTTCAGCCATAGGGGGCAATGCAAATCACACACACACACACACACACACACACACACACACACACACACACACACACACACACACACACACACACACACACACACACACACACACACACACACACACACACACACACACACACACACACACACCCCTCCAGCCTCACATCGCCTCACACATTCCGAGTGGTTACATCAGCACACTCTGTGCCAAAACAGCTCATGTACAAGCTCACAATTGGAACCATTATACACATCTCTCGCTTTGAACGCATCTTCCATCTACAGGTCATGTACTGTAAGTGACTCCAGAAAAAAACATTATCTCGCTTATTATGTCTCGCGACGGGTCGCCCCCACACATCTGCTTTCTCATATTTTGATATTGACTTTACACTTCTACAACAGCAGGACTTGCTACTTTTACACTGTGCACACACGTACCTGTGTGGGTGTGTGAGTGTAGCACGGTTGTCTAACTTTTGTGATGTGTGTGGGTATGTGTATGTGTGCGTCTCCCAACCCATGGCTAAAAAAAAAACTCAAAAGAGATCGAATTCCCAACAACATAAAGAGGGCCAGGCGCTTCTTTCAGACTTTTTCATGTACCATGGTGAAGTTAGTTCATGCTTGGAGATTCTCCCCATTAGAACATGTTAGGATCAACAAATTCACAGGACAATGTGACCCATGTTCATATATTCCAGGGGTTTTCAACCTTTTTGATATCAGGGACCACTATTTATTCAGAATTTGAGCCACGGACCACCATTTGATGACAATTTAGCCCCAAAGACCTCAAAACTAAAGATTTTTTTTTTGCTTTGGTCCACAATTCCAGGCTGGATTTGGGAAAACAAAAACAATCAAACATACGGATCAAAATGAGCATTAGTCTTGTACATTCTCTAGCTCTGTAGACTTGGGCTAATTCAGATGATGAATATTTTAAGTAACTCTTGAGAGTGTAAACATGAAACCAAATGGACCCGCAAGGAGCCATTTGGTTTCATTTTTACGCTCTCAAAGAGTTACATCGTTACATACCCAATGACCACTGGTAGCCACCGGACCACCTGTTAGAAAACCACTGACATATATTCAAATGAGTAACGTCCTAGTCATTTTAATTTACTACCCGCAAGCCTACACTACAGTACCTGCTGGCATTTTTCAAGTCGGGGCCAAGATCCGCTACGAAACCTCCTCCTCTGTACAGCGCGTATCCCCAGACAGGATAGCCTCTGAGCTGGGACTGCGTCTGGTACGTCCAGGGGGTGGGTTGGCTCTGTGAGGCGTTACCGTGCAGAGAGTGGTTCCAGCCTGGGCCGTAGGACCCTGTGTCCTCTGCCTCCCATGAATACTGAGCGTGGCAATCATGCACGCGCTCCACCATGGACCTGGCAACGCGGCAAGAGTTACGCTTCACCCTCACTTGACGGAGGCGGGCAGTGCCCACCAGCTTGGAGTTCCCATCTGTGATGAATCCTGCAATCAACCACATCAATTATAAGCTTCTCTGACGACAATCGTTTAGGATTATATAGAGTGCACGGTGTACTGTACGGTAACTGCAATTTATGAATGGCTTTCTCTCAATTGGCTCTCAAGAAAATTGGCTCTCTCAAGAAAGAAAGAAAGAAAGAAAGAAACTGTAGATTATGTGGTCACTTTTCTGAAGACCATTTCTTACAATTTCGGTCAATTTATATGATCAGGGCATCCATGAACAAAAAGCTTTCTCTCAATGGGCTTCCCTATGAGAGCGAGCAAGTGAGAAAGACAGACAGACAGACAGACAGACAGACAGACAGACAGACAGACAGACAGACAGACAGACAGACAGACAGACAGACAGACAGACAGACAGACAGACAGACAGTGAGAAAGACAGACAGACAGGGTGCCCCAAAACGACTGAAAAAGTCGGGACTTCCGGTTAGTTAACATCCGCCGGAAGTGGTCATTTGTCACGGAGCGGTGCTCCCGAAAATGAATACCTCACAGAAACATTGTGTTTCTCCCTTTGTGCTCGCAAAGCTGTTTAAAGGTAGGGTAAGTGATTTGAAATTCATGGTGTAGTACCAGCCTGGTGCACTAGGGGCGCCCAAGAGTAGCTACACTATGTGAACCTGCTGCTCGATCCTGATTGGAGGAGAATTCACCCTCCACCTGGGGAACTTTTATTAGCTCCTCTGCTAACGTGGGGGAGGGGGAAACTCCATATATGGTCTGCACACCTTATAATGGTGCATTTTAACAGATTTTTTTTTTGGGGGGTGATATCTGACAAAAGTGAAATCACTTCTCCTACCTTTAAAAGATGAAATCGTGTGCACTTTGCACACTTCTATAACACTTCTATAACTGCTAGAATCTTTTTTTTTTCTGAAAATAAGATTGAACAAGTCAAGTCGTTAGTGAGGACTGAACAGGTTTGTTTCTCTGGGGACGGTAAATGCTGTAACTTCTGCAACTAACGTTCACAGTCTCAAAAGCGCACCATTCTCCCAGGGTACAGACAGACAGACAGAAAGAAAGAAAGAAAGACTCTTCTTCAACGTGTAGATTATGTGGTCAATTTTCTGAATACCACTTACGCAATTTATATGATCAGAATGTCCATTAACAAAGAGCTTTCTCTCAAAGGGCTTCCCTGAGAGAGAGAGAGAGAGAGAGAGAGAGAGAGAGAGAGAGAGAGAGAGAGAGAGAGAGAGAGAGAGAGAGAGAGAGAGAGAGAGAGAGAGAGAGAGAGAGAGAGAGAGAGAGAGAGAGAGAGAGAGAGAGAGAGAGAGAGAGAGAGAGAGAGAGAGAGAGAGAGAGAGAGAGAGAGAGAGAGAGAGAGAGAGAGAGAGAGAGAGAGAGAGAGAGAGAGAGAGAGAGAGAGAGAGAGAGAGAGAGAGAGAGAAAGAAAGAAAGAAAGAAAGAAAGAAAGAAAGAAAGAAAGAAAGAAAGAAAGAAAGAAAGAAAGAAAGAAAGAAAGAAAGAAAGAAAGAAAGAAAGAAAGAAAGAAAGAAAGAAAGAAAGAAAGAAAGAAAGAAAGAAAGAAAGAAAGAAAGAAAGAAAGAAAGAAAGAAAGAAAGAAAGAAAGAAAGAAAGAAAGAAAGAAAGAAAGAAAGACTCTTCCTTCAACTTGTAGGTTATGTGGTCACTTTTCTTACCTGGATAAGTGCCGTACAGATTGTGGAGCAGAGAAGTGTCAGCCCAGCTGAAGATGTCTTGGAGAGTCATGCTGTCTTTGATGCCTTTACTGAAGCTCTGGCGGATGTGCCTGGTCAGGAAGAAAGCGTTGGGGTCTCTCTGTGCGTACACCACCAGCAGCAGCATCCACATGAAGCCCCCGTAGGCTGAAACACAACCACTTTATTTAAGTACTCTACTTATGGACAACTTTGAGGTATTTGTACATTAATTGAGTATTTGACCCATTTTGCCCTGTCTATATTCTAGTTTCTGTTGCTACATTCTAGTTTCTGTTGCTACATTCTAGTTTCTGTTGCTACATTCTAGTTTCTGTTGCTACATTCTAGTTTCTGTTGCTACATTCAGTTTCTGTTACTAAACTCGCCACAAAAAGTTCGGAAATCCAACTTTGGTCCATTATAGCTCCCCTTTGATAAAACCGATTGGTATCATATTATATACCATTTTTATCATTGATTTGTCCCCTTTACAATGAGGTACATTATGTAATGATCCGGCATTCGTGGAATGAGAAACAATGCTAAACATGTGTCTTGCGCTCCAATTTTTTTTGCCAAAATCCACTGCAATTTTTTTCTGTTGGAATTCACTCTCGTTTGACTTCAAATGATGGCAGGTGCGTGCCAATCACAGGTGTGTGCCTGCTGGCACCTGTACATAAGTCCTGCAAATTGCTTTTGTGTGTGACCCAAGCAGCAGTAACACTGGTGAAAAGATGCCACGTCTGTCCCTTCAAGACAAGGCCCGTGCGATAGGGCAATTGGAAGCTGGTGTTCCAGGATACAGAGTAGCAGCAGCATTTGGTGTCAGCCCTTCTACCATTTCCAAACTTAAAACAAAGTTCCGTGAGACTGGTGATGTCAAGGACAGACCACGGAGTGGCCGTCCCAGAAAGACAACACTCCAAGAAGACCGGTTCCTCACCCTGGCTTCACTGAGGAACCGTAGGCTTCCTGCCAGAGCTTTACAGGCAAAATTTTCTCAAAGGTACCACAGGCGCATCTCTGAGCAAACTGTGAGAAACAGACTGCACCTCGCCAGGCTTCATTCTCACAAGGCTTCCAGAAAGACAGCGATGACTGCCATTCACCGCCAGGCCCGCTTGCACTGGTGTCGGCAGCACCGAACCTGGAACATCGGAATGTGGGGAAATGTCATGTTCAGTGACGAATCCAGGTTTTGTCTAAGGACGCTGGATGGCAGGATTAGAGTGTGGAGACGTGCAGGAGAAAGATTTGCTGATTGTTGTACTGATCGGGTGACATCATTTAATGGGGGCAGTGTGATGGTTTGGGGGGGCATCTCTCTGAGAGGCAAGACTAATCTTGTCATTATCGAAGGTAATCTCAATGCATTAAGGTACAGGGATGAGATTCTGGATCCAGTGGCGAACCCATATCTTAGGAACCTGGGACCTAATGCTATCCTCCAAGATGACAATGCTCGCCCCCACAGAGCCAGGATCATCACAGAGTACCTCCAGAATTTGGGAGTGGAGAGGATGGAATGGCCTGCCATGAGTCCAGACCTCAACCCAATTGAACACTTGTGGGATCAGCTTGGTCGGGCTGTGTATGGTAGAGTGACCCACAGAACCACGTTGGCTGACTTGAAACAGACGCTGGTTGAGGAATGGAATGCAATCCCACAGCAAAATGTGGCTGCATTGGTGAGCAGCATGAGGAGGAGGTGCCAAGTTGTTGTGTCTGTGTTTGGTAATACCACACGCTACTGAGTTCCCTGTCACTGAGTGTGAAATTAATAAAGTCTAAAAATGTCCAATATGTGTTGTGTTTTTACTTTGTACTGTGGAAGAGAGTAATCATCCAATTTGCTAGGCAACGTAAAGCAATCAATACCATACATTTGCCATTTTGGCAAAAAAAAATGGAGCACAAGCCACATGTTTAGTAGTGTTGCTCATTCCACGAATGCCGGATCATTACATGCTGTACCCCATTGTAAAGGGGACAAATCAATGATAAAAATGGTATATAATACTATACCAATCGGTTTTATCAAAGGGGAGCTATAATGGACCAAAGTTGGATTTCCGAACTTTTTGTGGCGAGTCTATATTCTAGTTTCTGTTGCTACATTCTAGTTTCTGTTGCTACATTCTAGTTTCTGTTGCTACATTCTAGTTTCTGTTGCTACATTCTAGTTTCTGTTGCTACATTCTAGTTTCTGTTACTAGATTCTAGTTTCTGTTGCTAGATTCTAGTTTCTGTTGCTACATTCTAGTTTCTGTTGCTACATTCTAGTTTCTGTTGCTAGAGTCTAGTTTCTGTTGCTAGATTCTAGTTTCTGTTGCTACATTTTAGTTTCTGTTACTACATTCCAGTTTCTAGTTTTTGGTGCGAGATTTTACAGTATTTTTCTGGAAAAAAAAAAAAAAAAAAAAGTATGTTCCTGTGTTAATGTTGCTCAACATTTCATGCCAAGGACCACCAGAATTATATATTTGGCTGCGGCTCCCCAACTGAAAACAATGTTCTAGGGATCCCTGACAAGCAAAGATTTGAGTTAAAAACGTTTGCTTCTGAAATAATATATTCAAAGACTTGCACCACATTTTCACGTTTTTTTCAAAAATAGCAGATCTACAAGCTCATAGTGTGCCACTCGGTGGCGCGCTATGAGCTTGTAGATCTGCTGTTTTTCACTAGCTAAAGTATAACAATAACAATGCTTAGAACATCAAAATGCAGTACAATACAAAAATGGTGAAATACTGTATTGTACTTAACTGCAATTCTGTGTTAACATTAGTTCGCTAGTTTATAGATTTTGAGTATTATTACAAAACATACATTAACCACTTCAGCCCGATATATACACACATAATGGCCATTTGAAAATAGTAGAAAAAGCAGACTAGACTGAAACGTGAAGCCGTGATCTGAGCCCCAAGGTCACAGTGCTTTGCAATATGACACATTGTGAGTTCAAAATATTTTAAGAATTAAAAGGACACTCTGCATAATGAACACTCTACTTAAATTGTTACTTTGATACTTGGTATAAACCCCAAGGTTTGTACTGGACATGGTGTACATACTGAGAATCTGGACATGCTGTATACAGTATATGAGAATCTGGACATGCTGTACATACTGAGAATCTCCTTGATGAGTGCAAAGGCTTTCTGCTCCTTTATCATGTTGGTCCTCATCTTCTCGATGTCCACCGGAGGAGGTGGCTTGTAGAATCTGCTGTCCCTTCTTCTGACTGTCTTACAATCACCTGGGGGTCAACAGGGTCATAGTAATAATGTGCAGCGCTCCATGCCATTTGGCTTGTGGTGGACATTTTTTACAAACATGAATGTTTTGCCACATTCAAAATGACCACAAGCACATAAAATATACCGGTATATCCCTGAATGACCCATGACAGATCTGCAACTCCATTTGGTTCCAGTGTACAAGTGTAACCATATGTAGGTCTATTTGGTTCCATTTACACTTTTCGAGTTAAGGGTATAGGTTTTACTGAGTATTGGGTTAGGTGTTGGAGTTAGATTTAGTAGCAACCGGTGAAGAACGGGCGTGACCGATAGCGGTCATCGCGGCCGATAGAATCGAGCATAGAAGCGCAAAGCAGCAGTGAGCTGGTCAGATAGAGACCCAGTTTGAGTGAAAGCAATGGGCTCATCTAGAGACACAAACATATTGATGACATATTGATGTTTTCCTCAAAACCGCTCCTCCCATCGCTGTCATAAGAACGAGAGGTACGCTCAACATCACGGCAGCTCAGCCTGTTCGCGTGTGCCAGAGCCTACAGTATAGACAAAATTGTATTGTATCGGATCGTAGTTACGCAAAGTCCGTTCACTTCATGAGAACATTCTAATGGCCGCTCCTCTGCAATCAGACTTCTACTGAGAATAGGGACAACAAATAGGGACAAATAGGGACCTTCATTTTAGACATCTGTTCTCAAGCTGTTCTCTGTGTGCAATACTGTTGCACAACGAAGTATAAACATCTCCTAGGGTGCACCTCTCTAGCCAACATACCAGAGGAGGTTGAATGAAGTGAAACCAACGCTCTCCAAAGCAACGTGTTTGGAGATCTGCTGGGAATTGATTACATGAAACGGTGTACCCATGGCGTCACCCATGCATCCAGGCCCAATATTTGTAAACAAATAATTGGTCTATAAGGACCATAATTTGTATATAAAAAAAAGTAACACTTCATGTTCATGTCTGTAGTTTATATTATGACTATTAATGATGCATGAATATTTGCCCACTTTACTTAAAGATCCCGAAGCCATCCTATAGCATGTTATTGATGTTTATAAGACATTATTTCATGTAATAAACACATGGTTATAATGCATTGTGACGCAGTACATCATTTCTATATGTGCCTTTATAACTGACTAATTGATAGTAGTTATAATGTGCTGTTCTTTTGACCATCATAATGCATTATGACTAACAGTGATAATACGTTACAAATGTAGTTAGGGGGAGTTATACATGATTATGGACATTTATAACAAGTCTTATAATGTATTATAAATGTATTATAATGCATTTTAAATGAGCTTATAATGCATTGTAAAGGTGACCTTCAAGTAAAGTGTTACCGTTAATTGTGCAAATGATGATATTGCGAGGCAGAAGTATAGATCTCTGTCACTGCAGTGAGAGACTCTACTGGCTGGTCAGAGAGCCTGTTCAGCAGCGCGGTGCAAAACTGGGAAGAATGGTTTGTTCCTCTCCATCCTCCCACTGAAACTCCTCATGTGAAAAGAAGCAGCGAGAGACACTAGCCACGTTTCCATAGGCCCTATTTTTGTTGCAAAAACGGCTCTTGCGAAGAGAATGTTGAATGGAAACACTTCAAAATGCGAATAGCTTTCCATTTTGCGCAAAAAGTCTAATGCGCAAATGAGGTATGGAAACAGCTTGCGAAAAGACTTTGTATTGAAAAGCACTGGACACGCATTATAGCGCATTTGAAGAGTTCTGGTCTGCCGATGAGAGCATTGTTATTTGATAATGTAAGTTATATTTCTACAAAACCGCTCAAAACAGACGAGGGCCGTGCGCACACAGACCTCCAAGCCAAGGGGACTCACGTACATGGCCAAAACGTTTAGACCAGCGAAGTCGCAGGGCAGCTACAGGTCCTATATTTACAGTATCTGTATCATCATGCATGATAGCTAAGACACGCAAGTGATAACAGACATAAACAGCTGTTTTACATGACCGGGCTCTGCCCTTATATTATTTCGTTAATAAAGTTCAAACCTTTTTTCCTCGCACGTGTCGCGCTGCAGATAACATGGTGCAGGTGTAGTCTACAATATCACAAAGTAGACACACCAAATCAGTAGGCTACCGAGTCTCACAAGCGCTCCGGTTCAGGAAAACAGTGAGTTGTGTAGATTATGTATTAGGATTGTAGGCTATATTAATTATTGTTTTTGCTACAGCAGAGCCAGAACAGCCTCTGCACAGCACAACGGACCTGGTCAATCGGAATAAAGCAGGCAGTCCGTGTGTAAAGCCTAAAATAAAAAAATATATGTAAAATAACCATATGTATCACGTTACTGGCAAAACTGTGCCACCTATTGCTTGTTTCATGAACCTATTTTGCTTTCCCTAGACTCCCATAAGTCGCATTTCATCAGTTAGTGGAAACAGCGGACAATTCGCTCTTCTTTTTTCGACTTAATTAACATACTCTTCCTATTTTCGCAAAGGTTTTATGGAAACGTGGCTATTGTCATGTGTCATTCTTCTATCCAGAAGACCTCATTACCAAATGGTCCAACTAGCTTTTCTTCATAGATATGTATGATGCTTGATTTACTATTATTAGCAGTCAGGTCAGGAGCATTGGCTGCACTCAACACTCTACTCTATCAGTCTCTCATTTGGGTAGTGGCAGTGAGTGACGTGGGGCTACACGTTAGGGAAATTGGATAATTACTAAATTGGGGGGAAAATGGACAAAAGAAGCACCTGTTCTAAGCCCCATAGTATGCAGTGCTGGCAGTGACCACCGGGCATTAGGAATGATTTGCATAATGACTAAAAAGCCACATGTCCTGCAGAGACAGTGGGCAATATGCCTTAGACTTCTACTCCAATTATGCTATGCATAATAACTACCCACAGCACTTAAACTCCTCAAATTAGATAATAGCAATCAATCTCTGTAGTATTCCTACGTTGTCTGAATCATTAAAAAAAAATTTTTCTACTTTCTACAGGTTTTTGTGTAGAACACACACACACACACACACACACACACGCACGCACAGGGCGACTATCCTTGGGAAAGACACTGCACCACAAATTGTTCCTGATGTTCTGGCTGGTGAAAGAAAGAAAATCTGAACACCATTTGATGCTCCCGAATATTGTTTTACTGTATGGTGACGTTTCGGGCCGGAGCCCTTCCTCAGACCTTGTTCTGGCTGGTGCCATGGATAATTGTTTAAGGTGAT
This sequence comes from Benthosema pterotum, assembly GCA_039105355.1. Taxonomy (NCBI): domain Eukaryota; kingdom Metazoa; phylum Chordata; class Actinopteri; order Myctophiformes; family Myctophidae; genus Benthosema; species Benthosema pterotum. Next base: position 42,609,906 of record CM076978.1, on the reverse strand, counting down.
AATTAAAGGCGCTATCTCAATGCACCATTCACCACACACAATCACCAAAAACATTGCACTTTCCTTCCACACTCTTACCATATCCAGCAGGGCCGGGTTTAGCCAGCCCTACTTGGGTGGGCTGGAAGAATGGCAGGGTGGGCAACTCCAAAGTTTTTCATATGAAGCAGTGGTTTTCAATCTTTTTGACACCAGCGGCCACTATTTATTCGGCATTTGAGCCACGGACCACAATTTGAGAACATTTTAGCCCCACGGACCCCCAAACCAAAAGATTTCTTTTACTTTTGTCCACAATACCAGGCTGGATTTGGGAAACAAAAGAGACAAACCTACGGATCGAAACGACCATTAATCTTCTACATTCTCTAATTGTGTAGACTTGAAATTCAGATGGTGAATATTTTAACTTGAGAGTGTCAAATGAAACATCTCATTTTTACGCTCTCAAAGAGTTACATCTGGTTAACCAACTTTCCACCATTTAGCTGGGGACCACCTGGACCTCCACTGATGGTCGCCGGGCCACTGATGAAAACCACTGATATTACCTTTCATTGGGTGGGCAGGACGCACTTTTGGGTGCCCCCCTGCCCCCCCTCTAGATCCGGCCCTGATATACAGTATCATAAAATGTACACACCTGGCTTTTTGTTATTTTCGATAACAAGTTCCTCTTTATTGTCCTCCTCCACTTTCTTCAGTACAAGAGCAAAGAACACTGCCAGGCATAAAACCTGAAACAAGAGTCACACAGGGAATGTTTTTTTATGGAAATATTGTTTGGTTAGTCAGTTAAAGGACCACTTCACTTTTCAACATGTCTTCATATAACAGGTCCTCACTTAATGTACATGATAAAATACCACTATTTTGTTCTACTGCATGGGTTTTCAACAGGTGGTCCGGGGACCACCAGTGGTCCTTGAGAGGATTCCAGGTGGTCTCCAGGCTACATGATGGAAAGTTGGTTAACCAGATGTAACTCTTGAGAATGTGAAAATGAAACCAAATGGACCCTTGCGGGTCCATTTGGTTTCATTTTCACACTCTCAAGAGTTAAAATACCGGTATCCATGAATCAAATCATAATGTTTAATACAACCAATGCAATTTAGCCTCTTTTTTTTTTTTTTTTTTAAATCTAATTCTAGCTTTGAGGCATGCAGAACAGTAGTGCTACTTTGGGGACCATCCTGCAAGATGTGGTGGTGGTCCCCCAGGTTGCTCTTAATCAGATGGGTGGTGCCTGGGTCAAAAAAGGTTGAAAACCCCCTGTTCTACTGGGTATTGGTGTAAAGAAGCGTCGTCATCCCCTAGCTCCTCAGAGCAGTGTGATTGAAGGGCAGTCAGTGGAGTTTACTATAGCGACTCTAGCGAGTGTTGGGCAGTAACTAATTTTAGATTACATATTACTGTAATATTATTACTTTTGCTCCAAAAAGTAAAGTAACGAGATTACTCTGCAAAAATGCGTAATAAGTAACGCATTACTTTGCAAGTAACGCCAAGTTACTTTTTTAAAATGAGCTTGTTGTTGCATGCAAAAATAGAACAGATTTACAAGCTATCGACAGATACTGTAACAACAGAGATGTGCACTAGATTGTAGATCCAGTCCACATGCTGCATCCTGTGCACAGTAATGTAAACTACAAATCGCTTGCTGCTTTATTTTGTGTTTTATTTTTAAATACAAGACCTCAACTGTCTTTGAAAACAATTGTGAAAAAGTTTAAAAAGTCAAAGAGACAGATTTTGTTGGCTTTGTTTTCAGGTGCAGTTTGTGGGATTGGAGACTATTATTATTCCAATAAATTGGATTCAGTTCTAAAAAAGAGCTCGCTAAACAGATTATGTTGTACATCTCTACAAACCTTTTACTCCATAAGGTGGGAGTTGAGAATTTGGGAAAGTAATAACTTAATATGTAATATATTACTCTTCAATTCCAGTAATAAGTAAAGTAATGATATTACTTTGTCTAAGCGGTAAAGAGTAAAGTAAAGAAGTTGTTGGAGCCAAAATGCTTTTTGTTATTTCTTTTATTTAAATATATGAAATGAGTATGAATTGCCCTGTCAAACCTGGCAACCCCTCAGACCTGGCAATTCCCCAGACCTGTCAATCATTCAATGTGGCTTGGTGGGCGGTTGTCATAGTAACCTTTTTTACCTTCCCTGTATGTGATTGCACTCAGGTGCGACAGGGGAAGGCAACAGTTTTCAACCGTGCTGTGTGGGTCATGACAGTGGCGTTCTCGTTCATGTAGCCTATGTTGTAAGTTTACGTTTGTTTTACGTTCTGCTGCAAGCTTAAATAAATGGATTGACATATCCAACATGGAATCTACGCCTGAACCTTGACCTCTTTTAATGCACGAGTTTTACTAAATCCTACCCGGTTGCCCTGCTGTATAGCCTATAAGGCCAGGCTGTACATTGTTGAAAACTACGTCTTCGTTTGAAAACGAACGGACTACGATTAGTTGAAAGTTTAGTTGTTCTTGGAAGAGGATCTTCGTGGGCAACGTGCAATAGAACGGTCGCTTGCCTGTACAGGCCGTCTGTTGCGGAAAGACACTGTTTCGCTTGCGTTTGTTGCGAAACTTGGACGGACCACCACGGGACGGACTACGGGGGACGGATCGCCGCGGGATACAGCAGCCGCCGCTGAGGCGCGGCATTCGGACGCCCACAGCGCAGCGCACCGCCTCCGCCGCCCGCGGCACCGCGAGAGGACCACGCCGGGGACCACGCGCCGTGCAGAGGAGTGGGAGGACCACCGCATCGGCCCGGCCGCCGGCAGCACCGCGAGGGGAGCAGGCTACACGCCGTTCGGAGGAGAGGGAGGACCGCCGCCTCGACCCGGCGGCACCGCGAGCGTTTGGGCCAGCAGCCAACACCACCACGGTCAGCGGCCCCTCGCGCGGCCCGACCACCTCGCAGCGTGTAGACCAGGACAACATCCTGCTGCTTGATCGTGACATTGAGCTTCTACTACAAGTTCAACATCAAAGTGGACCGGTCCGAAGTGCACACAAGGTATGTAGCGCGCTACCAGCTGGTACATGGCCATATAAAACAATGTGTGCACACAAAAAGGTACTTTGAAAAAGAAAGAAAGTGAAAGAAAGAAAAAGGGTCAAAACGAGCGCTCTGGTTATAAAAATCCAATGCATTGGTGGTTTCATGGTTTTATGGTTTTATGGTTTTCAACTCCTATACGGTTTTAAAAGGTCTTGGTTTAAATGTGATGGTTTTAACTGTGATGAACAACTGTGGGTTTTATTGAAATAACGAAGGTACTGTTTTACATTTTACACTGTTGGTTGGTTTTTGTATTGCAAAAATGGATTCAGATAAAGGTGTTCTGGGTCAAACTGAACCAAATGAGTCAGATAATGGTGTTCTGGTTCAAAGTGAGCCAAACGTGGTTGAAAGGCCCCCCGTGGCCGAAGCGCACGTTACGCGCTCAAATGGTGACGCAATACAAATAAGTGTTGAACCTTCAGAGGGTGAAATGCAGTCCACAGAGGCTGAAAAACGGTCTGATGTGACCACCACAGGTCGCAGTGCCCACAGTGACAACGCATCACAGGTCCAATCAAAACGCAGGGTGAAATTAACCCCAAAGGCCTTAATGGAAAAAATCGAGTTGCTACAAAAGGAGAGAAAATCAAGCTTCAACAAGGCATCCAACCTGCAGAAAACAATTGCAGAGTTGATGCAAAAAGGAGGATGCAAAAAGGAGGTTGAAAACGAAATCATGAAATATCATAACCTGTGCAAGGATGCCAGAAAAGCACACAATGATCTCTTGCCACTAATCCCTCCACAGGAACAAGACAAACACAACATATGGTTCCAAGCCAAAATGATTAATGTAAATGAATTTATTGAGGAGGTTGATGAATGGATAAAAAGGTCTGAAACTGTGCAGCAAAGTGAGGAGGAGGAGGAGGAAGAAGTTGAAATCCATCCAAATGATAGCATCTCAAATGTTGACAGTGCAAAGTCCAGTCATGAAAGTCACACCAGGTCTGCAACAAGCAGAACCAGCAGGTCCAGCACCTCATCAGCCCGCAGGCAGGCAGAGGCAGAGATGGCTGCCCTAGCCATACAAGCTGCAGCACTGCACGAAAGGCATGCAATTGAGGAAGAGGAGGAAAGGCTGCAAATGGAAATGTCACAAAGAAAGGAAAGGCTGCAAATGGAACAAATGGAAATGTTACAAAAAAAGGAAATGTTACGAAAGAAAAAGGAAAAAATGGAAATGGATGCACAACTAGCAGCTGCAAATGCTAAAATAGCAGTTCTACAAGCTCCCAGTCCAACCCCTTCACAGACACACAGCGATGGAATGGAATCATACTACAGAAAAGGAACAAAACCAAAAGAACCCTCAGTCTCATTCAATCCCCTAGCCAGAGAGTATGTGCCATCCATACAACAACCCGTCCAGATACTTACCCAAACTCGTATGCATCAACCAACCACACCACAGCAGCAACCAACCTGGCAACAAACCCGCATTCAAACAGAACCAAGGAAAGAGCAAGTCAGCATGCAAATCCAAATACCACCTCAACAAGAACCACCACCATCCAATAATACATCTGAACAACAATACTTACCTCTGAATGCAGCACATGGCAACCCCATTACTCACCTGAACCATCCTGTAACAAAGCATGCAACTTTTCCACAGCCCAATGACAATTCAACCGTATATGACCTGTTGCAAAAGCAAAATGAAATCACAGCCATGCTAATGGAACAGCATAGATCTCACTTACTGCCACCCAGGGAAATTCCATGTTTTGATGGGGATCCATTGCACTTTCAAACCTTTGTCAGGGCATTTGTGCACTGTGTAGAAAGAAACACAAGTAATAAAGCTGATTGTTTGTACTATTTGGAAAGGTACACCAAGGGCCAGCCCAATGAACTTGTGCGGAGCTGTCAACTCATGCCACCAGACAGAGGTTATGACATGGCCAGAATGCTCCTTGAGCAACACTTTGGAGATGCTTATAAAATCACAGCAGCATACCTGGAGAAGATGCTCCAATGGCCAGTATTGAAATCTGAAGATCCCAAATCCCTTCAGGCTTACTCACTTTTCCTTCGCCAGTGTTGTAATGCCATGGAAACGGTACAGTATATGAGGGAACTTGACATGCCAGTCAATATGAAAATTGTGATTTCAAAGCTACCATACAAGCTCAGAGAAATTTGGAGAGTCTCAGCGTGTGGCATCATGGAAAGATTCCAGCGCCGACCTCAGTTCACAGACATTGTCAGTTTCATTGAACGCCAAGTCAAAATTCAGTCAGATCCAGTCTTTGGTGACATTAAAGATCCTCAAAACACAGGAAAGCCAGGAAAAGGGATGAAGTCACAAGGCAAACCCAAGTTCAAAGGAGATAGTTTTGCCACGACTGTTGAAACCCCCAAGTCTGAAATAAAAGACTCAAAAGGACCCCCACCAAGTCCAAAGAAAAGTGGCACATCTGCGCCAAACACCAACACTTGTGTGTGCTGCTCTAAAAATCACACTCTTGACCAATGCCCACAGATGGAGAAGAAGTCCCATAGGGACAAGGTTTCTTTTATAAAGGAAAAAGGGATCTGTTTTGGCTGTCTTCGTTGTGGGCACATAAGCAAATTTTGTGACAAACGTTTGACCTGCAAGGTGTGCAACAAAAAACATCCCTCTCTTCTTCACATTGACTTTAAAGAGGGAGAAAGCAACACCAACCAGCAAAAGAAACAAACAGTGGGCAATACACAAGTTTCGTGTGGACAAACGGGGGCCGGTGACAGCAATGGCATTTTATCCATTCTACCTGTACAGGTGAAGTCCAGCAAAGGGGACAAAATAATTGAAACCTATGCATTCCTTGACCCCGGCAGCACAGACACATTTTGTTCTGAAAGCTTGAAAAGAAAATTGAATTTGAATGGAAGGAAAGCAAGAATAAATCTTTTAACCATGGGCCCAAAGGCATCTGTCTCCAGTTACATATTGACAGACTTGAAAATCTCAAGCCTTACTGGAGACCAGTTCTATGACTTGCCCAAGGTTTACACCCAAAAGAGAATGCCTGTAACGACCAGTAACATCGTTAAAGAAGAAGAGCTGGCTAAGTGGCCATATTTGAATGGGGTTGTTCTTCCACGCATTGAAGCCGATGTTGAGCTATTGATTGGTACCAATGCCTCTAAACTGCTTGAGCCGTGGGAAGTTGTGAACAGTCGTGGCAATGGGCCATACGCCATTAAGACCCTATTGGGGTGGGTCATTAACGGTCCCCTTTCCAGCTACCATGAACAGACTGAGAGTGTTACTGTAAACAGGACCTCCATAACACATCTGGAGGAGTTGATCCAAAATCAGTACAACCATGACTTTAATGAGAGGACATCAGATGACAAAGAAGAAATGTCAAGAGATGATTTAAAGTTCATGGAAATTATGACTGATTCTTGCAAGCTTGAAAATGGGCATTACACCTTGGAGCTGCCCTTTAAGAAGAAAGATGTCTCTCTGCCAAACAATCAGTGTGTTGCTAGGCAACGTATACTTGGGCTGAAGAGGAGGTTTGGGAGAGATGAGAAGTTTCACAGAGAATATACAACCTTTCTGAACGATGTAATCGGCAAAGGCTATGCTGAACCTGTACCTGAAAATGAAGTGGAACGTTCAGATGGAAAAGTGTGGTACATTCCGCACCATGGGGTGTACCACCCCAAAAAGAAAACGCTGCGTGTGGTATTTGATTGTGGGTCAGAATACAGAGGAAAATCTCTAAATAAGGAACTTCTGCAAGGCCCATACCTCACCAGCACCCTGTTGGGAGTCCTCACAAGATTCCGTCAAGAACCTGTAGCCCTAATGACTGACGTCAAAGCAATGTTCCATCAAGTCAATGTGGCACAGAAAGACAGAGACTTTCTGCGTTTTTTGTGGTGGCCTGACGGTGACATGTCCCAAGAACCTGCAGAATATAGGATGACTGTTCATCTGTTCGGGGCAGTGTCATCTCCTAGCTGTGCTTGTTACGCACTCAGAAAAACAGCAGAAGATAACCGCCACATTTTCCCTGCAGATGTAATTGACACGGTCAATAAACATTTCTACATGGACGACTGTCTTAAGAGCTTGCCGACAGAGAAACAAGCAGTTAAAATGGTCAAGGATTTGACAGATGTGTGTCAAAAGGGAGGCTTCCATTTGACCAAATGGGTCAGCAACAATCGTGGAGTGCTGCTGTCCATTCCTGAGGAAGACCGGTCCACACATCTAAATGAATTGGACCTTGACAGAGACCAACTGCCCATTGAGAGAGCCCTTGGACTTCAATGGTGTGTTGAAACCGACACTTTCAAGTTCAAATTGGCACTCAAAGAACAGCCGCCTACTCGGCGTGGAATTCTATCTATGGTCAGCTCTATCTACGACCCGCTGGGTTTTCTTGCCCCACTCACACTACCAGCCAAACTTATACTGCAAGAATTGTGTAGGAGGAACTATGGCTGGGATGATGAAATTCACCCACTTCTCCAGCAGCAGTGGACAAGGTGGTTGGGAGAACTGGAGAAAGTGAGGGCATTTGAAGTTGAAAGGTGCCTCAAACCGGCAGACTTTGGAGAAACCACCCGTGGCCAGTTACATCACTTCCCTGATGCCAGTGAAAGCGGATATGGAACTGTAACCTACCTGAAAGTATGGAACAACAGCAACAGATCCCATGTCTCTTTCATCCTCGGCAAAGCCAGAGTGGCCCCCCTAAAGCAAGTCACCATCCCACGTTTAGAGCTCACTGCAGCTGTCCTTGCTGCTCGTGTCGACACCATGTTGAGAGCAGAAATGCAGGTGAATCTTGAAAAATCTTGTTTTTGGACTGACAGCACTTCAGTTTTAAAATACATCAGAAATGAGGACAAGAGATTTCACACTTTTGTAGCAAACAGGATTTCTGCCATCCGGAGAACATCTGATGTCACACAGTGGAGGTACGTTCATACCACCCTGAACCCTGCAGACAAAGCCTCAAGAGGAATTAAGGTGGATGACTTGCTGTCTGATGGAACATGGATTGAAGGCCCAGAGTTTCTATGGAAACCAGAGGAGGAGTGGCCTGCTGTAGATGGCATCTTGGAGTACAGCATTGCTGCTGATGACCCTGAGGTCAAAAAGGAGCTCACCAGCCATGCAATCGTGATTGATGGCCAAAGTGCCACACAAAAACTGATAACTTACTTTTCTGACTGGAGAAGGTTAAAAAGATCAGTTGCTTGGATCCTGAAAATCAGGAAGACTTTATTGGAAATGAGTCAAAAAAGAAACCAATTGAAACAGGAAAATGCAGAAAATGTTGAACAGGAAATGAAACGCTTTAAAGCTACAATAGGAAACCAGCGCGTAACACCAGACAATCTTTGTACAGCTGAAGTTGCCATCATTCGTTTCACTCAGGAGCAAAGGTTTCCTGAAGAACTTGCTGCATTGACGTCTGGTGTGGCTGAAGTGAAGAAGGACAGTCCCATATACAAACTGGACCCCATCCTGGACTCGGAGGATGGCTTACTTAGAGTTGGAGGGAGGTTAAATAGGGCAGCAATGCCGGAGGAGTCCAAACACCCTGTTGTCCTCACTAAAGATCTCCACATATCCACTCTTATTTTAAAGCACATCCACGAACAGGTGGGCCATGGTGGGAGGAACCATGTTCTCTCCAGACTACGGAGAAGATATTGGATCACTAATGCAAATGCAGCTACTAGAAAGATCCTGTCCAACTGTGTTTTCTGCAGACGCCATAGAGGGAAGTTGTGTGAGCAAAAAATGTCCGACTTACCCGCAGAGCGCATTGTTGCCGATTCTCCTCCATTTACCAACGTTGGAGTCGACTATTTCGGCCCAATTGAGATCAAGAAGGGCCGGTCGATGGAAAAGCGCTATGGTGTCATTTTCACCTGTATGTCATGTAGAGCAGTCCATTTAGAGGTTGCTCATTCATTGGATACAGACTCCTGTATAAATGCTATACGCAGATTTGTTTGCAGGAGAGGACCAATCTCTCATTTGAGATCTGATAATGGAACCAATTTTGTTGGTGCAAACAGAGAGTTAAAAGAAGCCTTGGCTGCTTTAAAGCACAGCAAAATTCAGTCCGCTTTCCTGGAGGAAGGAATCCAGTGGAGCTTTAATCCACCAACAGCGTCACATCATGGAGGCGCATGGGAGCGCATCATCAGAATGATACGTCAGACATTAACATCAGTCCTACACCAGCAAACCTTAACTGACGAGGTGTTTCAAACTGTGCTGTGTGAAGTTGAAGCCATTCTTAATGATCGCCCCATAACAAAGCTCTCTGGAGATCCAAACGACCTGGAAGCTCTCACTCCCAACCACATTCTCACCATGAAAAGGACACCAATCCTACCACCTGGACTATTTGAAAAGTCTGACCTCTACCTCAAAAGGAGATGGAGACAGGTCCAGTACATCTCTGACCTTTTCTGGAAGCGCTGGTTGAGGGAGTACTTACCTTTGCTACAGGAGCGGCAGAGGTGGAACAAGGAGAGGAGAAGTCTCGTCCACGGAGACATTGTTTTAGTCGCTGACGCGACAGCCCCACGTGGTTCATGGCTGCTCGGAAGAGTCCTGGAAACCTATCCGGACAAGAAAGGACTAGTGCGTTCTGCACGTGTGAAAACCAGGACGAGCACACTGGACAGACCAGTAACCAAGCTTTGCTTGATTCAAGAAGCGGACACTTGAACCTCTTTAAGAGGATTGTTTTTGTTTTCAATTTTCTATAATATTTGGCTCCATTATGTAAATATTTAATTGAATTGTTCACGGCTTCCTGCAGCTCTCAATTAGGGGCCGGTGTGTTGGAGCCAAAATGCTTTTTGTTATTTCTTTTATTTAAATATATGAAATGAGTATGAATTGCCCTGTCAAACCTGGCAACCCCTCAGACCTGTCAATCATTCAATGTGGCTTGGTGGGCGGTTGTCATAGTAACCTTTTTTACCTTCCCTGTATGTGATTGCACTCAGGTGCGACAGGGGAAGGCAACAGTTTTCAACCGTGCTGTGTGGGTCATGACAGTGGCGTTCTCGTTCATGTAGCCTATGTTGTAAGTTTACGTTTGTTTTACGTTCTGCTGCAAGCTTGAATAAATGGATTGACATATCCAACATGGAATCTACGCCTGAACCTTGACTTCTTTAAATGCACGCGTTTTACTAAATCCTACCCGGTTGCCCTGCTGTATAGCCTACAAGGCCAGGCTGTACAGAAGTTACTTTCCTAAGTAATATTGACCAACACTGATAGCGAGTATAAATATCTTGGGACAGTAATTGATAACAGGCTAAAAAATATGACTTAAATACAGACATGCTGTGTAAGAAAGGCCAGCAGTGCCTCTTCTGCTTAAGAAAACTAGCCAAATTCCAGGTAGATAAATCATTGATGATTTGATGATTATGTTTAATAAATGCTTCATTGAGTCTGTCATCACCTTTTCTGTCATTTGCTGCTATGGTAACATTGGTGGGTTAGACGGGTAAATGCCCTAAACGGAGTCGTTAGTGTGGCTAGTAAAATTTTGGGGGCTACATCCAGGGGTTTGAGTCATATATATGAAGAACAGGTGCTTAAAAAGCAGCACCCATTAGAACCAGATAGCTCTATGTCAGGAGTATGAAATTCTGCCATCTGGCCAATGGCTAAAGACTCCTGTCATCAAAACTACCAGGTTTAAATGTTCCTTTATACCTACAGTGAGGAAAATAATTATTTGATCCCCTGATGATTTTGTAAGTTTTCATGATTAGAAAGAAATGAGCACTCTGTCATTTTTATGGTACTTTTATTTAAACAAATAGAGACAGAATATGAACAAAAATGTCCATAAGAAAATAATATTTAAAGGTTATAAATTAATTTGCGTTAGAGCTCGTGAAATAAGTATTTGATCCCTAAGCACAACCTGACTTAGTACTTAGTGGAGAAACCCTTGTTGGCAAGCACGAAAGTCAGACGTTTCTTGTAGTTGGTCACCAAGTTTGCACACATCTCAGGAGGGATTTTGGCCCACTCCTGGTTAGATCTTCTCTCCAAATCCTGAAGGTTTCGAGGCTGTTGCTTGCCAACTCGAAGCTCGAGCTCCCTCCATAGATTTTCTATAGGATTAAGGTCTGGAGACTGGCTAGGCCACTCCATGAGCTTAATGTGCTTCTTCAAGACGCATCTTTAGTGCTCTGGCTGAGGGAAGGAGGTTCTTGTCCAAAATGTTGCAGTACATGTCTCCATCCATCGGCCACAATGCAGTGAAGTTGCCCTGTACCCTTAGCAGAGAAACAGCCCCAAAGCATAATGTTTCCACCTCCATGCCTGACGATGGGCATGGTGTTGTTAATGATTTGAAGGCATCTGGGACCACATTCACCAAGAAAACCATTGGTAACACAGTACACCATAACGGATTGAAATCCTGCAGTGCCCAGCCATGTCCCTCTGTTCAAGAAGGCGCATACAGGCCCGTCTAAAGTTCACCAATGAACACCTAAATGATTCAGACCAGGCTGCGGAGAAGGTGATGTGGTCAGAAGAGTTCAAAATTCAACTCTTTGGCATCCATTTGACTTGTCGTGTTTGGAGGGAGAGAAATGCTGAATACAAACCCAACAACACCATCCCCACCGTCAAGCATGGAGGTGGAGACATTATGCTTTGGGGCTGTTTCTCTGCTAAGGGTACAGGGCAACTTCACCGCACTGTGTGGCGGATGGATGTGGCCATGTACCGCAGGATCTTGGACAAGAACCTCCTTCCCTCAGCCAGAGCACTGAAGATGGGCCGTGGCTGGGTCTTCCAGCATGACAACGACCCAAAACATACGGCCAAGGCAACAAAGGAGTGGCTCACGAAGAAGCACATTAAGCTCATGGAGTGGCCTAGCCAGTCTCCAGACCTTAATCCTATAGAAAATCTATGGAGGGAGCTCGAGCTTTGAGTTGGCAAGCAACGGCCTCGAAACCTTCAGGATTTGGAGAGAAGATCTAACCAGGAGTGGGCCAAAATCCCTCCTGAGATGTGTGCAAACTTGGTGACCAACTACAAGAAACGTCTGACTTCCGTGCTTACCAACAAGGGTTTCTCCACTAAGTACTAAGTCAAGTTGTGCCTAGGGATCAAATACTTATTTCACGAGCTCTAACGCAAATTAATTTATAACCTTTAAATATTATTTTCTTATGGACATTTTTGTTCATATTCTGTCTCTATTTGTTTAAATAAAAGTACCATAAAAATGACAGAGTGCTCATTTCTTTCTAATCATGAAAACTTACAAAATCATCAGGGGATCAAATAATTACTTTCCTCACTGTACCTCCATTAGAGCTATCAATAAGGAAAACAAGATGAGGTAGACGCTATAGGCGGTTAGTCTCAGGGATGGGTGGTGAGGTATAGGTTGTTAGATGAGTCACTTGGTGCACCTTAGCTCTATTTGCACTTTATACCGTATTTATGTATTGTAATCTGTTTTTGTGCTACTATGTGTGTCTGTTGTTGGCATGTTTGTTTGTTGTTTTTTAGAGCTTTATTATGTGCTGCAAAACAATGTGCCCAACCTGGGGCATATTAATAAACTTGAACTTGGGTCTGTGCTTCACAGGAGGGCTGTGGGCAGGTCAGACATTCGGGAGATTTTCTTTTTAAACAATATGTTTTTGAAAAAATATTTATATTTTCATTATTGAGTATTATTAGTGTTCCTTTAACATTTGAAGACTATATAAAGACTTTTATAGTGCTTTCAAGCGTAATGCATTGCAGCGCTTTGCCTTCATTTTATAGTGTCTTCATCAAGTAGACCAAGTTAAAGCGTTTATTTTGCACCTCTCACCTTTAGCGGTTGAATCACGAGGAGGCTCTGAAAAAAGGAGATCACCATGGATATCAGCCAGTCCACAGAGCGGCTCTTCCCAAACTTCAGCCCGTATATCATGGTCAGGTATCCCGACATGCAGCTGGTGGCGATCACCAGGAGCCAGCCGACAAACACAAACCACCATGGTAGACCTCCTTCACAGCACTTCAGCTTTTTACCTTTAGAGTTGGTGTTATCTTCAGAAGCGGAGCTGCGGAGGACATTATCAATAATTAAGTCATTCCACGAAAACGATACGATTTGCAGTCCCTCTGATTGTTTTAGCTGTATTTTATTGATGGAGTCACAGAAAAATATTTTAAAAGATTTTTTAATGAATTGAAATGTTCCCTTTAATATTGTGTAAACATTGCATGGATTTTATCTTCATATCAGAAATTATTTTCTTTCAGTAGACACCCCCTATTTTGTCTATTTTTCCATGTCCCCAGTGCCTTCGATGAAAGTTGACTTGACATATGACTATTAATAAATATTAATATGACTAATAAAATATTAATATAATTAAAATGGAATGACTCAATTAACAGCACAGTTACTGTATATTGTAATAAGCAATTTCTAAGGTACAGTACATGCAAAGCTTGTTCTTCGCTTTCACTGGACACTTAAGGGGCTTACAGACGGCGAGTAATAAATCGCGCATTCTAATTAATTTTCAACGGGACTGGCGTTTTGTGCTCAGAAAACGACCTGCGATCAAAAGAGCGTGTAACGTCGGTCGTTTATCGTGTGGCGTCCAGTGACCTGTGTTGCGTGCGTGCGTGCTCGTTTCGTGCACACGCGTGCAATGTTTTTGAAAGCTCAATCCTGTGAGCTTTTTAAAACGCCTGGCGTTAATCGACGGGCGATTTTCTTTATGTCGGCACTGCAGAGACAATCGAGAATCGTCGTGTTTATGCAGGCGTTTATCGTTGCCATCTGGAAAGCCCTTTAGACCAGGGGTTTTCAACAGGTGGTCCGGGGACCACCAGTGGTCCCTGAGAGGGTTCCAGGTGGTCCCCAGCTAAGTTGGTTAACCAGATGTAACTCTTGAGAACGTAAAAATGAAACCAAATGGACCCTTGCGGGTCCATTTGGTTTCATTTTTACACTCTCAAGAGTTAAAATATTCTTAACACAACTAGAAGATTAATAGTCATTTTGGTCTGTACGTTTGCCTGTTTTTTCCTCAAACCCAGCCAAAAGCAAAATAAATCTTATGGTTTGGGGTCTGTGGGGCTTAAATGCCCTCAAATGGTGGTCCGTGGCTCAAATTCTGAATAAATGGTGGTCCCTGGAGTCAAAAAGGTTGAAAACCCCTGCTTTAGACTACCAGCCTACTCTTCAAAAGGGACATACATCTTTACTTGCATGAGTGGAGCGGGCACAAGTAAGGTGTTCGGTGTACTGTGTTCGGTTCTCAGCGTTCGGCGCTCATTTTCTCGAGTACTCTGATTGGTTGGTTTAGGTGATGACGTAATGTGACGCAGGTGAAAGACGTTAATAGCTAATGTCATTAGTATTATCCCACTCCGCTCACGCACGAGTAGGCCATAGCCTACTTGTGCTCTACCGAGTGCTGATTTAATTCACGTTGTAACAGTACCTAAGTCAAAAAAAATAAATAAAACAGGTTTTTCTTCATTTCCTAACACACATTTCTATTTTTTAGTCATACAGTAGGCCTATAAGTGTTATTAGCAGAGGTACAGTAGGGCCTACTTTTAAAAGATGGACATGTCAGAAGGATCTATATAATTTTCTGTGATTTTTGTATTTTTTCCAATTTTGTACATGTTTAAGAGGTGACAGTATGTAGACCCCTTGGTGTCTTTTTATGTGCAATGATATCTTCCCTTTGTATGTAGTGTTTCTTCCAGGGGGCTGAACCTTTCCAGCCAAACGTGTTAATGAAAAAAACTTCAATATAGTGACATCATGTGTTCAGCCCCTCCCCTAACTCCTCCTCCTTTAGCATGCAACTAAAGCTGTGGGCGTGGCTTCAGTTCAGGTGGATCTCCACCCATAACCACCCACCAGGCAAACCAGGCATACTTAATGAACTGGCTGGGTGGAATCATAAAAATGACAGTTTAACAAACACTGTACACTTTTTGGGAAAAATCTTACTTTTCATGCAACATTAATACCTGATGATCATGTTTTAGGGTAGGTAATCATGGCAGTCCATCTTAAAGGAACTTGGAATAAAACTTTTCCTTTTGGATTTAACACAAGAATGACTAGGGTAGCAGTTATACCTTAAAAGACGGGCATTCTCGGTCAAATTTGACCGTCCTCACCCTCTTCCCCCTCCTCCCCCGCTACTCCTCACAGAAGGATTTTTCGCACCAGTCTAATGGGTAATTTACATTTCAATTGTTGTCGCGTCGGGTGCGGCCTCTCTCTCTCTGTCTCTCTTTCAGCACTAAACTAAGCTAACTAAACTTCTCTTTGTAACTTTTCCACATTTTCAACAGTTTTTATTAGACCCGCAAAAGGTTTTTAGTCCACTTAGTCATTTCATTTTATCACGTGCAGCTGCGATGCGGCAACGCGGCCTAAGCAGCAGACACATGCATGAGTAGCCTATTCTCAAACGATTAGGCTATAGATCTTATTTTCAAACAATAATACCTCGGTCAATTCTCAATCATTTCTTACCATTCAACATGTTATGTTGAAAAAAATGTCCCTTGTTTTTTTTGCTGTATGTGGCGTGCATTTATCCCAAGTCTGCGAAATGTTATTAAATAAATGGCAAAAAAGTCGGGCATTTGCGGCAAAAAATATATGTTTTTTGATCATTCATTTCTCGGTCAATTCTGGACCATTTTTTACATTTCAAAGTGCAGCGTGATGGGAAAAGCCTTCTCTCTCAGATGCTGTATAGTATATGTGGGTAGGTGTTCTCTACGATGCGGGATCGAGCAAAATGTAAGGGTCGGGATTTCGGTGGAAACGTCCCTTCTTTCTTGCTTCTTGCTTTTTTGCGTATTTGCAGAGCCGGCTAAAAGGCTGTGCACAGGGGGGGGAATGCCCCCCTAAACGCCCCAAATACGTTGTATAACGCATAAGGTTTTCGCCCCCCAATTGTGAAACTTTATATCGGGGCCTGACAAAAGCCGCCAGAGAGAGAGAGAGAGATGCTTCTTCGTGTGGGGATTCGGTGGACGTTTCCACCGAAATCCCGAGACTTACATTTGCAGCTTCATCACCCGTGACGCGATGAAACCGCACTCATACCATTCTCTCCTGTCCCCCCAATTGGGAAATGTTGCTGCATTCACACTCACGCTTAGCTTGTACTAATCTAACCAATAATGACTGAGCAACAACAGACATAATCATTTGGCATGTTGGAGTCAGTCTCTCTCTCTCTCTCTCTCTCTCTCTCTCTCTCTCTCTCTCTCTCTCTCTCTCTCAAGCACACACACACACACACCGTCCTCGCGGACCGTCCTCACAAAAGGATTTTCAGACCAGTGCGGTCTCTCTCTCTCGCTCTCTCTCTCTCTATCTCTCTCTCAGCACTAAACTTTTTTTTTCTATAACCATGTATTTGTGCCGAAGCGCATATTTTCCTCATTTTAAACTGTTTTTTATTATATTGTTTTTTGCGATGAAAACTTCTAGACGAAGGAATCCACGCTGCATCGCTTGTCGATGCCCGTGTTACCGCTCTATAGTGGCGGAGTTTCTGGTCAAATCCAGGGCCAGATCTACATGGGACAGGGGAGGGCAGTGCCCACCCGTGCGTCTTTCTCCTCAAATCAAAGGTTACGGGGATCAAATATCTTCTCTTATGACGTTTCTGACACAAATGAGGATAATTCGGGTTCCTTGGTGTGAAAAACCTTGGAGTTGCCCCGCCTGGCAATCTTCCAGCCCCCCCTAGCCATGGCTTGATGAGTCCGGGTCTGTTTTTTCCCTTCTCCCGTCTCTTTTTCCCCTGTCTTTTACACTGGGGCGCAGACGAATGTTATATGCAAAAAAGAACGGCTTTTTCTGTCTTTTTAATGGATTAACACCGCTAGAAAATTGACTATAGGCCTAGCAATTACGTTTATTAATCATACCTGTGCTTTATGAAGAGGGCCTGTTGAATACGGCGGTCGGTGAGAAAAGAAAGATTTATAACGGGCGTATTTTTTGCCGCAAATGCCCGACTTTTTTGCCATTTATTTAATAACATTTCGCAGACTTGGGATAAATGCACGCCACATACAGCAAAAAAAACAAGGGACATTTTTTTCAACATAACATGTTGAACGGTAAGAAATGATTGAGAATTGACCGAGGTATTATTGTTTGAAAATAAGATCTATAGCCTAATCGTTTGAGAATAGGCTACTCATGCATGTGTCTGCTGCTTAGGCCGCGTTGCCGCATCGCAGCTGCACGTGATAAAATGAAATGACTAAGTGGACTAAAAACCTTTTGCGGGTCTAATAAAAACAGTTGAAAATGTGGAAAAGTTACAAAGAGAAGTTTAGTTAGCTTAGTTTAGTGCTGAAAGAGAGACAGAGAGAGAGAGGCCGCACCCGACGCGACAACAATTGAAATGTAAATTACCCATTAGACTGGTGCGAAAAATCCTTCTGTGAGGAGTAGCGGGGGAGGAGGGGGAAGAGGGTGAGGACGGTCAAATTTGACCGAGAATGCCAGTCTTTGTAGGAAGTTCCGCATCAAAATTCATATTTAGAAATTATTACAAACGAAAAGAAAAACATAGATGACTTGAATTGCATATTTAGGAAAAGTCATGCAAGGGGGACCTTTTCAGACCATCACAGGCAGAGAAAATCCACTTCAAAATCTCAAAAACGGTCAAAAATGACCCCTTAGGCATTCTAGTGTTAAAATCAAGTCACAACCATCACCACGGTTATTATTCCATTGCTATGCTCTGGTAGTATTTAAACCCATTCCGTACATGGTGTTCTGGTCGGGCTCTGGGAGACTGCTGGTCTCCAGGAGCTGGTCCTGCAGAAGCTCCTTCATTCCTTGGACCTTCTCCACAGCCTCGGTGTAGCCGTCTGGTTCAGGGACCCCCCGAGAACCCAAGACCCTCAGCTCCTGGTCGATGTGGCACAGCTGTCTGTGCAGATACTGGATCTTGTTGCTCCTTTTCTCAACACCATCTGCAATCTTCTCAGGGCTGGTGTCTGTAAAAACACACTTTTTAAACCCTTTCCGTACTGAACGCGTTTTGGTGTTCAACGCATTATGTTACACATTAGCTATTGAAAAATATCAGATCTACAAGCTCATATCGCGCCACCGAGTGGCGCGATATGAGCTTGTAGATCTGATATTTTTTTGAAAATTTGTGAAAATGATGCGTAAATCTGAGAATATATTCTATTTGACACCCGATTGTAGTTTCTGACACTAGATTCTAGTTTCTGACTAGTTTCTAGTTTCTGTTTCTGATGCTAGTTTCTGACAGATTCTAGTTTTTCTGAAAAACCTATGCTCCTGTCTCAGTGATGCTCAACATATTTTATGCCAAGGACCCCCAGAAGTATGGGATCGGCCCTTTTTTGGTCACATCAGTATCAGCAAATACTGTATGGGTATTGGAAAAAGTATCAGTTTCAATGCTTATTTGTCATTATCGGGTCATATTGGTATTGGCAAATATACCAGTCTAACTACAGATCCGACACATTAATTTTATTTAACTATGGTAGTTAAATAAAATGTTGGGCCTTGTGAAGTTTGTTTAGGAGTTGTCCAAGTGCACATTTCAGTTAGGAGTCTGCTATTCCCGCTTCTTCTTTGTTCTCTTTTATATTATCTTTTCTCTTTTGTATTATCAGTACAGTATATATTCTTCTCTAGCATCGGTATTTGATATTGGTATCGGCTAAAACAGAAATTGTGGTATGGATCGGAGATGCATGTCTCGTCGTGGCCTACCGAGAGACCTCCCTGTACGCCCAATGGTCAATCCGACCCTGCTTCACAGGATCTCAGATCTTCTGGTCTGGGTTCATTAAAAGGGATGCCCATGGTCAAATTAGTGACCAAAGGAGATAGGGCTTTTATTATAATGGCACCTATGCTCTGGAACAGCTTACCGGAGGAACTTTGGTTAACCACATCTTTAACAAGTTTTAAATGTCTCTTAAAAACACATTTCTACAGGTTGGCCTTTTTATCCTTGTAAAGTCAACCTTTGTATTATTATTGTTGCCTTCTTTTTGTTTTATTGTATTATTGCTGTATTTTGATGCCTTTTTTGTTTGATTGTTCAAGCACTTTGAAACTTTGTTTAAAAAATTGCTATATAAATAAAGTTCTTATTATTATTAAGAACACACAAGGCGGGTGTGGAGCCTCCTGTTGGCTCTGGCAACTGATAAAAGACCATATCTGGGAGCCTGGATAAGAGGGACATATGGCCAATCACTGCTTAAAGCTAATGAAGGCAACTTCTTAGCCAAAAATCAAAATGGATATATTGCTGTGTTTTGCCTTTTCCCACCTCTAGGTTGCTTCTACTTTGATGCTGTATCTGTTTCCCTACAGACACTTGCTTCGTCCTGCAGACGGTCCAGAACTTTGTTGTTGTCAACAAAACATGAAAACAGGTGGTCCTAATTTCTGAGGAGGCGAGGCAACATTTTAGCCAATCTTCATCGGTTTCATAATGAGCCAATAGAGTGTGGAGGTGAGGTGGAGTTAGATTGTGTTTTTAAACTAATCTGTTTACAAAAATAGTGTTTGTACACACTAAAGTTGCCCCTATTAATTTTAACTACAGCTGGACAGTGTTATTATGGCCAAGAACCGAAACACGAACGTTAGCTTCATCTATTGTACCTGGATTATAATTGGATCTTTGATGTATTCATTTACAAACAAAACAGTCTGTAAAGAAATGTTTTCAGTTGACGGACAACTCCGAGATTTCTATTCATTTTGCATCAAATTCAGAACAAATTCTACTATTCAATCATACATATTTGAATTGTTGATGAAGTGACCAACATGGAGATTATCAGGATTATAAACTCCAGCAAGCAGTTAATTATGTGGGTGTAAATCCCCTCGGGGAGTAATTAGGATCATGCAGTGTTTTATTTTCCCAAATAAGTGAGCTATAATTACTTGTTAAAGAATCATTGCTAAGCTGCAACACTGCAGAAACTCATTTCACCCATACAGATTAGTGGCAGTTGATGTGCCAAAGTTGAGGTTTCTTTTTTTTTTTTAAGAAATAAATGGCAAAACTCGCCAAAAAATGTGTGTATATACGCATTTTGATGAAGTCTTCCACCAGAGACAGAACTGTATTGATGTCGACCTGCTGCCCAGGCCCAAGCTCAGAGTCTACCGGGAGGTTGCTTTTCACCGTCTTAGAGAGCAAGAGGGCAATCCTTGTGACATCCTGAGAAAACAAGATCCTTAAATAGCATCATACTTCATACCCGCTTGGAGAGAGAAAAAAAAAAAAAAACCTACCATCTTCAGACTATGAATGCCCTTCACCATGTCACACCACAACGCAGCGTTCAGGAGAATCGGGTTATTATGATCTTCAGGGCAGCATTTTCCGCTGAAAGAATTTGTTTAGAAGCCTGTATATCATACGCCACATCTCCACTATAGAAAGTAAAAATAAAAGTACTGTCTTGTGCCTCAAAGATTGCACTTTTTTATGTCACGGTTTTCTAACCCATTTTTCCACCCAGTGCCAATTCCTAATGTGATTCTGGGCTCTACACACCCTCCACCAGCCTGGGGAGGCATGCTTCCTTCTATGCATGATGAGTCCAAGCTGCCTTCTTTTCACCTGACAGGGGGGAGTTTCCATGGTTGGACATAGTGCGGGGAAGGAACACGTTATTCCAACCAGCAGTTTAGAGCCCAGGATTATTGCATGTTTTTGTGAGGGAATCTACCCTAGGGCACATGTGGAGAACATGTGAGGGTATCTACCCTAGGGGACACAGGGAGAACATGCAAACTCCACACAAAAAGGCCCTTTCGCCAACCGCGCCTGGGCACTAATGACGTGGAGGAGACACACCGCCGGGACCCGCAACGGCGTCCCTAGCAGGAATTGAACCCAGGACCTTCTAGCTGTGAGGCAACAGCACTATCCACTGTGTCACAAAACTGTACATCTTACAAGTTGTGCAATTTCTCTATTTTTCAGCCCCTGTCTCTAACATTCTCTACACGTCCTTGCTCTGTATTATCTATTTCTTGCATAAAGAACCCAGTTCAGAATTTCTAAATGTAATATTGTTGTATTTATATGCAAAGTAGGGAGCCATTTACACAGGACAGTTATGTAATAGCTTTCCTCAACAATAGACAGGATAGTCAAATACTTTGAATGTTTTTTTTGCTAAACACACCAGATCATTGTCTTCTTTTTTTGGTCTTTTTTGGGGCTGCAATCTGCATAAAAAGTACATTTTCGTACATTTATACCATTAATTACGGTACAATTTTGGTACATTACTTTTGTAATTTTACTCAAGTGCACTTTGGAATTTGTACTTTTAGTAGTATTTCTATATTGCAGCTATAGTTATTAGTAAAAAACAATTTGAGTATTTTCTTTTCACCACTGATCTTCACCTGGATGATGGTGTCCAGAGAGATGTCCTTGGCGTCCACTAAGGAGACGGCAGTGTTCTGGTTTGGCTGAACGTTCCGCTGCTTAGTGGAACAACATGGTAGAGACTTACAGCAGGAGCTTTCTCTGGGACGAGTGTTTCTGAAGATGCTCACTATGATTAGATTGACTGGAAACATGATGAGTGAACTTTGGATTCCCACCATGAACTGTTGCCAGGTGAACTCGATATGACCTGTAATCAAGCACATAAGATGTATTTACTGTACTTACAAACAGCACATATACAAACTATAATTATGTACTGTATAATTATGCATACAGGCATAATGCATACAAGCACAATTACATCCAAAACGATTTTCTATTCAAAATACAAGGGTTTCGATCGCAATCTACCTGATGGCAGAATAGCATATTGGAAATGTCTCATCAACTTAATGATATGAACAGAGAAAGTACTGTAAATCCAGGACATGTACAACATGTTGACACTCAGCCTGACACTCAGTTAACAGAACAATACATTCAAGTAAAAAAAAAAAGTAAAATTAATAAAAGTTGTGAGCTTTTAGTAAAAATGCATAAAGGCAAAGTATGCAGAAACCCATAATGCAGTGGTTTTCAACCAGTGGTCCTTGAAAGGGTTCCAGGTGGCCCTCAACTAAATAATGGGAAGTTGGTTAACCAGATGTCTTTGAGAGCGTAAAAATTAAATGTTTCATGTTTACACTCTCAAGAGTTAAAGGTAGGGGAAGTGATTTCACTTTTGTCAGATATCACAAAAAAAATCTGTTAAAATGCTCTATTATAAGGTGTGCAGACCATATATGGAGTTTCCCCCTCCCCCACGTTAGCAGAGGAGCTAATAAAAGTTCCCCAGGTGGAGGGTGAATTCTCCTTTAATCAGGATCGAGCAGCAGGTTCACACAGTGTAGCTACTCTTGGGCGCCCCTAGTGCACCAGGCTGGTACTACACCATGAATTTCAAATCAAATCACCCTATCTTTAATATTCATCAGTGAATAAGCACTACTTATTCAGTTACTTAACGTATATGTACGTCTACGTCTACACAAGTAGAGAATGGGCATTTTGACTGTAAACCAAACATTTTTATGCTCTCAAGAGTTAAAATAATCATAATCTGAATTAGCCTAAGTTAGCCCCGACAAGATTAATGGTCATTTTGATCTGTATGTGTGGGTGTTTTGTTTGTGAAATCCAGCCTGGAACTGTGGACAGAACTAAAAGAAAGCTTTAGTTTTTGGGTCTGTGGGGCTAAAATATCAAATAATATCAAATAGTGGTCCCTGGTATCAAAATGGTTGAGAACCAATGCCATAATATAATGCACAGGTTGAACTCAATCAATTGTGTCAGTGAGGACGCTAGAGACACACTCACACGAACAAGTTGACTTGGGTTGTTATGAATGGATTTTGAACTTTGTTCCGAATGGGAATTGATTTTTTTTTTGACACAATGAGTTGTTTTTGTCTGTGTTGAACCTGGTTCTGCAAATTATATGTGGCAACTTTTGACGGACACCCAGACAGAAGCGAAGAGTAAAAAAGAAAAGAAGAAAAAAAGAAAGAAAAAAAAAAGAAAAAACACGAAAACATAGTTTGCCACACGGATTTGGCCACTGACTGGGAGCAATAACCGTGTCCATTGATTTAACCAATTATGTCCTGATCATATTCTAGTTTCTGATGCTAGATTCTAGTTCACAGCACTAGTCCACAGTTCTAGTCCATGACACAAAATTCTAGTTTGTGACACTAAATTCTAGTCCCTGGCACGAGATTCTAGTTTTTCTGGAAAAATCTCTTTCTGTGTCAGTGATTCTTAACATATTTCATAGGAAGGACCCCCAGAAATATCTATTATTTAGCTGCAGAACCTCATCTAAAAACATGTTGTTCTAGGGATCCCCCAGAAGCAAAGTACTGAGTTAAAAATGTTTGCTTCCTCCGAAATAGTATACATTCAAAGATTTGCACCAAATTTTTCACAATTTTTCAAAAATAGCAGAACTGCAAGCTCATATCGCGCCACTCGGTGGCGCGATATGAGCTTGTAGATCTGCTATTTTTCAACAGCTAAAACACCAGAATGCGTCCAGTGCACAAATGGTTAACCGCACTGTTCTCTGTACCCAGATCCATTGTCTGCTCAGACGGGTCGGAGGGGATGCCGTAGAACATGATGCTGGTCAGCATTGTGCAGAGGAGGAGGGAGAAGCAACAAGACACCCTCTGAACGCAGGTGAAAGGGCTGCCGGGAGGGCGGCTGACCACAGAGAACCACAGGTGACTGTCACTGAAGTCCTTGGTCGTCTTGATGAAGAACAAATTGCTGGGGGGAAAATTGTCACAGAAAATTGGTTGTGTGATTTTTGGAACATGGGCTGCAACTGAATAGAGAGCACAGCGGAAAAGCAATAGTATGTACTTTGTGGAAGCGAGCGTTTTACTTTTGATAGGAGTTAGAAGATTTTCCAAACTTTTTTTGTTTTGTTTTGTTTTGTTTATCCACCAAGAAATGGTGCATTGCAATGTATCGTTTGCAAATCAAAAGCTTACATAACCGTGATAATCGTGTGATATTTCAGAACTAACTAAAGGTGTGAAAAGAGCTTTCGACCTTCTTCCCCACCTTTAGTTAGTTCTGAAAAAGGTGTCAAGACATTCTTGACACCATGTCTTGTGCTGTGATGATGCACGTTGTCCCATACTCCCAACACATGTAATTCAATGGACCATATCACACCAAAGGACAAGAATGTTTTAGCATTAACTCTAGCCATGCCTCACGAGCGTTGTACTTCACGAGTCCCATGCAGTGTCTGTCTTAATCCAGTTCTACGCAGGTCACTATATTTACATTCAGAATGTGTACATAAACACTCAATTTAAACTTTCAATTATATGCGGCCCTTTTGGTCTGGAGGAGTGTGGCACTCTGAACACTGGGTGTGTTCGATAGATGCATGCAGACTGCACTGCCGAGACAAACAAATAGGGGGATGTGCTCCCGGTGTGCAACTGTGTGTTCACCGAACTTACCCCAACCTAGAAAAGTATGAAAAGGTAAGCTTGGATAAAAATGCCTTTCATTAAACAACGTGGCATGCAGCAATGCTAATTTCAGGTGCACAGGTCACACCCGTCAAACAAGTGTGAGTTTGGAAAGTCGGAATGTTTATTGTACACATTTTGAATATAATGCAGCGACCCGCGTGGAACTCCATTAAGACACTGCACAACTGTCATGATAATGGCTGTCATGTTCCATGACTATATTAACTCCTTAACTATTATACTGTGCAGCAAATATTAACTGAGGTTATTCCTCAAACAAGTGCTGCACTACTAAGCCTATCTATAGTCATCGAAGCATAAATTAAGCCAACGTGGTCATACAGAAAAACATGCAGTACATAGCATAACATAACACCATGTGTAGTGATACACACACCATATGTGTGCGTGAGATCAGCGCACAGCAGAATCACCAACCTGAACTTCTTCAAATCGATCTCCGTAGCAACGGGGAAAATCCTATCAAGCACACAATCGCCCATGTCTATGCCCAGCCAGGAGTTGCACAGAAAGGTCCACTTCTGCTCTGTCTGCATATCCAGCACCATGACCCTGCTCACATACCTAAGGAAAGAAAAATAAACATGAAACTCATGACAAAATGACTTGGGTCATGTGTCACTGATCTGTGGATCAACAGCCAAACCCTGCTCCAAGTACCGTATTTTCCGGACTATAAGGCACACCTAAAAGCCTTTAATTTTCTCAAAAATCCACACTGCGCCTTATAATCCAGTGCGCCTTATATATGGATTGTTCGACTGCAGTAGCTTCTATTCCATGTTAACTGTAGTAGCTTCTATTCTCTGCGCCTTATAATCCGGTGCGCCTTATAGTGCGGAAAATACGGTATATGAAGCATTAACAGTGCGTTTTAACGGCGGGCGATGGACAAGCAACGTCGGCCGAAATCCATTATTTGTCTATGGGAGCAGCTGATCCGGATTGGATTGTTTTGCTTTATTACTTGATTCTGTTTGTTTGCTTTTTTGTTTCCCTTTTGTTTTTCTCTTGGAAATACTTTGTATCTTTTCTGTTAGTTAGGAACCTCTCGAAAACGAGATATTGTATCTCAAGAGGCACACCTAAATAAAGAAATTTCAAACTTAAATCTGGGCGACAGCAGCAGAACGGGCGACGCCGGGGGACGGCAGCCGGAAAGATTAAAAAATGCTGAGCTTTTCGGCCAAATCGGCAGACGTTGCTTGTCCGTCGCCCGCCGTTAAAACGTACTGTAAGACGGGGGTTGACACTAAGGTCTCTGAGGCACTTGCCCATCGGGCAAGTGCAAGTCAGGTTCTACTTGCCCTCAGGTCATGGTCACTTGCCCCCCAAAAATATATTGTAAATTTTGCAGATGTAACTCTTGAGAACGTAAAAATGAAACCAAATGGACCCTTGCGGGTCCATTTGGTTTCATTTTTACACTCTCAAGAGTTAAAATTCATCGTCTTAATTAGCCCAGGTCTACACAACTAGAGAATGTAGAAGATTAATGGTCATTTTGATGTGTATGTTAATTTGCCTGTTTTGTTTCCCAAATCCAGCCTGGAATTGTGGATATCTAGAAAGCAGGGAAAGACACAGAGGCAGAGTGCAATGACTGCCTTCAAGACAAATTTATCTTGTGTTGTGTTATAGTGCACTAAGTTGCACACTTGCCCGATAGGGCAACCAGGTAGCAGTCTTCACTTGCCCGACCATTTTTTTTTACTTGCCCCGGGCAAGCGGGCAAGTGTTAGTGTCAAGCCCTGTAAGAACAATATGGGGTCTGTTTGTCTGTCTTATCTGTCTGTCTGTCTGTCCGTACGTCCCAATACGGTATATTCACCTGTCAATCTAAGCTGGCACAAGCTTAGGGGACTGACCATTTGCACTTAGACTGAAAAACAGCTTCTACCCCAGAGCTGTGGCCTCCATTACCCCACCTCTATCATGATAAATAACCATAGCACCAGCATATAAACAAGTCGTTTATATGCTGGTGCGATGGTTATTTATCATATTTATTTACTGCTGCTATATTTATTTATTCGTCCAGTTTTTTACAAATGCACAGGCACTTTCTGGCTGCTGTTCTTCTTGCTTGTCTTGTCTGTCCCAAGATGTCTGCCTTTTATGTATTTTATGTGTTTTCGATTTTTTTATTACTGTGGATGCCAGAGAGGTAAACAGAGTTTTGTTGTACATTTAGTATAATGACAATAAAGATCATTCATTCATTTTCTTGGCCACTTGTGTGATTGAGGATGTCGCTGGTGTTTCTGTTGTTCTCCGAGCCATTTGGTCAGTGGCCTTGTTGAGTGCAGATTGACTGATCAACGGGACGATGGGAATGCGAAGGGAAGGAAGGGTGTGATGATTTGAACATTTGGAGGGACTGATTAACTGGAGCAGTGGTCCAGTTAATCAGTTGTGTTAAATTGAACGGAAAGAGACGTCTGCCGCTTGTGGCAACTGGCAGGTTAGTGATTTAGAACGACGCCCCTCTGCACTTAATGGACAGCAAAATTCAACGTCTGATCCAACTACCAGGCCAGACGTCTTGCATTGTTTGCCAAGGCTTTTTTCTTTCTTGTGAAAACAAAATGCCTGCGGTCCCAGGCAGTGTTGCCAACTTGACGCATTTGTCGCTAAACTGTATTTAGCTTCTTTTTTTTTTCTTTTTTTTTCCAGATCCCCCTAGCGCTAAAATTAGTGAAAAATACCTTGCGGAAAATCTAGTGCTTTTTGGCTGGTGAGTTGGGGCAAATTTGGTTGATTCGGTGTGAAAATTCACACCGAATGGTGCAGCCAGCGAGGAGTTACGCCGTTTTCTAACATTCATTCATTCAGAGATTTCCTTAATTATAGTATGGATGGATTTAAGTCAGTATATACTAGGGTTGTCCAGATCACAGATCCAGATCCTCCGGATCTGATCCCGATCATTTGACTTTGAGTATCTGCCGATCTCGATATTTCCCGATCTGATCACTTTTTTTTTGCTCCCGATACAATCCCGATCATTCCCGATAATTTTTCCCGGTCAGATACATTTTGCAAATGCATTAAGAAAGAAAAAGGACTAAAACTCAATTAAATTGTCCAAAGAAAAAGAGCTTATATGAAGTCCACCAAATAACAGAATCATACAGCAGACTAGAATAACACTCCTCACTCAAATGTGCACTTGGGCAATTAACTCCAAAGCAAATTCCACAACATTTATTTACCTGCCATACTGCCCTTACCACTGTGACGGATCACTAGTTAAACTGGTATATTTACCAATACGGAATGGTCTGATGATCACAAATTAAGGCCAATACTGATAATTTTCTGGTACCGATATAGTATTGCCGATACCGATATGAACCGATATGACAAAAAGGGCCGATCTGATACTTTTCCCTATACCGATACAGCAGAGGTTTTCAACCTTTTTGCCTCCAGGGACCACCATTTATTCAGCATTTGAGCCACGGACCACCAATTGAGGATATTTTTAGACCCACAGACCCCAAAACTAAAGATTTCTTTTGCTTCTGTCCACGACCATTAATCTTCCAGTTCTGTAGATTAGGACTAATTCGCATGATGGATATTTTAACTCTTGAGAGTGTAAAAATGAAACCAAATGGACCCGCCAGGGTCCATTTGGTTTCATTTTTACGTTCTCAAGAGTTACATTTGGTTAAAACAACTTAGCTGGGGACCACCTGGAACCCTCTCAAGGACCACTGGTGGTCCCCGGACCACCTGTTGAAAACCCCTGCCCATACCGATACAGTATCGGGACATCCCAGGTACAGTATATACACACCAAGACGGGTGAGCCCCTGAGTTGTCATGCCACAGCCTGATGCCCTGCAGCTCTCCCAGGGAGAAGGGTGTGGTCAGCAGGAAGGTGTCCACGTCTCCTCTCTCAAACACAGGCTTCTCTGGATCCGTCAGGTGGTGAGGTTCACTCTCTCCATCGGCGCCCTGCAGAGTTACTGTCACCTGTTCACAAAGGAGACAAAGTAAAAAAAAAACAGGGGCATGCGCACATCCCAATTCAGCGCTGGTGCTGGACTAAAGAAGCATAATCAAAATAATAAAGGAAGTCCGCACACAGCTATGCTCCACGGTGTTTATTGAAATGAAACACCGAAAATGTCACACGACGTTTCGGCCATGTTTGGCCTTCATCAGGTGATTTTCACAAAGGAGACAAACACAAAGCTGGTACAGCATGCTCAACCAGTGACTTGTTGGTGACGGAGTTTATATGGATGGGCATTATTTGCAACCTACTATAGGAGTCTAAATCAGTGGTTTTCAACCTTTTTGATACCAGTGCCCACTATTCATTCAGAATTTGAGCCGCAGAACACCATTTGATGACATTTTAGCCCCACGGACCTCAAAACTAAAGATTTATTTTGCTTTTGTCCACAATTCCAGGCTGGATTTGGGAAACAAAACAGTCAAACATACAGATCAGAATGAGCATTAATCTTCTACATTCTCTAGTTGTGTAGACTTGGGCTAATTCACATGATGAATATTTTAACTCTTGACTTGCGAGTCCATTTGGTTTCATGTTTACGCTCTCAAAGAGTTACCGTACACCTGGTTAACCAACTTTCCATCATTTGGCCTGGGGACCACCTGGAACCCTCAAACACTGGTCTAAAAGGTCAATGGAATGACGGCTTTTCACTACATTAAACAGAAGCATGGGGCAATTACTGATACAATCATTGAATTCACTTTAACGCAGGATTTTTCAGTCGTAAGCTGACATGCGTGTTTTCAACCCATTCTGGGCAGGAATCCATTTTTGAGCTCTGTACAGTATGTACGGTATTTAAAAATATATGTTTCATACTGCAAAAAAAAAAAAAATTCCCCAGAAAACTGAGGTCAGGCTTTAATAGTTCTTGTCAGAGTCAAAGTCAGGCCTTGCAGTCTACTGCTGATTGAGTGAGAGTTCGCAGCTCTGCGAGAGACTGATTGTAATGGAATGTTCTAAAACCCATAAACCAGATTGTAATTATAACCTCATGTGAATGCGTCCCCTTGCTACCAGATCCATCATTATTGTAAAAACTGCAATGGCATATCATCAGTGTTTACGATAATGGAACCAAATCAACCCCCAACGGCCGGTGCTATTCGCCTATAATTAAACAAGCTGCATTTTTTCACTTTACTTTCTGCACTGTTGGTATGAATACAAAGAAGATATTTTTGGTGGTTGGGGGAGGGTGTGGGTTGGGGGGCAGTGCACGCTTTTTATCCCATTATGTCCTGAATAGATTCTAGTTTCTAACACTAGATTCTAGTTTCTGATGCTACATTCTAGTTTCTGGCACTACATTCTAGTTTTGACGTTACATTTCTGACGCTAGATTCTAGCTGCAGGTGCTAGATTCTAGTTTATGATGCTTGATTCTAGTTCCCGGCGGTAGATTCTAGTTTCCGACACTACATTCTATTTTTTTTTTATTTAGATTCTAGTTTCTGACACTAGATTCTAGTTTCCCCCCACCCAAAAAGTCCTGTGTCAGTGATATTTCATATATTTCATGATATTTCATATATTTCATATTTAACATATTTCATGCCAAGGACCACCAGAATTATCTGTGGATAATTTGGCTTCCTCCAGAAGCAAAGAATTGAGTTAAAATGTTTTGTTGAGTTAAATGTTGTCACGATCTACAAGCTCATGATCTTGTAGATATGCAATTTTTCAGTAGCTAAAGTATAACATAAGGATTAGAACATCAAAACGCGAGTACAGAAAGGGTTGATCCAGTCTCCCAAGGGGGTCATTCATTGGAATGGATGCTGCACCCCCCCTCCGCAATCTCTTATTTAATCTTTTATTTACATTTTTATCCCACATTTTCACAACCCTTTTTTTCCCACCCAGGGTCAATCCAATCTAATGTGAATAATGTGAGCGCTACACTTTCTCTGCCAACCTGGGGAGGGCAGCGGACTGACCTCATGCTTCCTACTTGCTTGCATGAGGACTGAGGAGTCCAAGCTGAGTCTTTTCACCTGACAGGGGGAATTTTCCCTGGAATACAATTTTTAGTAAGGTTTACAGCTATATTACTCTAAGAGTTTTTTTTTGATAATAGTGACATTTTTTGCATGTCCATGCCACATGACTGTTTTTTCATGAACCATTTAGATGAGAGGGAAAATCACTCAGCTGGGATACTACCGAGTGGAAAAAACAACAAGGTAACTAAAAGCTATACATGGATTATTGTAGATGATGAATTAGTGCTTTGTTGCAAATGACTGTAGTGTCTACCCATTGCATTAGGACTGCGAGTGTGAAAGCTACAAGTGGACGTCTCTTTTTCCAGTATGGATGAACTGTACTCAAAAGCCATCTGTCTTTTATGTTGATGTACATGTGCCACTGTAAATGCAGCGATGGAGCTTATTGTGTGAACATACCCAGGTGTATGCTGAAGAGCATATAGTCTTTCTTGCGATTCAAATGCGTACTGTCTGGAGCAATGGAAGATCTATCTCTCAAAATACAAGGTGAAAGTGAATCCTCCTCCCCACTTCTGTTTCCTGTTTACAGTCAAGGAAATGTATCGTAATATAATTTATGCATCTATAGCTTTAGGAGCTCTGACTCCTCCAGATGAGGGCTGTATTTATTTGCAAGTTCACCATCTGTAATGTGTGCTTGTACTGTATATCAGCGCCTTGCTTGGCCCTCTCCTGTAGAGGGTATGCAAGTAGCCTCAGACCTCAGGCTTACAGTACATCTGCGCTGTGAAATGAAAGCCCCAGAGAGTCTATCAAAAGGCAGGACTTCCAGTTTGTTAACTTTCTGAGCCGCTACAGACTGCAGAGTGCACAGTCCAAGTTTTGACCAAGCGCTGCCGTCATGTCCTGCATTTCTCAATGGGTGTCAATGAGACTTCCGGCTTGTTCCGGTCTGAATTTCGACCGGAAATAGTCGGAAGTGCCCGTTGAAACCTATTCAAAAAAGGAGGATGTGACGTCACACCCTGGCCGAAACACTGACTGTGCAAAATGCAGTGTAGAGGCAGCCTCTCCGGAAGTTGCCCAACTTCCACTGGAAGTTGCAAATATAATGCCGCTGGAAGTTGCAAACATTTATTTCTCCCTTTGTGCTCGCAAAGCTGCTGTAAAGGTTTAAAACAGTGGTTTTCAAACTTTTTGATACCAGGGCCCACTATTTATTCAGTATTTGAGCCACGGACCACCATTTGAGGACATTTTAGCCCCACAGACCCAAAAACTAAAGATTTCTTTTGTTTTTGTCCACAATACCAGGCTGGATTTCAGAAACAAAACCGGCAAACATACAGATCAAAATGACCATTAATCTTCTAGATTCTCTGGGGCTAACTAACATGATGAATATTTTAACTCTTGAGAGTGTAAAATGAAACCAAATGGACCAGCAAGGGTCCATTTTCTTTCCTTTTACACTCTCAAAGAGTTACACCTGGTATGGTACAGTTTATTCTTTCCATCATTTAGCTTGGGACCACCAGGAACTCTCTCAAGGACCACTCGTTGAAAACCACTGGTTTAGAAGATGGATCGGGTGCACTTTGCACACTCCTATAACTGCTTTGTTCGATGAAATATTTTTTTTTCTGAAAACAAGAGTGAACAAGTGAGGACTGAACAGGGTTGTTTTGTTGGGGACTGTACTGTAAATACAGCAACTTCCACAACAACCGTTGACAGTCTCTAAAGCATAGTTATTAGCACCCAGGGTGGTATTGCAAGTGACACCAGCCTGTGGTCTTGGGCGGGTCCCAATTTATTTTCAGCGGTCCCAGGTTTTTTGTGCAACTAAATGGCTAGAAAATGGGATTTAGAGTTTACACATAATGCACACGTAAACTTTCCTTCCCGTTTATTTTTCATGTTTCATTTTACCGGTATCTATTATATATATTATTGTAGCAGTCTACAATACGGGGTTCACAAGATACGGCCAAAACATTTTCATGGCTAGTACCACCAAAAAGGATGGGTTGCGGTTGTTGTTGAATTCTCTATTCAAGCTTTTTTAATGTGAAAAGAAAGAAGGCTCGTAGATGAAATATATTTGTTATTTCTGTCCCTCCAAATGATTTCAGCCTCTTATCTGTCTCTTATCTATCCCTCAAAGTGCATATCCCTGATGATGCATGTAACAATGGAGAAAGAGATAGAGGGCTGGGGGTGAATGCAATTCTTGTGGTTGTTGAGAATAAAGTATACTACAAGTGGGTCATGACCACTGTCCCCTGTGCCCAATTGTGAATGGCACTTCTAAAGAGCGCACCATTCAGTATGGCCCCGTGCTTTGATCTTGCGTCTTGCGCTTCGCGCCGCCACTGGAGTCCTGCTGTCAGTGCAAGTGGATGGGCGAGATTGGTTTGTTTGGAACCATCTAGGTCATACCTGGACATTATGCGGCCCGGGGCTGACTCTGACCGGCCCGGGGACCACCAGTGGTCCTAGAGAGAGTTCCAAGTTAAATATGAAAAGTTGGTTAACCAGATGTAACTCTTTGAGAGCGTATAAATGAAACCAAATGGACCCTTGCGGGTCCATTTGGTTTCATTTTTACATTCTCAAGAGTTAAAATTTCCATCATCTGAATTAGCCCAAAGTCTACACATTCAATCAGAGAATGTAAGAGAATGGTCATTTTTGTTATCCTGTTTTGTTTCCCAAATCCAGCCTGGAATTGTGGACAAAAGCAAAAGAAATCTTGGAGAAAGTTTTTGGATCTGTGGGGCTAAAATGTCATCAAATGGTGGTCCGTGGCTCAAATACTGAATAAATAGTGGGCCCTGGTGTCAAACTGGTTGGTCTTACTCTTACTTTTATCTTGAAATTAAATTAATATTACGCAGACTTTAGTTCAGCCTTTAGTCTTGGCCCTTCACAATATTTTATGTATCTCATTTGGCCCCTTGGGAAAAATAATTGCCCACCCCTGTTCTAGATGGTTTGTTTGGAACCAGCAGGAGTCACGCGTGCTTTTCAGCCAATAGCCGTCTCTGTTCAGCCGTAGCATTGGGAGTTCATTGACACACTTCGGCTCAGAATAAGATTGACCATAGACCATTTATTGCAAAGCTTTTGCATGTTTGTATGGCGGCATGGCTCTTGCTCATGTGATATCAGACGATCTATGAACAGAGTCATAGGTCTGATATCACATTTGATATCTCCGATTACCTGCACACCTGAGGTACAGCTCTAATATCAACAACCCCCACTGAGCAGAGCCAAGGTACAGTAAAATACAAGACATTAACACATGAGCATCATATCCAGTGCAGACTGACATGAGACATTACAACATTATCCAAAATGCATGAACTACATGGATACAGAATTAAAAAAAAAAACCATAGTCCACAGTAAAAACGGATACCATAACAGAACTAGATACCACAATAGTTACAACCTTAAATCATGATTAATCAGAGACTCATGTACTCGGAACTGGTGCCACAGGGAGGAGGCCGGGGAGGTGGAGGAAATTTGAACACATATCTGATCAACAGGACAGAGTCAGCTTAGCAGGAAGAGACAGAGAGGAGAGGGAGAGAGAAGAGACTGCTTATATAGAGCACATGATTGAATGTGGGTGTGACTGACTAGCTGACAGCCAATGACGGTGAGGGGAGTTGACATGGTGACAGCCAAAGAGAGTGAGGGGAGTTGACATGGAGAGACTGCAGATTTAAAGGAACAGAATGAATTACTGATTGAAAATAAGGGGAATTAAATAAACCTTCTGCCCTCCGTGCCTCAATGAACTAACGCTTCGCTGGATTCAACGGGAGTGG
The DNA here is from genome assembly GCA_039105355.1 of Benthosema pterotum. Classification (NCBI taxonomy): domain Eukaryota; kingdom Metazoa; phylum Chordata; class Actinopteri; order Myctophiformes; family Myctophidae; genus Benthosema; species Benthosema pterotum. Next base: position 42,575,397 of record CM076978.1, on the reverse strand, counting down.
CAGTACTCTCCCTTATAGTGCTCTAGTTAGACCTTCCCCCAACTACGACTCTCACTGGTTAAATGCATCGTGGTACCGAAGGAAATTAGAGGTTGACAATAGAAGGCCAGACCAAGAGTGTACTGCGTAGATGGGTCTTGGTAGATGGAGTCCTTGCCATGAAAAAGGGAGCCGTTGCACTATAAGCTGTGTCTCGGCTGTTACAATGCTGCGGTACAGAAGCAAAACTGAAAAACACCATGTAGACAGCGTAAAAGTGCTCGGCTACCAGCTCTGAGATGTTGGAAATGTACTCCTCTCTTACTAGTTCATCATGCCACACAGGGAAAGGCCCCAGTAGAGCAAAACCACACCTAATTATGTCATGGAAAGTCCTGCATGGTGACAATCATGGTATGACGTTTTATACCAGGTAAATCGTGTCATTAAGCTGCTCCAGTCCAGATGCGTCTCGGAGAACAACGTTCTGAAATTCCTCGAGCAATACAACACAGAGAATGGCATCTCATCTGCCCAAACAGATGCCAAAGAAATAGCAAATCAGTTATAGATACCAATCGAATTTGCCACTCTATGAATGCAACACCCAAAGGACCATTTCCCCTGTGAGAGAGAGAAAATGCAGTGGGTCCTTCCCTGACAGACCAGCTGAACGGTTTAAGTGAGATTTTTTTCTCCTTCCCCTGGTGTATTCTGCCATTAAAGGCGATAGCTAGCACTTCAAGCTGATGGATTCATTTCATAGCCTGTTCGGCTTCATCTATGGAAAAAAGGCAATGGAAAATGCCATTACGATGCACACCCTGACAGCCGGCTGCGCAAACATGGAAGAGGACACTTCGCAAAGTGGATGCTAAGGATCTTGAGGTGCTGCCTGCATCCAATGGTATCTCAAAGACAAAAAAAAGCGAGCTCTAGTCTAGATTTGTAAATTAACAAAAACAATTTAATTGATTCCAGCTCCAGCATTGCTCTGTGACTCATGCCAGTGACAGTGCCAGTGACAGTAGGGAGTGGAGAGCCAAGTTTGTCCACGTTTAAAACTCATCATAACACCTCTCACATCAACCATGCGCCAAGAGCATCTGTCAGCCTTCGCTCCGATTTCAATTGATGGCTTTGCTGAAAAGAGATGGGCTAATAAGCAGATTTGCCACTCTCAAAATGAAGTGAGTGACGTTCTAGACTGATCGTCACACAGCATGAATCAACGCTATGTCAGAATGTTAATCATTTATTAAAATCAATCTTTTTACAAGTCAAACTCTCCCTCGCTCTCTCTCAACATGGGGGCAGGCATTTAAGTTAAGGCGGTCATGTCAAAAGTTCTAACTATTACATTACTCCTCCAGATTATGCCCCAAAATCCTGTATATTACATTACATCTCCAGTATCTCTATAGTCATAGTGATCATATAGTGATCAAGTGATCAAGACAAATCTGTGCAATGTTTCATATTCCATCCAAATAGTCTATAATTGGCTTTCAAAGATTGCTGTTTTGAACAAAAAGCATCAACTCATGAATCTTTAACACACTTTCCTTTTTTCTTTTTTTAGGTTACAATTCAATCGCAGGTTAATAATAAGGCTGAAGTTACTGAGTAGATAGCATCAGTTAACCCTCTTATTGTCCACTCCATTATTCCTCATAATGCCAACATTGAACCCCAATTTTCATATTTGTTATTCATCAAATTAATGCCAATCAAATAAAGCATATAATTCCAAATGAGCGTCATTTGTAGAGTTGGTCTTATACTATATGATAACACCCAGTAGGTGGGAGCAGTGTTGTTTGTTTGAGAATATTTTGTCTTAGTCTTAGTCTTAGTCTTTTGAGTAACACACATTTAGTCTTTTAGTCCCATTTAGTCTTCTGAAATTCATTTTTTTAGTCTAGTCTTAGTCGACGAAATATTAGCATCGATTTAGTCTTAGTCTCAGTCTTAGTCTTTTATTAGTCTTAGTCTTTTTTTAGTCTTAGTCTTTCAGTCTTAGTCTTGGTATAGTTTAGTCTTACATACAAATGCATTGTAGGTTTATATATGTTATACAGATTTATAGTTTTTAGTATGAAAGATGTCTCGTTTTATTTCTTTGTATACAATTACTGCATTTGTATTAAGTTCCTTTCCTGAAAACGTATGCAATCTATACTGCAGATATGTTCACATATTTAAAAAGAACGATAAAAAGAAGTTAAAAATGTTTCCTATTTCCATTAGTCTTAGGTTATGATTTAGTCTTCGTCTTAGTCTTAGTCTTTAGAAAACACACATCTTTTAGTCCCAATTAGTCTTCTGAAATTCATTTTTGTTAGTCTAGTCTTAGTCGACTAAATATCAAAAACCTTAGTCGACTTAGTCTTTAGTCTTAGTCTTAGTCAACAAAAACAACACTGGGTGGGAGTAATGCAGACGATGGCGGAAAATGAAGCACATTTCCGGTCATAGAGTAAGGAGTACTTCCGGTCTGTCGGTTTCACTGCTGCTATGGAAACAGGCTGTTGTCTCATCAAGTACCAAAAACAAACAATAGGGCACGCACATCCAAAAAAACTAACTAAATACCAGGTGCTGGGCCGAAAAACAAACTAGGACGAAATGATGAAGCTCTCTGATGAAGAGCCGTGAGGCTCGAAACGTCATCTTCTTCATGGTGAAATAAACACGCTGCTGTTGTGATTTTCATCAAGGCCTCAATCAGAGCAATCGTGTTTTCTATCATATATAAGTGAAATCAAGCTGTAATGACGCACCGATGGTTGGATTATGATCAGGAATGGACATACAGACCGCGCACACGCACATACAAGCATCATCATCACATCATTGTCTGCGATCTTTGAACGACCAACGTGAAATATATAAATCCTTATATTTTATCACTCTGGTCTCACTTTCTCACACAGAACAGCGGCTCTACCGTGTGCCTGTTGTCTTTCCCTCTCTCTCTACTCTTTCAGCACTTGGGTGCCCCTTAATTAGCAAATATTCACACAATTGTGCTTTTCTGAATCTTAAACAATTAGAATCACATGTTTGGGACTTTGGAGAAGAGACATGGGTGATGCCCAAGCCTATGAATGTGTAAAAAAAAAACACACAGAATTTCATTAAGCCATAATTTGGTCGCAGTCAGTGTACTGAAAGAAACAAAGAATGAGGTTTGGACAAATTATCGGCTGAGCATTTAAAGTTTGCAGGCGGAAAACTCTGCCCTTTCTATCTGCGTCACTGTTTTTTTTAATCAAGTTCTATTTTATCAGTTCATTAGTGCCTGTTATTAAAGATAAGTCTGGGAAGCTGAGCTCAGATATAGCCCTAGCCATTATTTTGTCAAATATCTTGGAGAAGACTATACTGAATAGACTGGATAAGTTTGTCCCGACGCCTGACAAACAGTTGGGGTTTAAACCTAAACATGGAACCCTGTGTATTGTTAAAATAAAGGGAAAAGTCCGCACAACAGTTCCTCCTCAACAGTGTTTTTTATTAAATTAAAACACAGACAAGGTCAGTCAATAAAGGCCGTAATGTGGTCATGGACCTTGTCGGTGTTTTAATTTAATAACAACACAGCGGAGCAGAAGGTGTTGTGCGGACTTGTCCCTTTATTTTCACTGTATATGTTCTAGTCCAGCACCAGCACAACACCGAATGTGCGCAACTGCTTTGTTTTAGTACCTTGTGTATTGTTGCCATGAATTCATTTACTTATAAACAGTTAAATAGCTGTGTCACGGAGTATCAGTCATCAATCACCTGATGCACGCAGATGACCTGGTCATCCTGTGCCCATATGGTGCTGACTTGCAGCAATTACTAAGAGTCTGCTCTCAATATGGCTCAGACAATGATATCATTTATAATGCAAAGAAGAGCAATATTATGATTAGATCATAGATCAATGGAAGACGGTAAAGTTTGTGGTAGGGTGAAGTACTTAGGCCATTATTTAACAATTTTTGCTCAAGCAAACATGATTGATTGTACATACGTTTAGTATGTGTTCACACTATTTAAAACCTTTTGCACAAACACTGCCCACTTGTGGTGAGCCTACAAAAAGAGCATTATGCAGCTCAGTTTGGCTTACAGTATAACGATGACATGAGATGCTGATTAAAGTGTCATGTTACAGCAGCGCAAGAGAAATGTTTGTCCGTATCAGCGTAGCACCTGCTCCTGTGCAGGTTGCCAGATTCTGCCAACAGCATTGTTTTAATCCTCACTAACCCTTTATTGAGTTCAGTCAGGTTTGTTTCTCAACTGCGGAACCATTGCTGTGTAAGCTTTATGAAGCTATGACTTTACGTATGCATTGTCTGCCTCTGTTTGCCTTTGTATCAGTATGTTTTATGTCTCTATGGGCCTTGAATCTAACTGCACCTCACCTCCACGTTATTGGCTCATTTTGAAATTGTTGGGAGACTGCTGTGCTGTGATTGGCTAAAACACTGCCTCACCCGCCTCACCCCCACGCACTAGCACCGCCTTACCTTGTCCTGAGCCCGACAAATGTTTTGGCAACATGACTTGTAAAGTCAAGTTAAAGTTCTGGACCGTCTGCAGGACAAAGCAAGTGTATGCAGGGAAACAGCTGCAGCATCAAAGTGGAAGTGACATGTGTATATATACATACACAGTATATACAGTATATCATACACATACACACACTATGCTGTATATATAAACTTTGTGGGGTTGCAATTGGTTGAGACATTTATAGTTATAAATTGCAAGTGTATACAGATTTTTCCCATAATTATTTAATTATTCCTGAGCCAATCAGGTCTACATGATAAGACTTTGTTCCCTATACTACCTTTTTGGAATTCTGCACAATGAGTACTTTAATATGTTATTTGGTACTTTAGGTACATATTGGCATCTTTAGTTTGTCGGCCTACGTACTTTTACACAAGTCCATTTTGAATTCAAGACAATTACTTGTAACAGGGAATTTCTACATTGCAGTATTGACACTTTTCACCATTGACATGTGAATATAGTCAAGCAGCTCACCTGAGCGGAGGTGGCGGCTCCACGCCGTAGGCCAGTGCAGATGGTCAACATGTAACCATACTCATCCATGGGGTTGTTGTCTACTAGTACAGTCACCTTCACCTGAGGGTCGAAAGGCACCAAAACATTAACCAGTGGTTCAAAAGAAGAGTGGCCATTCCATGGCTACACAACAGTGGTTTTCAACCTTTTTGACACAAGGGCCAGCTATTTATTCAGAACATTCTAGCCGCACAGACCCCAAAACTAAAGAAGTCTTTTGCTTTTGTCCACAATTCCAGGAGAAAACAAAACAGTCAAACACACAGATCAAAATGACCATTGTTCTTCTACATATTTGTGTAGACTTGGGCTAATTCGGATGGTGAATATTTTAACTCTTGAGAGTGTAAACATGAAACCAAAAGGACCCGCAGCGGTCCATTTGGTTAAAATTTTACGCTCTCAAAGAGTTACATCTGGTTAACCAACTGTCCATCATTTAGCCTGGGGACCACCTGGAACCCTCTCAAGGACCACTGGTGGTCCCCGGACCACCGGTTGAAAACCATTGTTGTTTTCTGTCACTTAAAGAGACATTTCACCCTTTGTACAAGAAATATGTTATGATGATGCATGTGAAGATTTAGAACACTTAATGGGGGATCTTTACATCTGTAATATGTGGTTGTAGATATTTTAGATTTTAGAAGTGAGTCTCTGGTGCCATTGACATGACTTTCTGGACTACAATTCCCACCCTTGAGGATATTTTTTTTCCGTAAAAAGGGTGAAACGTCCCTTTAATATTGCATTGGAAAGAGCTACTCAAAGTTTGAGGTTTCATTTCCTTTTCTTTTGGCTCAGCAGACCTTGCACTATAATAATAGCAGTAAACATACTGCAATCAAAATACAAGGGCCATTTACCAAAGGGCAACACATTCAGAAATCCAATCCTCCACAACAGCCTTGATCCTGCTGAGTCAGATAATAATACCACACCTTGGCTGTGTCTTGCATGTCCTTTCTTCGCGCCCACGCGACCGCAAGGAAGTACGCCAGAAACAGCGAGCCGACAAAGCACACGACCACGGGGTTCTCGGCAAAGGTCCCGAAGAGTTCCGCGGTGCGTGACAGATCGATTGGATTGGGGCTGACAAAGAAGGAGCTCCCGAAGGCGGTCAGGTGCTTGCAGAGGCACTGGGTGACTCGATGTGTTGTCCGAATGCCAACCTAGGAAGGCGTTGTGAATGGAAAAAAAGAACACCCAGCGGTTTAGCCCCTGCAGAAGTTTCATCTGTTCTAGTTCTGTTGGCGATCACCAGGGGCGGATTGGCACATATTTTCCCACCGGGACAATTTTGCCTTTGCCAGGCCACCATGGGGGGGGGGCAGCTGGTTAGCCAGATGTAACTCTTTGAGAGCGTAAAAATGAAACCAAATGGACCCGCAAGGGTCCATTTGGTTTCATTTTTACACTCTCAAGAGTTAAAATATTCATCATGCGAATTAGCCCAACTTGAGAATGTAGAAGATTAATGGTCATTTTGATCTGTATGTTCTAGGCGAGCATCTGTGCATTCTAGCGCATTTTGGAAGTGCCACTAGTGCATTTTGGATCTTGGCAGTTGGCAACACTGCCTCCAGCAGCGCGAGGCAGTGCCCTGGCGCACAGGAGTGAACGGGAATATGGCAATTCTCCTACTTGAAGGCTCTGGTGTAGGACACCTTTTCTTTTTTGAAGGATAGAAACACTAGTTTGCCTGGCCTGGGCCTGGTGCCCTGGCCTGCCCTGGACTTTAACAAAAAAAAAACTGTCCAGGCCACTAGGTGGCGCAGGCCACCGGGAAAACTCCCTGTACTCCAGATGGCCAATCCGCCCCTGGCGATCACGCAGTGTGCCACAGTGTGTCTACCTACCCGGCAGCCGTCAATACTCCAGTCCAGCTTCGATTCATCCCAGTATTTACACTGGGTGGCAATAGAGGCGATGTTTAGAGTGGCATTGACCGACTTAATTCCTGGGCCCACAATGGGCCGCACCACGAGATAGTGCTCTCCAACGTTTCCTTTCAAATCCTTGGCCTCCAGCAGCCAGGTGTATTTCTCCTCTGCAACACACAAAGACATCTGTGAGCTGCACTTCATGTCATGACCGGTGCTCACACATACAATCAATAACTCGCCCTCACGTCTTCATACAGTATATACTGTATATACAGTATGTGGTTTTAGGTAGTAATCATACTGTAGGCCCTATATACTGTACTTGTGCCACACAAAGGAAATAGCCATTCTCCAAGCTCACAACTTCGATGTGACTCACTGTGTTCTTGTATATTTGCGGCAGGGTTATTATAGTCATGGATTTTTCATTTTAGTTTTAGTTAGTTTTGACATTTTATTTTCTAATTCAGTTAGTTTTAGTTAGTTTTTAGAGCGGGTTTGCTAGTTTTTATTTTGGTGAAAATATTTAGTTTTAGTTAGTATTAGTTTATTTTATTTTTTTCTGTGCTTTGGTTGTCAGGTGTGCCAAAGTAGGAAAAGGTTGGTATTCAACCCTTGCTTTGAGTTTCTAAGTAGATTGGATGATTGCACTCTCCCAGAAGTGCACAATTTACACTCAGTGTTATGGAACTCACTAGTGGATAGAAGATCTAGAAGCATCTCCTCCTCAAGCTGGTCACCAAAACATTTTGGATTTAAAAGCTTTATAAAAACTAAAACTAAGGGTATTTTGGGTATAATTTCAGTTAGTTTTAGTTAATTTTCTGAACCCACATTACAGTTTTAGTTTAGTTATCGTTTTTTGCATTTATTTTTATTTTTTATTTGTTTCAGTTAACTCAAATGTTTTTTTTAATTTTGGTTTTCGTTTTTTAGTTACTATTATATATTACTATTATAACCTTGATTTGCCGTTCGTGAAAAGATATGATAAAGATAAGTAGAGATGCTCTGATCACTGTATGATTTGGGAGCATCTGCCGATACTGACTTTTCCTGAACAGATATGGCTATTTAACATTTTATAGGGCACAGTTTGTGCCATATGAAGATTCTCAATTTGTCATGAATCTTCACTGAAGATGTATTAAAATCAGTGATGACCATTGATGCCAGGCAGTTTGCAGTCAGTCAGTATGACGTCATCTCTGCCTAGCTGTAAACAAAAGGATAGATCACCTTGTGTCTCTCCCTGAAGAGGCATCTCAGTCATGGCCACATACTTGGTGGCAGTGGGATAGTCTCCGTAGCCCAGGTAGAGTTTGAGGGGTAGAGGATCCACCGAGGGTTCAATCTTTAGAGGAATACATAACATAATGGTTACAGACAGTGGTGGAAATGTATGTTCTCACATCCTACTCAAGTAAAAGTATCAGTTCTGCAAAAAAAATCAACATTTTTTGAGTCAAAAGTGCAAAAGTATTGCCATAAAATTAACCTCAAATGTAGTGAAGTACGGTATTTGAATAAGTTATCTTTACTGGTTAGACAGTTCCACATATTGACTCACTTTTTATTAATCCTGCTTTATTAATCATTCTTTAATTTGCTTTTCACTTTATTACATTCTATACTATGTATATTTAAATGTATTCCTTTGGTGTCTTGATGTCTAATACTTTTTTATGTAAGTTTTTTATGTTGAGTTATATCTATGGGCTGCAATGTAGTTCTACACCAACCCTGCTCAAGACTAACACAGGTGTTTCAATGTGTCTGATTGCCACTGAACAAGTTAATTTGTTTGTATTTCCAACACCTGCCTCTGTCATTATAGTGGAGCGGTTTAGCTCTCTTATTAGGGCAGATTGTTCACTTTTTGAGAAAAGCGTCAAAATTGGTACACACATAGCCAAAGACATTTAAAAAATATTTGGATGTGGAGGCATCTTGAATTCCAAGATGCCGGCCCCAAAATCCAAGATGTCTGCCCAGAAATGTGGTTTTTCCTTCATAACTTGAAATGCATTGATTTTACGCCCATAGATGTATTGAACGTTAATACAAAGTTGGCCATTACGGACGATTTGGTACCAAGTACGTGTCTGTATCTCCTACGGTTCTTGAGATACAGCATATAGGTACTTTCACAGATCGAGGAGAGCAAGACATTTGTAACATTGATTCTTAAGTCAATCCAATGGTCATACAGACATGAAAATTGGTACACACACTCTGCAAACCCCACTATTTCTAAAAGTACTGCATGCCCTGCAAAATTCCAAGATGGTAGCCCCCAAAATCCAAGATGTCTGTCCAAAAATGTGGTTTTTCCTTCATAACTCGAAATACGAAGATCTTAAGCCCCATAGATGTATTGAACGTTAATATAAAGTTGGGCATTACGGACATTTTGATACCAAGTACATGTCTCTATGTACTACGGTTCTTGAGTTACAACATATCCGTATTCATGAGGCACCAAAAGTGTAACATTTTGGCACATTTCACTATTTAACTCAAAGATCCCTTAATCACTTTCAGGAATCATTTTCAGGAAATGGACCTACATGTATCTGCTATCATAAACCACTTCAAATTTCTCAATTGATGAAACGGGTCAGGAGTTATTAAACCGATCGTAAAGGGCTGTTTCAGTGCTAAATTTGCTGCGTATAGTTAGCGAACATAAGCCACCCAGAAATGTCTGTCTGTGCATCTGCCCTTCACAATAAGTGTATATCTGAAGCGGACGCACCAAGTGCAGCATGTGTCCTAGTATAATGGTATAATATGCTAATAGGCGTAATAGTGTAATAGGGCTAATAGTGTAATATATGCAATAGCGGTATACTGTAATAGGGTAATATATGTAATAGTGTCATAGTGTAACATGTGTAATAGTGCATTAGGGTAATATGTGTAATAGTGTAATAGGGCAATATGTGTAATAGTGTCATAGTGTAACATATGTAATAGTGTAATAGGGTAATAGTGTCATAGTGTAACATGTGTAATAGTGTAATAGGGTAATATATGTAATAGTGTCATAGTGTAACATGTGTAATAGTGTAATAGGATAATATGTGTAATAGTGTCATAGTGTAATATGTGTAATAGTGTAATAGGATAATATGTGTAATAGTGTCATAGGGTAATATGTGTAATAGTGTCATAGTGTAACACGTGTAATAGGGCACTATGTGTAATAGTGTCATGGTGTAACATGTGTGATAGTGTAATAGGGTAATATGTGAAATAGTGTCATAGTGCAACATGTGTAATAGCGTAATAGGGTAATATGTGTAATAGTGTCATAGTATAACATGTGTAATGGTGTAATAGTGCAACATGTGTAATAGTGCAATATGTGTAATAGTGTAATATGTGTAATAGGCTAATACGTGTAATAGTGTAATATATGTGCAATAGTGTAATAGGGCAATTACACTATACAGCTATTTCATATACCACACTCTTACCTTAATGCACATATATTACACTATTACACATATTAACCTATTACCCTATTACACATGTTACACTATGACACTATTACACATATTGCCCTATTACACATGTTGCACTATGACACTATTACACATTACCCTATTACGCTCTTACACATGTTACACTATGACACTATTACATATATTACCCTATTGCACTATTACACATGTTACATTAAGACACTATTACACATATTACCCTATTACACTATTACACATGTTACACCATTACACTATTACACATATTGCCCTATTACACTATGACACTATTACACATATTACCCTATGACACTATTACACATATTATCCTATTACACTATTACACATGTTACACTATGACACTATTACACATATTACCCTATTACACATGTTACATTAAGACACTATTACACATATTACCCTATTACACTATTACACATGTTACACCATTACACTATTACACATATTGCCCTATTACACTATGACACTATTACACATATTACCCTATGACACTATTACACATATTATCCTATTACACTATTACACATGTTACACTATGACACTATTACACATATTACCCTATTACACATGTTACACTATGACACTATTACACATATTACCCTATTACACTATTACACATGTTACACTATGACACTATTACACATATTGCCCTATTATACTATTACACATATTACACTAATACACTATTACACATGTTACACTAGGACACTATTACATATATTCCCTATTACAGTATACCGCTATTGCATAGATTACACTATTAGCCCTATTACACTATTGCATATATTACACTATTACGCCTATTAGCATATTATACCATTATACTAGGACACATGCTGCACTTGGTGCGTCCGCTTCAGATATACACTTATTGTGAAGGAGGGATGCACAGACAGACATTTCTGGGTGGCTTATGTTCGCTAACTATACGCAGCAAATTTAGCACTGAAACAGCCCTTTACGATCGGTTTAATAACTCCCGACCCGTTTCATCAATTGAGAAACTTGAAGTGGTTTATGATAGCAGATACATGTAGGTCCATTTCCTGAAAATGATTCCTGAAAGTGATGAAGGGATCTTTGAGTTAAATAGTGAAATGTGCCAAAATGTTACACTTTTGGTGCCTCATGAATACGGATATGTTGTAACTCAAGAACCGTAGTACATAGAGACATGTACTTGGTATCAAAATGTCCGTAATGCCCAACTTTATATTAACGTTCAATACATCTATGGGGCTTAAGATCTTCGTATTTCGAGTTATGAAGGAAAAACCACATTTTTGGACAGACATCTTGGATTTTGGGGGCTGCCATCTTGGAATTTTGCAGGGCATGCAGTACTTTTAGAAATAGTGGGGTTTGCAGAGTGTGTGTACCAATTTTCATGTCTGTATGACCATTTGATTGACTTAAGAATCAATGTTACAAATGTCTTGCTCTCCTCAATCTGTGAAAGTGCCTATATGCTGTATCTCAAGAACCGTAGGAGATACAGACACGTACTTGGTACCAAATCGTCCGTAATGGCCAACTTTTTATTAACGTTCAATACATCTATGGGCGTAAAATCAATGCATTTCAAGTTATGACAGAAAAACCACATTTCTGGGCAGACATCTTGGATTTTGGGGGCCGCCATCTTGGAATTCAAGATGCCTCCACATCCAAATATTTTTAGAATGTCTTTGGCTATGCGTGTACCAATTTTCACGCTTTTCTCAAAAAGTGAACAATAGTTTTGCTAACCCGCTCCACTGTCATTAATACTTTAGCAAAGAACCAGAATCAGCACTGGCAATCAGTAGGAATGGGAATGTTGAAATGGCAATGGTAGTCCCTCCCCAATCCGGCCATGTCCAATAGGAACATTAGAATTGGAAAGCTTGACCTGGATAGCAACAGTTGCTACAGTATTTGGATTGGCATTGGACAGTGAACAGGAAGGACAGAAGGGCTCATCCATTGATGGTTATTATTAGCATATTTACAGACACAGTATTATAACAATCATCCAATATTTAACATGAATATTAAAATCAATGTCAAAGAACCTTTAACAGCAGGCTAGTGTCAGATGAATTAATGTCGATCTTCATGGTGCTGTAGTATCGTAGGTCTAAAATGGTATTGTTCACCTCCTCCCCCAAAGACCTCGGCAAGAAAATCTGTTGACCATGCAAAATTACAAAAATACATTAATAATTAAAGCATATTGTACACATGCACTGTAAGGCAATAATGGCACGACTCAATGTTGGGGATCTTATGAGGGACAGGGCTATTACTGTAGCACAGAGGTTTTCAGCCTTTTTCATACCAGGGCCCACTGTTTTTTCTGCATTTTAGCCACGGACCACCATTTGATGCTGAGTTCAGTCTCTCTGACCCAAAACTAAGGGATTTTCAAGTTTGGTTCACAAATTAAGAGAATTCATAATTCTAGAAATCATAATTCTTAATCTAGAAATCATAATTGTTCTACATTTTCTAAATATGTACAAGTAATTCAGATATTCAAATATAATTTAACTCTTGAGAACTGAAAATGAAACGGAAAATGAAACCATTTTACGATCTCAAGAATTACAGATCTACAGTTATGAGGTTCCATTTGGTTACCACACACATTAGCCACGCCTGTCCTGAGCCCAACAGATGTTTTGTTTTCATGATTTGTTGACAACAAAGAAGTTCTGGATCGTCTGCAGGACGAAGCCAGTGAGTGTCTGTCTGCATGGAAACAGCTGCAGCATCAAAGTAGAAGCAAATGCAAAATAAAAATATAGCTACAGTATATATCTATTCTGATTTGGGGGTAACAAGTTGCCTATATTACCTTTAATAAAATGATAACCATTCAGACTGTGACACACTTCACAACAAATGGAATTCCTTAATACTGGGGTCAGCAACCCGCGGCTCCGGAGCCGCATGCGGCTCTCGAACACAGCCCTAGTGGTTCAGTGGCTGTAGCATTATTACATACACACTGGGGTGATCCGCCAACATAATATAAACATTTCAGTCACTGACAGCACCCAACATGATGCACTGTCTGACAGTTACATGGCCAGTTAATGTAGCGCTTGTTTGCCATGCCATAAAAGCCCAGCACTTATCAGAGATCTAGCTTTAATCTGAACCACCCATTTTCAACAGTTTACTATATCATTAATATACCTTAGAGATGTTGTGTGAAACACAACTTGATAACGTCATCAAGTTGTGTTTCACCATGTTAATGATTTTTCTTTTAGGACCTTTTTTCTGAGAGTGTACAAATGGAACCAAATGGACCCGCCAGGGTCCATTTGGTTCACATTTGTACACTCTCAGAAAAAAAGAAAAAACATTGAAAATGGTTGGAATTACCCTTGAAGGGCTTAATTAGATTTGCGGCTCCAGACTGATTTTGAATTTAATTTTTGGTCGAAATTTTTGGCTCTTTCAACATCGTGGGTTGCCGACCCCTGCCTTAATACCTCAATATCGTCTGCCAGGTTCTCCACGCTGATGCTGGAGCCATCCTCTCTGCTGAGCGACAGAGCACCCACTACACCACTGATGTTTCCACTTTCACTCCAGGAATATGGGTTCTTCTTCAAACTTAGCATCTGGAAGGGAGGAGAGTACCCAATTGGCCTAAATACAAGACCTCCAATGATATATATATATATATAAAAAAATATATATATATATATATATATATATATATATATATATATATATATATATATATATATATATATATATATATATATATATATATATATATATATATATATATATATATATATAAACATTTCACATTCAATGTTCTTTTTTCCCCCCACTAAAGAAAAATGGTGGTACGCCTTATATACTGAGTTGTCTTATATTGGGACAGTACATTATATACCGTAATTTCCGGACTATAAGCCGCTACTTTTTTCACATGCTTTTGGACCCTGCGGCTTATACAACGGTGCGGCCAATCTATGGATTTTTACAGGGGTTTTCAACAGGTGGTCCGGGGACCAACAGTGGTCCCTGAGAGGGTTCCAGGCGGGGCCTCCAGACTAAATGATGGAAAGTTGGTTACCAGATGTAACTCTTTGAGAGGGTAAAAATGAAACCAAATGGACCTTTGCGGGTCCATTTGGTTTCATGTTTACACTCTCAAAAGTTATGATATTCATCATCTAAATTAGCACCACTTAATTATTAAGTCATGGTCATTTTGATCTCTATGTTTTGCCTGTTTTGTTTGCGAAAATCCATCCTGGAATTGTGGACAAAACCAAAAGAAATCTTTAGTTTTGGGTTCTGTGGGGTGAAAATGTTGTCAAATGGTGGTCCTCTGTGGCTCAAATAATGAATAAATAGTGGGCCCTGGGATCAAAAAGGTTGAAAACCACTGTTCTAACATGAAGCTTGTTGTCTGGTGCGGCTTATAGTCAGGTGCGGCTTATACATGGAAAAATCTGTATTTTGCCGCAAATTTAGCTGGTGCGGCTTATATTCAGGTGCGGCTTATAGTCCGGAAATTAAGGTACACAGTATATATTTCTCTCCCAAAACCCTGGTACTTGGGTGTGTACAGTACAGGGTAAACACACATTGCACATGCTGAGGGGCCTAAAAGTGCACTCTTAAAAGACTGACTGATGCAATATTTTGACCACCAGGGGGTGCTGGGGTGCACTTTTGCTTTTGGCTGTAGGCCTACCATGGCCAACAGGGGCTTTGGCCCAGGGAATCAGTAAATCAGTCTACACATGCTCATGTGTGCACACTCTCAAGCACACACGCAGGTACACTTACCTTAACATCTACTGGTTTATGATCATCTGAAGGAATTATATTCGGAGGTAGGCGTGGAAGAGAAAATCCAGCAGATGCATTATCAGGAACGTTAAAGTTGGTCTGTAAATTTTCCGGAGTCACCCTGGGAGAAAATCACACAGACATAAATTAAATAGAAAAAAAAGACCTGTCCCAGTGAGATGAACGGAGGTGACACGATTACACCTATGAGCGCAAGTTCTTAACTCACTTCTTGACCAAGACATCAATAAGAGCTTGTTGAACAACGGCTTCCTTCTCGTGAACTTTTATCCCTCTTAACAAAGCACCCTGGATATTGCTCATACCCCCGAGAAGGTCATCACCGATGGTTTTCTGTGAAGGACATTTCAAGTTATAGCAAATGGAAGAAGCCTGCCCAGGGGCGGATGTAACAATTCCAAATTGGGGGGGGGGGGGGGGGGGGGGGGGGGGGGGGGGGGGCAGGAGAAAATGGTATGGTATCATTTTCGGTTACAGGACTTTTATTGGGCAATTAAGCATCAATAACAACAATAGTTGTTGTTGAAGTAGCAACAGACACGCGCCATGCATAAAGCTAAAGGTCTGACTCAGAGAGTTTTCTGTTTTCAATGATGAAATGCTGTTGGTTTAGTGGTGCCACAGCTGTAGTTAGTAGCAGACAGTAGTAGTGTTTCAAATCATTTTAAATATAAGCAATTTGAAATATCTCGGGTTGTTTTGCATGCCATGGTGTTTGGTGGGGCAGTCAGGGCATTTAGGGGGGCACCCCCCCCCCTCATGCCCATGCCTAGATCCGCCCCTGAGCTGCATGCCTGAAAACCTGATAGCAGCACCATCAGCCAACACTCACATCTGAGCTGTAGTCCAGGATGTTGCTGGCAGACTCCACAACAGCCATGGACGCATTGTGCACTTCTTGCTTTCGATCCTCCATATCCGAGGGATTAGATGAAAGGGATGGATCCGAGGGAGGTGGTAGGTCAAGGAGGAACAGGCTGAGTTTTTTAACCAACGATGCTGCGTCTTTCTAGTGGCGAGAGACAACATTGATAGAACTGTTAATTTAGTAAAAATGCTGAAGATCAGAGATGTTCTGATCAGTAAATGAGGATTTAGAGAATCTTTGAGAATCTGCCGATACTGGCTCTTCCTGAACAGATATGCCCATTTATCTTTTATAGGACACAGTTTATGCCATGCTCATAAATCTTGCCTGAAGATTTATTAAGATCAGTGATGACGATGATGGGAAATGGAAGGTCAAGGAGAAACAGCGGCATCATTGTTTTTTTTAACCAATGATGCTGCTTCTTTCCAGTGGCTAGGGACAACATGATACAGCTATTAATTTAGTAAATATGCTGAAGATTAGAGATGTTCTGGTCACTAAATTACTTTGAGTATCTGCTGCTGACAACATGATACAACTATTAATTTAGTAAATATGCTGAAGATTTAGAGATGTTCTGGTCACTAAATGATTTTGAGTAGCTGCTGCTGACAACATGATACAACTCGTAATTTAGTAAATATGCTGTTGGGTTTATATGCCCTTCAGCATTTCCTACAAACCCCACGTCTTCAGCATTTCGGAAATAGCCAATCTACAAGCTCACAACATGAAGGGAAAGCAATTGTTCCTCTGTCAAAGACTGTAGGCCCATCA
Source organism: Benthosema pterotum (assembly GCA_039105355.1). Classification (NCBI taxonomy): domain Eukaryota; kingdom Metazoa; phylum Chordata; class Actinopteri; order Myctophiformes; family Myctophidae; genus Benthosema; species Benthosema pterotum. The sequence goes on along the minus strand of CM076978.1, from coordinate 42,558,451 downwards.
TTAAAATAAGGTAATTTTATGACTTGGATAGAGTTAACATCTCATTTAGGCTCTCATTTAGGCTACTGTCATTATTTCGGTACTATTTCCCCAGACAAGGTTAATTATTGGCTGCACTTAGTGCATATAATCCTTCCTTTTCTTATTCTTTCTTTTTAATGTTCTCTGATAATTTTTGTCCCTGGCTTCAATAAGAATTTGTCCTATGGGAGACAAAATAGACTAAATGAACCATGAATGGTTTTAGCTATGCTTCACTACCAACAACTACCAATTAATTTCCGAATGATTAACTCTCAATGACCTTCATTGTCTTCCACTTTACATCCAATTGAACACCTATATTTTTTTTTCAAATGCTTCATCATACAGTCTGGAACAACGGAAGTCTGCTCATGAGTATTTGATAAAGCGTAGGCGACACATCCCCTCACTTGGTGCACCCGTCAAAACTAGTCCTACTCAAAGTAAAACACTGTGTTCAGTGTTGCAACTGTTGTGCCTAGGGCTGCAACTATCAATCAATGAATGGGTAATCAAATCTATTATTCAATTAGTTGTCAACTATTTTAGTAATCGGTTAATTGGTTTGCCAATTAACTTCTACACTCACTTGTACACACACGCTGGACTTAACTAGCTCATACACACACGCACATGCATACACTCATATGCACAACTCACACACAACCAGAAGGACTGTACCGAACCGCTGCTATCCTCTTTTGTACATGTACAGCAATACACCTACAGTAATACCCCTACTCTGTCATAGTGTTCTTAACTTAGTTGTTAGTATAGTAGTGCTTAGTTGTAGCATCTTTTGTTTTAGTATGTTAGATGTATAGTTTTAGTTTTAGTTGTAGTATTCCATAGTTGTAGTATTTATGTGTCCTTTAGCTGCTTAGTTGTAGTATGTTTTAGTCTTAGCCGTAGTTTAGATGTCCTGTCTAGTTCCTGTCTAGCTGTCTGTTTTAACTTTCACTACTTGCCACTTTATAATTATAATTATACCCGGTTGTAGCTTAGCACCTTCACCCCACTTTATACTGTTATAGTTGCACTTTACTACTCTAGTCTGTTGCACTACGTCACTTACTGTTTCTTGTATTGTTTGTATTTGTCATTTTTCTTATTGCACTGTCTATTGTCTTATTGCACTGGGAACAATGGAAACGTTATTTCATCCCTGTATATGTCCTGACATACACTGGCGTGACAAATAAAGAACCTTGAACCTTGAATTAATCGCTGAAGTTTTTCCCCATTTTCTCACTTAAAGGTAGGGGAAGTGATTTCACTTTTGTCAGATATCACCCCCAAAACATTCTGTTAAAATGCTCTATTATAAGGTGTGCAGACCATAATGGAGTTTCCCCCTCCCCCACGTTAGCAGAGGAGCCAATAAAAGTTCCCCAGGTGGAGGGTGAATTCTCCTCCAATCAGGATCAAGCAGCAGGTTCACCTAGTGTAGCTACTCTTGGGCACCCCTAGTGCACCAGGCTGGTACTACATGATGAATTTCAAATCACTTACCCTACCTTTAACCATAGTTTTTCCAGTGTTAAGGGTAACAAATTCCACTCATTTTCAATATTTTACTGCCATTAATTAATACACCTTAGAGATGTTATGTGGACATGCATGATAAAAAAAAGTTCCCCCCCATTCTGTGTTTCCTAGAAATGAAGGTCTGAAAAAAAAAAAAAAAAAAAAAAAAAAAAAAAACATTAACATGGTGAAACACAACTTGATGACATCATCAAGTTGTATTTCTTAAATGTTTTCTACCAGGGTATCCTCGCTAGTGTCCTCTTTTACACTGTGCTCTGCTGGGGGGTAGCATCACGGCCATGGACAAGAGCAGGATAAATAAAACTATCAAGAAGGCTGGTTCAGTGGTTGGCCTTCCCTTGGATTCCCTGGAAACTACTATTGCCAGGCGAACAAGGACTAAATTGAATTCCATACTTTTGTATGAAGATCATCCACTTTTCAGTATATTTCATGCTTTGCGAAGCTCGTTCAGTAGCAGACTTCGCATGCCTTCCTGCTCCACGGAGCGATACAGAAAATCATTTGTACCCTCTGCCGTCAAATTCTTTAACGAACACTTACTCTCTTACTTTCTGTGTATGACTTGTATTGTACGTTGTTCTATGTGACTTCTGTGCTGAGTGTTTTTGTTTATACATCATTGATGTATGCCTGTTTTGTTTTCGTACTGTATGTTGTTGTTATTTGTTTGTTTTGTTTCTGTGACGCTCTGGTGGCAAAACTTGTTTCCCCTCGGGGATAAACCATACCATACCATACCATTTCGCGATCCTAATGATTTTTCTTTTAGGACCTTTTTTCTGAGTGTACAAACTGAACCAAATGGACCCTAGCGGGTCACTACAGTTAGTGAGCACTAGAGTATCTATAATGAGAGAGAGTAGCAACACTCCCCGTTGACTTCAATGCTACGGCAGAAAAGCACATGTTTGGAACATAGTTCCAACAACATAGTTCCAAACAAACCACTCTCGCCCATGCACTTGCATTGACAGCAGGATTACAGTGCAGGCACTAAGTGCGAGACGCAAGATCAAAGCGTCGCCACTGTTTTTACAGTTACTCTAGTTGGTCCAATCCAGGGGTGTAGTGGAGGGGGGACGGCTTCCCCCCACTTCTCACATCTAAAATATTTTTGGGGCATAAGTCTTGTCATTTACTTGGATACTATGGATACAATTAGGCTTTGTAAACAATCTTTCTCAATATGCTATACTTGTTTTTATAGCGTGTCTGTGTGTGTTGCGCAGGTGCACGCAAATGCGCATGCAAATGCATGCACGTGTCTTAAAGGGGAATTCCACTCATTTTCAATATTCTACTATGTCATTAAGATACCTTGTTGGGTGGACATGGTAAAAAAAAAAAGTTCCCCCATTCTGTGTTTCCTAGGAATGGAGGTCTAGCATGGTGAAATACATCTTGATGACATCATCAAGATGTGTTTCACCATGTTAATGAGTTTCTTTTTTGTACATTTGTACACTCTCGGGGGAAAAAAAATGAAAATGGGTGGAATTCCCCATTAAGAGGCGTCCCCCCGCTTCTAAAAGTCCAACTACAACACTGGTCCAATCTATCAGGCTGTACCTGGGCAGAGAGGCTGAGTTCAGGACCTTCCTTGACGATCCCAGCCAGTCCACTAGCTATCACCTGCACTGCCCCCGGAGAGTCGACGGGAACTTCCTCCAATGCAGTTATAGTAATGCCCAGCATTTGCTCACGCACCTACAAGACACATTTGAAACAACCGAGCTGGTAAACAAAGCCATTAACAAAGCAACACTTACTGTAGGAAAAAAACAAGTTCAAGTAAATAATGGGTGCTGCTGAATTGCTTCACTGCCTTTCTCAACAACAGGTTGAATTTGAAATGGAGTCTGGACCAAGAGTTGTCCCAGGTGATTGCACATAGGGCACTTCACACACATTTTGCATATCAAAAAAGAGAGAAAACAAACTCCATGACAAACATTCTTGGACACTGATTGCGACGTGCGGCGTGTGATCTGCAATCGCGAGTTGAGCTGCAATGATGATGAGTTTTTTACAATAAGATCAGGAGGAAAAGAACGAGTAAAGATTCCCATCTTCACCTTCTGCAATCAGAAAGGATCATTTCAGACCTTGTGCAAGGAGGAGGAGGGGTGGTTTACGAGGCCAGGGTTGTCACACTTTCCTCTAAATTGTTATTTTGGTCAAACACATTTTGAGAAATCGATCCTGAAATTTCAAAGCACCCGTTAAGCTAGTTTGTAGAGAAATATATGAAGCAATATAGCACTGGGCATGACAGGCAACGATAAGGGGTCTCTTAAAGGTTGCGATGTCGTAATGCCCAAACCAGGGATTTGGAACAGTGGTTTTCCACCAGTGGGACGAGTGGTCCTCAAGAGGGTCCAGATGGTCCCCAGCTAAACGATGGAGAGCTGGTTAAACGGGTGTAACTCTTTGAGAGCTTCAGGTTTACACTCTCAAGAGTTAAAATATTCATCATCTGAATTAGCACCACTTAATAAGTCTACACAATAAGAGAATGTAAAAGATTAATGGTCATTTTTAATTGTTTGCCTGTTTTGTTTGCAAAATTTAGCCTGGGATTGTGAACAAAACCAAAAGAAATCTTTAGTTTTGGGATCTCTGGGGCTAAAATGTCCTGGTGGTCCGTGGCTCAAATTCTGAATAATTATTGGGTCCTGCTATTAAAATGGTTGAAAACCACCGATTTAAAAAGGTGGCCAACATAGCAACTTTAGTGCGGGTATGGCCCTTACGAGCCCTATGCCCTGAGGTCACGTCAACGCATCCATCCGGGTGACAGCAGACTCTGTACCTCTTGCCTAGCGTCTTTATCTGCCTCACTGGTCTGACTGTTGAGCACGTCGGACACAGAGCGGAACATCTGCCCCAGGTTCTCCGCAGACAGCTGGCCTGCCTCCTTCAGCTCAGCCACAGTATCGTTCACTAACTGAGACACAAGCTGGAGCGTCTCTGAAGGTGACTGAGTGTCTTGTTCTTCGATACCTTGCACCTGAGGAAAACAAACAAATTATGTTTGATTAATGGGCAAGCAAATCAACAGGAGAAATATCACATGACACATCCACTCTAGCCCAGGTGCTGGACACACACACACACACACACACACACACACACACACACACACACACACACACACACACACACACACACACACACACACACACACACACACACACACACACACACACACACACACACACACACACACACACACACACACACACACACACACACACACACACACACACACACACACACACACACACACACCAAAAAAACAGTTCATGAGAAAGAAAGAAATCCAGCAAAAACATTTTCACATATAGATGACATACTCTGTGTGTGTGTGTGTGTGTGTGTGTGTGTGTGTGTGTGTGTGTGTGTGTGTGTGTGTGTGTGTGTGTGTGTGTGTGTGTGTGTGAGAGAGTGAGTGAGAGAGTGAGTGAGTGAGTGAGAGAGAGAGAGAGAGAGAAATGGCAAAGTTTCTTGACAAACCAGTGTTGATATGTAGGTTGTTTTTCTAGAAGAACGATTTTTTAATGTTGCCACAATTGTCATAACGTAGTCGGATGCGGCAGGCCCAGGAGGAAGGAACACTGACTGCATCTTTCTGTCCTTACTGCACCGTATATGTTGACCTGAAAATGACAGCAAATTCATGGTAAGCAGGTGGGAATGACAAGTCATGACCTACTATACTGTACATATTCTGACAGGAGGAAGCCAAATGATTCAGGAAGACCAGATATCTGAGCCACGGTTGTTTATTTGCATGAAGTTCAAATTTGAATACCTACTAGGTCTGCAAACAGTTGCAGGCCTAGTAGGTATTTGATTATTTCACCTTAAAGGGGGGAATTCCACCCATTTTCTAAATTTTCCTGACATTGTACCATTTGCTTCCATTTGCGCAGTCTCAGAAAAGAAAATGTCCTTAAAAAAATCATTAACATGGTGAAACACAATTCATAATGTCAACAAGTAGTGTTTCACCATATTAATGATTTTTTTCACACTCCCGTTTTCAGGAAACACAAAATGGGGGGGGACTTGTTTTTTTTTTTTTATCATGTCCACACAACATCTCTAAGGTATATTAATTAATGACAGTAAAATGTTGAAAAAGGGCGGAATTTGTTACGCTTAACACTGATTCATCGATGACTAAAATAGTTGACAACTAATTGAATAATCGATTTGTTTGCGATTAATCTATTAATTAATCATTGCAGTCCTAATACCTACCCTCGTCTGTCTTTAGGCAATACCGGCAGCCTGAACATGGAGGTACAGTGGTGCAGGTTATATTGAAAGGATCGAGAAATGTTCCTCTTGGAGGCGAAAGGGTGCAAGAAAAGCTGTCAGTGGTTGTCGTCAAAGGCATAGAGGTTGTCCCTCCCAGGGATGGAGGTCCGTTTGGATTCGCAGAAGGACCTCCAGGTAGGTTTGCATTCCCAGAAATGGCTCCTGGGTTTCCAGAATTGCCCCCTGGGTTTCCAGAATTGCCCCCTGGGTTCCCAGAATTGCCCCCTGGGTTCCCAGAATTGCCCCCTGGGTTTCCAGAATTGCCTCCTGGGTTCCCAGAATTGCCCCCTGGGTTTCCAGAATTGCCCCCTGGGTTTCCAGAATTGCCTCCTGGGTTTCCAGAATTGCCCCCTGGGTTTCCAGAATTGCCTCCTGGGTTTCCAGAATTGCCCCCTGGGTTTCCAGAATTGCCCCCTGGGTTTCCAGAATTGCCTCCTGGGTTTCCAGAATTGCCTCCTGGGTTTCCAGAATTGCCTCCTGGGTTTCCAGAATTGCCTCCTGGGTTTCCAGAATTGCCTCCTGGGTTTCCAGAATTGCCTCCTGGGTTTCCAGAATTGCCTCCTGGGTTTCCAGAATTGCCTCCAGGATTCCCGTTGTCCCTTGTCCTAATGGTCAAGCTGGTGTACTTCACATCATTATTCTTACCTGTAGTACATGAGAAAACAACAGACCTTCCAGTAAGCCCCTCCCAAAACCGCTATGATCCAATCACAGCTAAGCATAACATGTGATAAGACAAACCTCTCCACCAATAGCATTCCTATATGACAAAACATTGTTTTAAAAATAAATGTCACACACATTCTTTTCCACTGCATAGGGCATGCCTTGTTGATGGATTTGTAAGAGATTTTAAAGGTCTGGGTCCAAAAATGCATCCAGCATTTAATGTGGAATGTCCATGATATTTACAGTGGAATGAATGAGCCCGGGGAGAGGGCGGGGTTTACTGAAAGGTCTATCGTGTGTGTTTACAATCAAAAAGTACAAGGTATTTTGGGGGCTTCAAAGACGACCGAAGGAGGACCGGAGACATCTGGTCCAAGTTTGAGAAAGAGCATGCATAGACTAGTCATAAATTTCCATTTGTTTTGCGTTACAATTTAGACATTTAACAGATGCCACTAATCCAGAGCATTTTACAACACATGGTCTCCTCCTGTCCAAAGTTTAATTGTTCTCCCTGGCTAGGCCCGGATGTAACATTTCCCAACTGAGGGGGGCAGAGAAAAATGGCATGAGGGCAGGCTTTGTCGCCGGTGCCGCGAAGCAACAGCGGCGGTGAAGCTGCCCCCAAGCCATTTCCATTTCTTTCAATTCTATATTTCTGTGACGATTTATATCTTGTACAGCTTTATGCTTTATGCACGCAGCATGCATAAAGCTAAAGGTCTGACTCAGATAGTTTTCTGTTTTGAATGATGAAATCCTGTTGGTTTAGTTTAGTTAGTTAGTAGCAGTAGTAGGGTTTCAAATCATTGTAAATATAAGCACTTTATATAAATGAAATATCTTTGAAATTTGAGCTGTTTGCATGCCATCATGTTTGGCGGGGCAGTCAGGCCTCCCCCCACACCAAATGGACCCTTACAGATCCATTTGGTTTAATTTTACACTCTCAAGAATTAAATTATATTTAAACACCTGAATTACCGAATTTTCAAGAATCTACACATTTAGAAAACTGTGAATATTTTGACCAACATTTTGCCAGTTATTTCTCCTAAATTAGTCCGAGAGACTAAACTCAACATCAAATGGTGGTCTGTGGCTAAAATGCAGAATAAATAGTGGGCCCTGGTATGAAAATGGTTGAAAACCACTGCTCTAGCGCATTCTAGTGCATTTTGGATTTGGGCAGTTGGCAACACTGAATGGGTGCACTGAATGCATGCAAGCGATCGGTATGCGGTGGTGCACGGTCAGTGATCGCTGTCTCTCGGGACACTCCGATTGGGGGTAATTGGGTGATGTAATTGTGAGGTAAATAAGAGACCTTTATAATGAAAGTCATGAGTATTAGCCTGCTTGTATGCACTCTGCCGGGTGCTGATCTAGTTTTGGGACTGCGACTACCTGTCGGCCGGGTGGCGACCGGTAGCCCAACAGTCGCCACTAACTTATGTCACTTGCTGTGTTATCTTAATTCCATGCTATTTCGTGTTATGCTATTTGGGTGTGTGGATAACACATTCCATATGTTGGCATATAATCTCACCCAACACGAAGAACTACTTTGTAGTGAGAGGCCTCACTGCATTCGCAATTAAAGGAACTGTTAACTGATTTATATGTGTACCGTCACTGTGGGCTGGTGCACTAGATGGGAGTCTGAAGGTGAGTTTTCATACTTCATACTATGTATGGTTTGAGGTCAGTTGCGGAGTTGCTGGCCAATATTCATGACATCATTGATCTCCACATATGGGCATTTATATCAGGGTCTCCAGGGGCGGATTGGCAAATATTTTCCCACCGGGACAATTTTGCCTTTGCCAGGCCACCCTGCGGGGGGGGGGGGGGGGGGGGGGGGGGGGGCATCTGGTTAACCAGATGTAACTCTTTGAGAGCGTATTTTTACACCCTAAAGAGTTAAAATAGGCCTGGCGCCCTGGCCTGCCCTGGACTTTTCAAAATAAAACAAAAAATAAAATAAAACAAAAAATAAATAAAAACCTGTCCAGGCCACTAGGTGGCGCAGGCCACCGGGAAAACTCCCTGTACTCCAGATGGCCAATCCGCCCCTGAGGGTCTCCATATTTCCATCCCTGATGATGTCACATTGTCACGAGCAGTATGATGTTTAACTGCAACCTTGGTCGCAATAATGCGTACTCACCATAAGCCACAACCTTTATATTGTCCCCTTTAATATAAGCAGCGTCAATTTTAGCTCTTGGTATTGTGTAATCGGATCCTCCATCCTTTTTATATATCAGTGGCCTTTTATTCTTCCTCACATAGCAAGCTTTTGTTGTTCCGAGATTCTGCTGTAAAATAATGTTTAAAAGGGAGTTTTATTGAGGCACTGATTTGATCACATTATTTTTCTAATATTTAAAACAGACGTTAAATTCATGAGCTACATAGACAAAGATGAGTTTTGAAAACACTGCATTCTCTTGACAGAATAATGCTTATAGTGTCTGAACACTGTCTTGGATCACTCAATAATAGCCTCAATGAAAATTGTGAAGTATTAGTAATTTTGCAAGACTTACGTCCCAACTGTTACTATTCCGTGGATCCTCAATGTGCCATGCCACTGTTGGACAATTACCATTACCATTACAGTTCAGCTTGATCTTCAATTCAGATATGTTAGGGTTATACTTAGGATTCTGGTTGTTTCCACTGCACCCCTTTGTGCATCTGAAATGAGACAGTTATGGGATAACAGTTATTTAACATCTACCCAATTTATTTTTCCTTCAATGTCTCATTTATCTGGCTCCAGGTTGTTTTTAAAATGATCCCTGACTAATAAGATAAACATCACTTAAAACATTATACGTTCCATATATAACTCAAATAAACAAATAAAAACACCAATGGCATCTTATTTCTTTCATAAATAGAGAATATTTCACTCAACAGGAACTGCTCCTGGCGCAGGATGATGATGTCACGTGTGATCTAGCTCTAGAGAATATATGGATGAACATGCGACATCATCATCCTGCACGAGAGCACCTCCTATTGAGTGAAATATTCTCTATTTATGAAAGAAATAAAGTATTGAAGGTGTTTTTTATCTGCATGTTTTAGTTATAGAAGGCAACTATGGTGTTTTAAGGCATATTTGTCTTAGGCAGGGATCATTTTAAGATTGACGTCGACATTCTCAATGGTCTCGCACTTTCATACCTCCAGGGCTGTCTGCCGTGATCTTATTCCGCAACAGCCACCCCCCCTCTGAGACAACATTAGCTACTAAGCTACTAGTATTTGAATATTGTCTTCCCACAATGTGTGCACTATAAGCATAATGTGGCAGTTAGGGAGGATCCAACCAAGTATTAAAACTTGGGTGTAACTATCCTATTTCTAAAATGGGACTCAGAATCCTATCACACCCGGGCTGGTAATTTCCCTAAATTCAAGGTTCCAAAAGATGATCTTGGTAGATCTGCTTTTAGCTTCTATGGTCCAAATACGTGGAACAATTTGCAGAGCACTTTAAAACTAACCACTTTGGTATCATTGAGTCATTTTAGAACTCTGGTAAGAATTCAGTCTCCCACAATATGCAATTGTTTTTACGTTGTAGATTATTTGTGTATGCATGTATGTGTCCTTTGATGTACAGTACTACGTTGTCTGTTTGTTGTTGCTCTATATTGTGTATCCTCGACGTCAATGAGTTTACTCAGTGTATTTTCGAGAATAAATAAAACTTGAATGAAAAAATAAATAAATAATTGACTGGTATTTTCTTGAAAAGATCAAATTAAAGTGTTTTTTTTTTTTCAGCAACAATATGAATGGAAAACATGCATTGTACGAAATACCTCAAATAGACGGAGCTTTGTGGCCACTTAGGCGGTTCATAGATAATGCATCTATATGCATTATGCTTTATACCAGTCGCTGTCATTGTCACCGTCAACTTGTATCTATTGAACTCAAATGGTTTCGGTAGACAGCTTTGTGTAATAGTGTGGGTCAATGTATTCCATGTTCCTTGGCATCCACAGGGCTGTGCTACGGGTCAAAGAAAATAAAATGAATCATGGTACTGAAGCAGTGCAGTAAAATAGTAATAAACAAAATTTATCACAAGGATGACCATTTCTCCACATGATGCTGATGTGATTTTCTGATGGCCCTTGTGGTCTTCGGAGCAAAAGCACCTACTAAAGACAACAAGACAACACCTCTCCTTCTGAGAGAACACTGTATTCATAATTAACAAATTGGTTCATGTGTGAGTGCATACAATCGCATTACTCATACATCCCATTGTATTGTGGAGAGCAAGGGGTAGGCAACCTTTTTTGAGGAGAAGTGCCATGTCTCTATTTTCTTGACAGCTGGTATGCCATATCGAATCAATGTAGAATTATGTGCAGTGGACTAAATTTAACTCCCTCACCCCACACCCTTTTTATACACTGTATATTTCAATTTAAAAGAAAATTAATCTCTCTCACACTTGTGCCAGTGATCACCCTCTGAAGTGCCAATGTTTGCACCCGTGCCTAAGGTTGCCTACCCCTGGTGGAGAGGAAATGCAAACGTCTTACTGCATGACCATTCTTGCGTGTGGGCGCCGCTGTCCAGAAAACCAGGCCATATTTTAAGAGTCACCTCTTCTCCTGTGAAGAATGTGAAACTGATTTAGAGGAATTATAACCTGAAAATGCACACAAAAAAAGTATATCTGAAGAATCTGAACCCAAATCTGTCGAATGCAAACCTGAAGCTGACCACTCTGTTTTAATTCTTAATGTGTCTGGAATTGTAGGAGTGTTTTCTCCAGATGAGGATGAGGATGAGGATGAGGATGAGGATGAGGAAGAGGAAGAGGATGAGGATGAAGACCTTGCTTTGTTCAAGGATCGGAGAACTCTAATTCCTTCCGCTCTCTGAAAAAAAAAAAAAAAAAAAGAAATCTCAGCAATGAACTCATAAACAACCCTATGATCTGAAGAAATGTAATTGCAATTGCACAATGAATTATCTGCTTAAAAACTCGCAAACTGGATGCTGCAGTTGACTGGGATCCTGTAGAGGTCAACTTATTATTTCTCCTCTGCGAAAGTGGCCAGTCAATGCATCGCATCGCACCGTGACATGCTCTGAGCTGGTAGATCGGTTATCTCCCCAAAACATATGTCTACAAATTATGACATGCCCAGTAGGAACAGGGACACTATGGTCAGGGGCATAGCTACCAATTGTGGGCCCCCTGCAAAGCTTTTCCACATGGGCCCCCCTTTCCCAGCGGCGCTGGGGTGGAGGTGATTTTTGAAAAAGAGTAGTTAAAGGGGAATTTTACCCATTTTCAACAGTTTTTCTGAGAGCGTACAAATGCAACCAAATGAACCCTAACGGGTTAATTTGGTTCCATTTGTACGCTCTCAGGAAAAAAAAGAAACCTCTAAAGAAATCCATGTCATCAAGATGTTTCACCATGTTAGAGGTTTTCTTCAGACCTCCATTTCTAGGAAACACAGAATGGGGAAACGTTTTCATCATGTCCACCCAGCACCTCTAGGGTATACTAATGACATAATTATGAGAATGTTGAAATGGGTGGAAATCCCCTTTAAAATGCTTCAATCTGGTGCACTTTGAGATCATTTTTTTTTATAATAATCAATACAAATAAAACCTTATTTTACCTTAACCCCCCCCCCCTGGCTTTGGGCCCCCCTAAAATTGTCTTAAGTTTTCCCCACCTATCGACGCCACTGGCTATGGTTGATTTACCGGCACGCCATCTCCCTGTTTGAAGTTCAGAGAACCACTTGTGTCTGTTCTAGGGATGAAGGGAGTGTCACAGGAACCCGACTGATGCATTTCCACATCCACGTCCAACGATGAGAAGACATTCCAGGCTCTGAGTTTCACTTCTAAAGATCCTGTAACAAAAAAAAAAAACATTTCACGATGAATATTCCGCTGCTAAATTAATTTTTGGAACATTCTCGAGACCTTCATTCTCATCAATGTCAGATGTAACTCTTTGAGAGCGTAAACATGAAACCAAATGGACCCTCGCGGGTCCATTTGGTTTCATGTTTTCACTCAACAGTTAGAATATTTATCATCATCTGAATTAGTCCAAGTCTACACCTCAACTAGAGAATGTAGAAGATTAATGGTCATTTGGAATTTTGGATCTTTCTGTTTGCCTGGTATTGTGGACAAAAGCAAAAGAAATCTTTAGTTTTGAGGTCTGTGGGGTGAAGATGTCCTCAAATGGTGGTCCGTGGCTCAAATACTGATGAATAGTGGGCCCTGGCATCAAAAAGGTTGAAAACCACTGACCTATAGTACTGTATACTCATATTACAGTAAGACCATCCAATGCACCTACAGTACACACGCGTCAAACACGTGTGCACACACACACACTCACACAGACAACATTTAACATACAATGCTGTTTGATGAAGCTATTTTATTTATTTATGTCAGTACCTTGGATAGTGTTCGTGATGTGAAATATGTGCCGCTGTGTGTTCATTTCCTGTACCAGCTGTCTGGAGCCAGCGTCTCCCGTCAGAGAGAAGAGGAGCAGTGCAGGGGTCCCCCGTTCCAGAGACACTGTAATGTCAAGGCTAGAGGATCCTAGACACTGACCATCCTCCGTCAGCACTGAGGCCCGCAGGCCTGCCAGTCGCTCCAACACACACACCTGTGGAAACGAGAGGTTTCAACAAGAGGTACAGCTGGTACAATGACTATATGTACTCTAGCTCGCGCGCGTGCGTGCGCGCGCGCGCACACACACACGCGCGCGCACACACACACACACACACAAACTAAAGACGCTGTGTCTTCTGTACGCAGTTCAGAGTCTGGTTTGCTCAAGGCTTATGTGTTGCTCACACACACAAGAGGTACAGCTTGTACATTGACTATATGTTGCTCACACACACACCTCTAGACACAAGAGGTACAGCTTGTACAATGACTATACCATATGTTGCTCGTACACGCACACGCACACGCACACGCACACACACGCACACGCACACGCACATGCACACGCACACACCTTGTACAATGACTACACTGTCTCTGGGGCGCCCACACATTTTGGACTTGAGAGTACTTTTCTAAGATGGAATAGTGTTATTGGTGTGGCATTACAGTATAATAGCTTGGGTAATAAGCCAGGCTAATATCCCAGCATTTTTTTATTTCTATTTTTAGGGACAGGGCTGATTCATGTCCTGTTTTCACCAGGCTAACATTACAATAGAATGGAAATGGAGTAGAGGTGCTGACCTTTTTAAGTCACCTTATTTCAAGTGGTGGACTATATGCACTATTTAACGACATGTCCTGTGATCTACCTGCATAGTCTACTGTATATCAGTGGTTTTCAACCATAGTGGTTCCTGGACCTTGAGATGGTTCCGGGTGGTCCCCAGCTAAATGATGGAAAATTGGTCAACCAAATGCAAAAATGAAACCAAATGGACCTGCAATGTATACATTCTCAAGTGCCTCAAATGCTTAATAAATAGTGGGCCCTGGTATCAAGATAGTTGAAAACCACTGGTCTATGTGATCTATTGGTACAATCGCGATCTACCTTTTGGGCACCCCTGCTGTAGATGCTACAAGAGTCACAAGAGTCTTACTGATCCGGCCCTCTCCTCTTTCCCCTCCTCCCCCCCAGCACTTTAATACCGTGCAGCCCTGCCTTCTGCTCTTTTTCTCTCTCTGTCTACTTCTTTTTCTTTTGCTCTCAAATCTTCAAAAAAAACAACAACAACAAAAAAAACCCAATCCTTTTTAATAACGATGCCTCCTCGAGTTTAGTCTCTCGGACCAAAAACTAAGGGAGTTTTTGTCCACAACTTAGGAGAGATAATTAGCCAAACAGATGTTTAAATATGCAGTAATTTAACTCTTGAGAGCATACAATGAAACCAAATTAATTTCATTTCATTTCACGCTCGCAAGAGTTACAGATCTATAGGGGTTCATTATGGTTACCAACGGTCCATCATTTAGCTGGGGACCACCTGGAATCCTCTCAGGTTCCCGGACCACTGGTTGAACACCACTCATCTATAATAAACTCTCTGTTGATTCATGTTTACATAACTTTACATACATATATTCATTTTCACTTGAATGGGGAATCATTCATCATCGGCACAACACAGAGATTTTTTTTTTTTTTTTTCATGGCAGACATTACCTATTTTTACTTTCATTTCTTATTTTTCTCGGATGCTGAACAGGCCCATGTTCATATTCGAATGGGATTTGTTCTGCTTTGCTTAAGCCAAGGACCACCAGAATTATCCATATTTGGCTGCAGACCCCCCGTCTGAAAACATGTTGTTCTAGGGGATCCCCCAGAAGCAAAAATCTTCAGTTAAAAATGTTTGCTTCCAAAATAATGTATTCAGAGATTTGTAGCACATTTCACAATTTTTCAAAAATAGCAGAACTACAAGCTCATATCGCGCCACTCGGTGGCGCGATATGAGCTTGTAGATCTGCTATTTTTCAACAGATAAAACACCAAAACGCGTTCAGTACACAAAGGGTTAATTCACCTTAAACTCTACGGTATCTGGTCCGCGCGCCGCCACCCTGTTGGAGGCGTGAAGACGCAGGACGTGGCAGCCTGGGGTCAGCAGCTTCATGGTGTCTGGACCCACTGTGATGTTCTGTGCTCTGATCCCTCTGACCACCGACACTCCTGCCAGTAGCACTGCTCCATACCGCAGGGTGTAGGTCACATCGGTACCTGCCATGCAACATGCAAGATACACCACAGTTCAGAGAATATACCACGGGTGGGCAATTATTTTTCCCAAGGGGCCAAATGAGATACATAAAATATCGTGGAGGGCAAAGAATAAAGGCTGAACTAAAGTCTGCGTAATATTATCTTAATTTCTATAAAAGTACTAAATGGCATTGGCTTGACACTCTGCTAGGAGTATTATGTCCTAGCAGTGGTTTTCAACCATTTTGATACCAGGGCCCACTATTTATTCAGCATTTGAGCCACACACCACCATTTGGAGACATGTTTCTTTTGTTTTTGTCCACAAAAACCAGGCTGGACCTGGGAAACAAAACAGTCAAACATAATCAAAATGACCATTAATCTTCTACATTCTCTAGTTGTGTAGACTTGGGGCTAATTCACATGATGAATATTTTAACTCTTGAGAGTGTAAACATGAAACCAAATGGACCCGCAAGGGTCCATTTGGTTTCATTTTTACGCTCTCAAAGAGTTACATGTGGTTAACCAACTTTCCATATTTAACTGGAACTCTCTCAAGAACCACTGGTGGACCACTGGTTGAAAACCACAGTACCTTTCACGGGCCGGTCAGAGTCAGCCAAAGGGCCGCATTTGGCCCCCAGGCCGCATAATGCCCATTTATGGAATATACTGTACTGTATGCAGGGGCGTTTTTTTTCCAATAGGCAGACTAGGCAGTTGCCTAGGGCGCCATGAGGCGGGGGGGCGACCACCAGACATGCTTTAACCGATTGTAGACTATCCCGATTCTAAAAATGTCTTTGAAATACTAACCTAAGTGTATTGAAAAAACTTCAAATTATTGTGTAACACCATCAAATCTTTGACATTTTTTGATACTGTACATACTGTACAGAACCCCTATAGGGGTTCCGTCAACTAGGGTAAAACTACCACTAGGGGTTCCCGTCTACTATGGGTTAAAAGGATCCCAGGCTAATAAGCCTCATATGGATAAATACATTATACTTGTCTAGAATTGAACATTTAAATCTCATATAATATGTTACTTAGTCTAAGCATCAATAATAACATCAGTTGTTGTTCAAGTTGCAACAGACACGCAGCATGCATAAAGCTAAAGGTCTGACTCAGAGAGTTTTCTGTTTTCAATGATGAAATGCTGTTGGTTTAGTGGTGCCACAGCTGTAGTTAGTTAGTAGCAGTGGTAGGATTGTTTCAAAACATTTTAAAATATAGGCACTTTAATTTGAAATATCCTGGGTTGATTTGCATGCCATCGTGTTTGGTGGGGCAGATTTGAATTTGCGAAATGACACTGCTGCCTTACCAGCTGCTGCCTTACTACTCTATGTATCCATCTCTGTTAGGGAATGCAGTATTTTTATCAATCTGCTCTAAATTGTTCCCATTTATTATTGTATAGGCCTAAGCTCCTCATTGCTGCTAAATCTTTATACTTTACTAGGATCTTACCCGTTGTGAATATGAACACCAAATGATGTACAGTGTAAAGTGAATGATCATAACAGTCTGGGTAGTGAATTAATAGATTATACCAATGATCATGTTTGAAATGATCAAATGATCAAATTACTGCTTGTTTATTGTAATTGTGACTGTGAGTATACTTGATCATGGGGGAATGGGAAAACAGTTGTGGCAAAGTAAGGCAGGAACGTGTTGATGAATTTGATTTTACTTTTGTTGCATGAAAGTATAGCTGTATATAAGACAACTCATTTTTAGGATATTTCTATTGAAAAAAAACAAAAACACTGTCTTATATTCAGGCCAATGGGTATATGCCGCAAGCTCTTAATGTCGTCAGACTATCCACAACTTTCCTACAAGCCAGTTTTTGCATTAGTGTGTGCAGAAGTTACAGTTAGCTTGTGATTTGTTGCCAGATTTGCAAGAGGAACAAGTGACCAGGTACATGAAATCAAGCACAAATGAAAATGGGTGCCATTCCCGATCGCTGTGGTGTAGCCAGGTATGGTGTAAGTCTTCTCATTGGCTGCATGACAGCAAATCAGGTCTGGGGCCGTGCTCATTGGCTGCATGGTAGCAAGTCAGGTCTGGAGCCTTGAGGTAGGCCCGAAAGCCTATACCACCAGGCCTGGACCTGGGCTTACCAGTGGCGGCCGGTGAATAGGGGCGCATGTGCGCCGCACCACCATGCAATAGCCTACCTCATGAATGATGGAGAAATGAAATCTGCAGCTTGTCATTTTCTTTAAATAAGCAGTCCATCATGGCAAATTGTATATAATATAAGTAACTAAAGCCCACTCTAACCACAAAGTGATTAAAAGTTGTAATATACTGCGATGAAATGTCAAAAGTTGTTTACGTTGTACAACGTTGCTGATAGGTTACTGAGTCTCACGTGTTGGGTCGCATTCGTCTTTAGGCATTGAGCTCTGCACTGAAGGGCAATGCATTGCGGTCCTATTGACTTCAATGCAAACGGTAGGAGCGATCTGGGTCGCAAAATGTGCGCGACCAAACCACTTGAGGGCAGCACACAACACAGTTTTACATAGAGTTGAACACAACTCCACCACAGACATGAATGAAGAGACACAGAGCAAGGTAAAGGGAGGAATATACAGTAGTTGAATTAATTTTGATAATGGAATAACAAGACAAAGATATTATAAGATAACTATAAAGCAATGCAGAAAACACCAATTGAAAGCAAAACACTGCAGGATTTTTTTTTTAACTAAAGAGCTGGAACCAGATAAATGTAATCATCACACAAAAATCCATGGACAGAGGAAGAGAGTATCCTACACCAGTAGCCTACCCAGGAGGCCCGGCCAGGACCTTTTCAAAGAGCTGGTAAAGATTGGCTGACAGCATCCATTCACACCAACTCATTGTTTTGCTTCCATTGAATGTGATGATATTATTATATTATCATCATTATTATCATCATTATTATTATTATGATTTTTTTTAATAGCGCCCCCCTAAAGAAAAAGTCACCAGCCACCACTGGGGCTTACCAAAAAAATTATCCAGAATAATTAAAACCAGTCATCAAGAGCTTCAACTCATGATGAACAAAGCCGGGGAGTACAGTAACATTTTTAATTGGGGGGGGTGTCAGATGATTTCTGGACCTTTTGACTTGCAGGTTTTAATTATTCCGGGTAATTATTTGGTAAACTCAGGCCCAGGGCTGGTGGTATAGGCTTTCGGCATACCCCAAGCAGGGCTTGACACTAACACTTGCCCACTTGCCCGGGGCAAGTAAAAAAAAATGGTAGGGCAAGTGAAGACTGCTACCTGGTTGCCCGATCAGGCAAGTGTGCAACTTAGTCCACTATAACACAACACAAGATAAATTTGTCTTGAAGGCAGTCATTGCACTCTGCCTCTGTGTCTTTCTCTGCTTTCTAGCTATCTCTACCTATCTCTCTCCCAGGTTCATTTGGTTCCAAACTATCATTTTGCTGTGGTCAGGGACAACTGGGTCTGTGACCGCTATGGGCTAATTAAGATGATGAATTTTAACTCTTGAGAGTGTAAAAATGAAACCAAATGGACCCGCAAGGGTCCATTTGGTTTCATTTTTACGTTCTCAAGAGTTACATCTGGTTAACCAACTTAAATGGGGACCACCTGGAACCCTCTCAGGGACCACTGGTGGTCCCCGGACCACCTGTTGACAACCTCTGGTTTAAAGCACCCAAGTAGGAAGTAAACTTTACAATATATTTTTGGGGGGCAAGTGACCATGACCTGAGGGCAAGTAGAACCTCACTTGCACTTGCCCGATGGGCAAGTGCCTCAGAGACCTTAGTGTCAACCCCTGCCCAAGGCCCCAGACCTGATTTGCTGCCATGCAGCCAATGAGAAGACTTACTACACTATACCTGGCTACACCACAGCGATTGAGAATTGCACCCCTTAGCTGATCTACAAGCTCACAGCGACACATTGTGAGGTTGTGCATCTGTAATTTAAAAATATCTGGAATACTATTTGAACATTTGAATAAAGCAGGCACAAAACATTTCCAGATAGATGAGTGTGGATAATTAAATCAATCTGGGGTTCCTTGATGTAAAAAAAAAAAAAAAGTGGGAACCACTGGTATAAACAACATTAGGAATCAATAAGCCCAAATAGGTTCTACATGCACTTTAGAAACAGGACCAAAAAAACAACAACCAGAAAATATTTGCGAGTGACTTTACATAATAAAACGAGTCAAATGTTGCCTAAATAAGTAGGCATGGCAACACTGTCTGGACGGAAGGTACTGTAAGCACACACACAAGGAGCCCCGCTATCGGGGCAAAAGGCGGATATAACATGTCCCGTTTGGGGGGCAAGAGAACATGTTGGAGGGGCAAGAGAAAATGGTATGGGGGCGGCTTCATCGCCCGTGTCGCTTTGCGCCACGGGCGATGAAGCCGCCCCCATACCATTTTCGGTTAAAGGACTTGTATTAGTCAAGTAAAGCATCAATAATAACATCAGTTGTTGTTGGCCTGACTCAGAGAGTTTTCTGTTTTCAATGATGAAATGCTGTTGGTTTAGTGGTGACACAGCTGTAGTTAGTTAGTAGCAGTAGTAGTGTTTCACATCATTTTAAATATAAGCACTTTAATTTGAAATATCTTGGGTTGTTTTGCATTGTGTTTGGGTGGGCAGACTGGGTATTTAGGGGGGCATTGCCCCACCCCATGTCCATGCCTAGATCCGCCCCTGATCTGGGCAGGGGAAATTGTGGATAGTTTCTTATTCTTACCTGCTTCCAATTCCACTTCAATTTGAAACAGGGCTCCATACAGGGCTTTGCAGTAATCTCCAGCTAAAGACACATTCCCACTGTGACACTTGGTGATATGAAGTCCTGCGATGGGCTCCTGAATGGTGATGGTGTCCTGAGCTGTGGCATGGACATCATTACTGATACATTCCACCGTTACCACAAAGTCCCTCGGAAATGTATATGTGTGGGAAAGGTGCTGCTCCAACCTGAGAAATGAATTAAGAAATTCACACAGAGTGTTAAATTAAAGCCGGGACTATACTTTGAAGGTGAAGCCTGTCCATGTTCCTTTCTTAGTCTCGAAACAAAATCATTCATTTCCCTGCAGGCGTGCTAAAGGAGAATTCCACACCAAGACACATCCGGCCTCAATCTACCTTGATCCCTGTGGCGTACTGCATATTGACCCTGATCTTTGTGATATGATGTCACAGGGATCAAGGTAGATTGATGCCCAATGTGTTTTGCTGTGGAATGCTCCTTTAATGTAGACCTATGGTTCTCACATTAAGTGCCTAAAAAAAGTTTTATATGGTTTTGGCAGTTTCACTTTGGGTATTCATATGGTAAACGCATTCATTAAGCACTCACATAAATGCCCTTTGGGTTCCTATTACGTTCCATTTAGGCCTGTGGAAAATAAGCACTGTATTTACTAAAGGACATGCAAGTGCTGCTGGCAGTTTCTTCTGTTTAGGACCAAGATAGTATCACGCGCGACTCCCAGCGTTTAGCTCGGCTCGCACGACTCCCAACTCGCCTCAAGCTCTCAGCATTTTTACCGGGTGTTTTAGCGGTCTTCTACGTCATTTACAGAAAGAAGTCTTAAAAAAGAGAAAACACTCACAGAACTCTGGTTTTAAGGTATTGATTAAACGCTGATGAAGGCTTGAGGGCCAACGTTGCTGCTGCTCTGCAGCCAACCATACCAGCTCTTCAAGGAATTTGAAGTGCCTTAAAACCAAAGTGCAGCGAGTGCTGGTGCATTCTTAGGTCGTCATGAACTCTCTCCCAGAGTGAATAAATAGCTTGCTGAAACTTGAGTCATGCTCACGTCTTCCTCACATCAGACAATAGACATTTTCGTTTCATTCTCGTTATGGTTTTTTCCTCAGCAAGTTCTTGGAGTGCTCAGGAGTGATATTATACTTCATTCCAATAAGAGTTTTATGAAAGGTATTCACACAAATTAGAATGTTCAATGTACCTTATTTTAACAAACAGTGCATAATTTAAAGGAAAATAGGCGGTATGCCCAATTAAAGTGCATGCCTGTGGCTAATTAAAGTAGCTATTATCAATAATACGTCACATTTTTAATGTACAGTGAATGAAGCATTATATATTCCATTATGTTTGTAGTGCTTTAATTGCATATTCACATTGGGTACTAAAGGGTATTCATTATGCTAAACATGACCAGCGGTACACAGAAATGTCCTTTAGGCACCTGCTGGCCATTTTTCTGCTATTGTCAAGGTAGTAGCTCGGATCGCACGGATCCAACTCGCCTCAAGCTCTCAGCATTTTTACCGGGTGAGCGGTCTGCTAAGTCATTTACAGAAAGAAATCTTTAAAAGTGAAAACACCAGCACTCACAAAATGTTCGTTTTAAGGCAACAATTGAGCGTATTCAGCGTCGATTAAGGCTTGGGGGCCAAAACACGCACCTTGTTTCTGCTCTGCAGCGTACAATGGTAACTCCTCAAGGAATGTTGTATTGTGTTTAAAATTAGTTTTCCGCGAGTGCTGGTGCATTTTTATCTTGTTATGAACTCTCGCTGCACCCAGTGTGAATAAATGACTACCTAAAATATAAGTTATGCTCATATTTGGCAAAATTAGCATTATGCATCTTCACTATGCGTTTGAAGGCCTCTGCAAGGTTTTGGACTCCTCACCATGACCTCACTTACAGGTTACATTCAGGTTTTATGAAAATAACAACCCAAAACATGAATCTTGGTTGGAAAAAAACAAAAACAAAGTTGCCCTTTAAGAGTCAGTGCTTTAGTTAAGGGCAGACATCTGGCAATGAATTAACAAATGATTTTGAATGAATGAATTTGAATGAATGCCTCATGAATGCTCACATATTCTAGAATAACAACTCCATTCGGATGCCACAAAACCTCCATGAAATGGAAATGATTTATTGAAGACTACGACCTCCATATTCATAACTTTTGTATTGATACATTGTTGTACTGTTGTATTACGCTTCCTTGTTTTCTGTTATATTGTGGTTTCTTGCTGTTCTATTCCTGCTTTGGCAATGTAAATGTATGTTTTCTCAAGCCATTTGGATTGAATTGAATAGAATTGAAATGGTCCTTTTTGTCATTGTGTAAGTAAACTATAGAACACGTCATGAGAAGTTACCATTAGACTTCATGAAAAACATCACTAACAGTTCTTGTGTTAACCACTGATGTTGCTCACCTAGCAGGAGTGTACACAAGTTCTGCGACGGAGCCGTCCCCAGTGCTCAGCTTACAGGTAGCATTGCCCTGCAACGGCCGGTACAGCCACTTTATGCTGATGGTGATATTATCAAAGACAGCAGCCAGCTTGACCAGAGATAATCTGAGACCTGTGGGCAAAACGCGTCCCAAGATGTGAGGAGTTGCTCATACTTTTCAGACGCGTACGGTTTTTCAGCTCAAGGTCCCCAAAAAAGAAATTAGATGTTGGCCCAGGACCGAAATCAGTGAAAATAGAAATTGCATGCTTAAAGAGAGAGTAAAGGAGAATTCCACAGCAAAACACATTAGACTTGATCCCTGTAACGCCCCTGAGGTTCTTCTCCCCTCCCACAGTTTACATTGCTGCAGGTTGTCTTTATTCTAATGCGGGTATTTTAGTAGCTCCAAACTTAGTTTTTCTCCACATATCACATTTTAATAATATACTGATACTCATGCATTCGTTTTATCACATTCTGGGGCAGATTTTACTTGTAATCCCAGAGGTAATCTATTCCTCCTCCTCCTCTTCCCTTCTGCCACTCTCCTCTCAAACCTCCTTCTCCAGAGCATCTCCACACGAGAAGTGGTGGTGCTGCCTGGGTTTTATAAAGTCATGTAGTGTGTGCTGGATGAAATAAACTGGCCCGATTATCCTGTAGTGTGTGATTTGATGAGATGTGTGTAAAAAAAATAAGTTTGGAGCTAGGCTCAAAGTACTTGCTGCAATGACTTACAGTGTATAGGTTGCCTAATGTTTTTTTAGCACTTAATTGTAAATCTTGATTAAATTGTAAACTGTTTACTATTGTAAGTCACTCTGGATCAAGAGTGTCTGCTAAATGCCTAAATTGTAATTTGTAGCCTACTAAAATATAGGGGAGAGCGGTCTCAGGGGTGAAATGTAGAGAAGGTGACATCTACGACAAAAATCAAGTATATATGTGTATGATGTGACAGGGATCAAGCTAGATTGATGTCTGATGTGTTTTTGTGTGGAATTCTCCTGGGGCATTTCCCAGTCCTAATACTGACCGTCTTTGCAGCGGTAATCTACAGAAAGGTAACTTCCCAGTCCAGGGCAGGGATCACCGAAGGAGAGGACATCTGCCGCTGCCTGACAGACCATGTGTCCGTCACAATGACCTATAGGATGGAGAAAAAAACAACAACAATGCCCTTTAACCACTTATCGGTAATCGAGGCAACTTTTTAGCCAAAAATCAAAATAGATGTAAATAGCTATATAATTTTCCCCTTCATATTGCTTCTGTAGCAGTTGGCTACAGCCTCTGTCGTGATGGCCTCCAAAGTCTGGTATCTGCCAACGGACCAAGGAGATGTTCTTTTGGTCTAGTGGTTAAGATGCTGGACTTTCACGTGGGAGACCTGGGGTTCGAATCCTGGGCGTTACACTTCTACTTTGATGCTGCACCCGTTTCCCTGCAGAGAGACACTTGCTTCGTCCTGCAGGCGGTCCAGAACATTGCTGTTGTCAACATCAATTAATACAGTTGACCCAACTATATGCAGGCGGTCCAGAACGTTGTTGTTGTCAACATCAATTAATACAGTTGACCCCACAGTATGAATGGCAAGTCTTTCATACAACTGAACTATCCAGGATGGATTTCATGTGTGTAGTGATTGAACCCCAATCGCTAAAGATCACAGGAAGAACGACAATCCTCACCTATTGGCTGAGCCTTGCGTGGGGGACTGGGCGGGGTGCCAAGGGCAGATTCATACTCCTATTTTAGAACTCACGCCTAGCCTATCATTGACATGACATCATTGACATGAATGCGTTTCTGACCGGGAAACGAGCCTGGCATTGGTCCTCGCTGACTGGCGCTCCCTCCAACTAGCTACGTTCCACCTGTTTGAAGTTGGAAGGCACGACAGCATCGTAATTGGATTTGGGTAGAATCTACCCAAATTTAATCTAGAAAGGCAAATATCAAAGTTTAAAAACAAAACCGATTGCTTTTTAATATGGACTGTGGACATTATAGTGATAATATAATTCTGGAATAATAGAATTCTTTGGAACTGTCGAGTCCCAAGTGTGTGTGAACGTGTGTGTGCACGTGCCTGTGTGTGCACGTGCACGTGTGTGTGTCTCGGATTGATTGCCTGGTCAATTGACAGCACCAGTGCTTCTGAGTGCTGCAGGTAGCCAAATCACACAACCAAGTATCCGCTCTGTAGAGCTCATTTCCCGGGCACAAGCATTTGGAAGTTGCCTTCCAAACTAGCAGGATTTTGTTGGCTTCACGGCTGACTAATTGAACTCGGCCGAGCTAGGCTGGGTGAATGAGGAAAATTCTTCAGAAAATTTCACTAGCACCGAAGAGACGAATTTAGGAGGGTTCCCGTCCCGCCGAACATAAGAATGACATCACATTATAGGCTCTACAGAGACAAACCGACTTTTTGTTATTATTTATGATTTGGCCCTAATGCTGTTGCTGCAGTGGTTCCGGCCAGGGTGATGGTTATGTGGGCAGTTTGTTGGCATCAAAGGCGTAACTTGCTCGTTCATTCACATTGACACCTCCACGGCCATGTCCATTACGATTACATGCAAATTCAGCGCCTTTGTGTTCAAGTTTTGACATTTTCATGAGGTGTTGCTTCGCGATCGCCCTCTACCGAAGGTGAGCAGGGGTGGGGGAATTCATAAATTAGCCACCTCAATCTATAATTTGTGCATACGTTACTGGTTAGTATTTAGTTCATGTGTACTGCTATGCCAGTGGACTAGAGTTATCAGTGAGCTAAAGCTCTGTTAGTATAGGACAGCATGCCAGCCACAAACTGCTATGCCCTCTAGCAGGGGTGGACACACTTTTTTGACTTGTGAGTATTTCAAAATGACAAAGTCAACAATATCTACTACTGTACTACTACTATAACAACCTAATACAGACTCTCCAGGGGTCATTCCCATATGGAAAAAAAAAACTTTATATGCAAACCCTTGAAAGGGGCACCTTTCATACATGCCACTTTATATGAAAAGTACTATGGATCTTATATCTGTTTTGGATGTCATGTATTATTCTTATAAATTACAAAAGTATACATGTTTCACTTTGCAAAAAATACTATGGAACTTATCTTTTTGGAATGTCATTCTTATACATCACAAATTATATATGTTTTATATACGTTTCACTTTACAAAGAAATAGTACGGATCTTATATTAAATTTACTCTCTTATATGAAAGGCGCCACTTTCAAGAGTTTGCATATATAGTTTTGTTCCACTTGGGTTGAGAACTGTAATTTTATTACATGTATACATTATTTTTCTCTCTCTCATTCCACTTCAACTCCAACCCCACACTGGGTCGGTTAGAGCAGTGGTTTTTAACCTTTTTGATAGCAGGGACCACTATTTATTCAGCATTTGAGCCATGGACCACCATTTGAGGATGTTTTAGCCCCACAGACCCCAAAACTAAAGATTTATTTGGCTTTTGTCCACAATTCCAGTTTGGATTTGGGAAACAAAACAGGCAAACAGGCAAACATACAGATTAAAATGACCATTAATCTTCTAGTTGTGTAGACTGGGCTAATTAAGATGAATATTTTAACTCTTGAGAGTGTAAAAATGAAACCAAATGGACCCGCAAGGGTCCATTTGGTTTCATTTTTACATTCTCAGGAGTTGCATCTGGTTAACCAGCTTAGCTGGGGACCACCTGGAACCCTCCCAGGGACCACTGGTGTTCTTCGGACCACCTGTTGAAAACCTCTGGGTTAGAGAGATTAGAGGGACACTGTTGGGAAATGAACCTTGACCAAGCTGCAAGGTTAGAAATAGCACAAATGAAAGCAGCGGGAGTTTTCTTTAAGTCTTCTGAGCCTTTATTGTTAAATGTGCCCGTTTATATGGCCCACTCCGCTGCAATGGATTTAAAAATGGATACATCTGGCTACTACAATGCGAGAGCGGCCTTGCCCGTTTATCCGTTCGCCGTTTACAATGCGAGAGTGGCCTTGTCCGTTTATCCGTTCGCCTTTGTGGTGCTTCTCCTACCAAACCACAACGTTTGCACACATCTCACTATGCACAACTCCTCCAGCACCTATGTCCACACAGCATAGGCTATATTGCATCCATGCAACGGCCATATTTACTGTACACTGCCCATTTATATGAAAATAATTTTTGTGCAGGGCCATGAGGCCGGACTACAGATTGTATGCAGTGGCTGCAGGGCTAAGCTACTGTGACGTCAAAATCGTCACACTTTTGGCACACCAGAGCCATATAGTATAGACAGAGTTACGCCAACTCTGTTCACTTCATGGGGCCAGTCCAATGGTGGTTATTCTACATAGACCTCTATTATCAAAGGGATTATCAAAGGGGACACCAAATAGGAACAAGTCCCAGCACTGAAGCAGGCAGAAATGCAATGGACTCAGGCAACAGCCCAGTTATAATGATCTTAAATCCCTTTATTTTAGATACATACACTACATAAACACTAGTCTTTAGTTGTTACTCTAGAATAGGCTACTTTAAAACAGTTGTAATGTTGCTAATATGTCCTAAAATTGCTCTTATTTGCGCCACCTTCATTGAAAAACAATGTTCTTATTTGCGCCACCTTCATTGAAAACAATGTTTTTCCAACTCCAGCGTGTTCCTCGCCATTTCTCTCTATAATCAACAACACGCCATGCAGAAGACGGACGTTACTTACTCTTTCTGGGAACCGCAAAACCAAGCGAATGCATCTCACGGCCGCTGCTCTTAGTGTTGGATATATACGACTAACGCAGCGCTAACGACACGGCTGCCTGTCCTACAACCAGCAACATGCCGACGACACACGGATAACACCACCACACCGAAAACCACACAGCGTCTCGCTCAGCGTTAGCGTCTCAGCCGCTACAGACACAGAATCCAACAAGCCGTTGCAAATTGCTTGCAAAAACACAAAAACAGTTACCTCACGAAGTCACGATTCTTTCCACATTGCTTCACATGCAACATGTTGCACATGCATGCACGTACGCGCTGTCCGCGTATATTAACATTTAAACTGTCCATCTGCACAGCGACAATGTTTCTTTTTAATTGCATGCATAATATTATTAACCGCACGCGCGGTGTGACTGCGTCTTCATGTACGGTCCATTTTTTATTGCAATCAATTAAGTCACCTCAATTCACAAGGCAGATATATAAAGTGTATAGTCTTAGGGGTAGGTCATGTGGTCTACCTGCAGCCTATGTGATGCAGCCAATATTTAGGTCACCCCTGCACTATATCAACAGTAATACCAGGGAGAATCCTATGATAATCAGCTCATCACTTCGTGTGGCGACTTTTCCACCAAAAGAACTTTGGTACTATAGAACTGGTTACGTGCTAGATTCTTGGACCTTGGTGCTTTCCTGTTCCAAAACTGTCAGGGTTCTGACTCAACTAATTTTCAGCAAAACACACACAAAAACATTGGCAACAGATCCAACAGAGTCAATATCTCTGATTCAGAGATTATGATGAACACTAAAATAATAAACAGGGTTGCCTGAATATTGTTAACACCATCATCATTAGTTCGGTGGCCTAATAAAAGGAATAAAACAACTTATGTACAAACATACATTGTGAAGCATTGTGGATAAAAGTGCTGTATGAGTGCACCATTTACTGTACCATTCATAAACCTCTTTACAAATGGCTTCCACGTGAGTGCTCTTTCATCTCTATGCTTGGCATTCATACATGAAACTCATGCCTGCCTGTGTCAACAGCAAAATCCATGAGTCAATATTTACTCATGTATTTGTTACATAGATATATTGCGTTTCTGCATGTCATAATATATCTAGCCCTTTTGTACGATCCAGCAATCACCTCTTTCAAGAAGGAGCATTATTGAATTGCATTACAGTTTCTGCAACCATGCAGAACCTTTTAGTGAAGCTGTGTTTTTTTAATCCATTGTTGAATTGGGTCTCTATTTCAATGGCTGTATTGAAAAGAAAGGCAAAGAATGAGAGACAGCGAAATCAATTTGTGACAGTGATGTACGTCACGACAGTTTTACTATGGTTGCAATGTTGGCCAAAAACACTCGCGATTGTTGGCCTAAACGACTGCGACCGTTCCCTACTAAACCTGACCCTAACCTCTAACCCTAAACGTAATCTTAGTAAAACCTATGCCTAAACTTAACCTTAACCCCCGACCATTATGCCAACAGTTGCGACCGTTATGAAATGTTGCGACCGTTATGCAAAAACAGTTGCAATGTATGCCGCGGTCGCAAAATGATGTCACAGAAGTTGAAAAATAACATAAATTTGCCACGACCATTTGGGCCATCGGTCACGACCATTGACACCCGTTGCGACATATGTCGCGGTAGCCCCTCCTGCAAAGAATCACACTTGTGAAGTGAGGACTGGAGTGCCTTTTTCACTTTTGTGAAACGTCATCCTGATTGGTTAGTTGGTTACCATTTATCTGATTTTTCCATTCTGACTTGTTTCTTGCTTGAAACAAAAAATGGTTGCAAGATGTATTTTTATCACCCACATGACATCCTTATTGCTCTAAACAAACATTAAAGTCCATAGACTTGGCTGGCACAGGATTTACACTAAAGTGCTCTAAGCAAACATAAAAGCCATATGACTTGGCTGCCAAGTGGCTTGTAATCTTCAAAAGCCACATAATGGAGGAGCTAGCGTCACTCAAAAAGTTAACATCTCTGTATAAAGTGATATATGAAATTGATAGCATGTATACATGTATATTGTTATCTTTAAAAGTCCAACAACAAATGCAACACAAAATATAACAGTCTAACGGGTGATATTGTACCTTTTAATGAATGCGTCACATCCAGTGAGCTACACTGGTGCTCTGCGGCCGTGGGTGAGGGAGTGAGGGCAGGCCGACAGTAGTGGGCATTCTGGCGACCGAAGAAGCCTCCCTTGATCTCCAATACTTGACCATCAGCACACTGCAGAGTGACATGCTGATCTGCACACGCAATCCGCCTCAGAGGCTCTATGGGGGTGGTATAAAAACAGAATTATTTGGTAGCTGCATTATGAACAGATTTCAAAATCATCCACTAATCTAGTAGAGCAGTGGTTTTCAACCAATGGTCCGGGGACCACCAGTAGTCCTTGAGAGAGTTCCAGGTGGTCCCTATAGCTAAATGATGGAAAGTTGGTTAACCAGGTGTAACTCTTTGAGAGTGTAAAGTTGAAAGCAAATGGACCCTGCCGGGTCCATTTGGTAATTAGCCCAAGTCTACACAACTAAAAATGTATAAGATTAATGGTCATTTTGATCAGTATGGTTGCCTGTTTTGTTTCCCAAATCCAGCTTGGAATCTTGTGTTTTGGGGTCTGTGGCGCTAAAATGTCATCAAATGGAGGTCTGTGGCTCAAATTCTGAATAAATAGCGGGCCCTGGTGTCAAAAAGGTTGAAAACCACTGAAGTAGAGCATGTTTGTATCACAAATAAACATACTAAACTGGCAGACAAACTGCAGTTCCTGGGTACAGTTCCCTGTGGCCACCCAGCGGAAGGCTGAGCGTCTCAGAATGTGCCCACAGCCTGCTCCTGGCTGTGGGCTGCTGACCCAGTTGGAGTAGCCGATATCTGACCCATCCAGCCACCGAAGAGGACCTGCAGAGAAAACAGGACAACACTGATTCTTCACTGTCGGTAACAGTGTTGGCCAATATTACTTACAACAGTAATGTATTACTTATTACCCCTTTAGAAATTAAATACATTACTTTTTACTTGGACTCAAGAGTAAGTTGTAAGATATATAATATTAAATATTACTTGTACAGTATATTGCTGTAGTAATAATTGGTTGTTGTCAATCACATTTTTTTTTACATTAGCCAAGTGGCATTAGCTTATCTACCTTCTCCCATGCAATACTGTTGAAAGCAGCTAGCAACTAGTAGTAATATTAGTAGAAGTACCGGTAACTGAAATATTATAATGGCTTTGTAGGACATAATTTGTTATATTACTGGTTACAGAGAAAAGTAATAATATTACTGTACTAGTAACTAGTTATACCCATTTCTGGGCAGGAACTGCACATTCCATCTTTTTCTGTTTTGGTTTTCTTCATTAATCAAGGCAGACCTTCTTTTTTTTCCATTTTAATAAATACAGTCTGAAACATCAATAAGCTTGAATCCCTCATTATGAGCCTGTGGATTGGATTTTTGGTCAGTTCTTTAGTTAATACAGCTAAATAATGCTGCCTTGCAAGTAACAGTTGCTCTTTAGAGTCATAAAATGATACCAGTTTCATTTTTACGCTCTCAAGAGTTAAAATACTCATCTGAATTAACCCCATTTACTGTATATTGTCATTTATTTTGATCTGTATGTTTGACTGTTTTGTTTCCCAAATCCAGCCTGGAATTGTGGACAAAAGAAATCTTTAGTTTTGGGATCTGTGGGGCTAAAATGTCATCACATGGTTATCCGTGACTCAAATTGTGAATAAATAGTGGTCCCTGGTATCAAAAAGGTTGAAAAGCCCCCCCAGATCTATACGGTTTACCTTTAACAGCGCCAACTTGTTGCAATCTCAGGTGTGGAGAGTCTGGAGACGCCTCTGGTACTACTCCTATCCACCAGTCCATCTCTGGGTCCAGGTGCTTCTGAAGGAAGTGCTGGGTCTCTTCATTTGGGATGGAGGCCAGGTGCCCTCCGGCCTCCTCGCACCAAGCCTGGGCACTGGCAAAGGATCTCCGGAGAACCACAAGCTCGTAGCAAGAGTCTCCAAATGCCTCACAGACCTCTGGACAGGGATGGACATTTTCCCTCTCATCCTCGGCGCAAGAAAAGCCGCTGAGGGTCAACAAGAAAAACAGTAAAAGACCAGCGCTGTCTGTCATTCCTCCACTTGTCTGCTGTCAGAAAATTTATTTGGAAGGATAAACTCTACT
Source organism: Benthosema pterotum (assembly GCA_039105355.1). Lineage (NCBI taxonomy): Eukaryota > Metazoa > Chordata > Actinopteri > Myctophiformes > Myctophidae > Benthosema > Benthosema pterotum. The sequence continues at coordinate 42,526,872 of CM076978.1, read as the reverse complement.
CTAGAGAGAGCATAGATTTCAGCACAGTAGATTGTGTATACTCTTTCCTCAGTGTTGTCATCTTTGGGCCGATATAGCATTCATTTCATTCAGCGACTTGGGCGCTTTTAAAGGGCACTGAACGCATGACTGGCGCACCTTGTTCTGCGTTTAACAATGGGCTGCTCCACTCAGGGACATACAGATGCACATTATCTCTGTACACAATAGCCTATCCCTCTACAGAGATAGGTTGCGGTTACCTGTGAACTACATATGAATAGATTAACATGGTTCAAAAGACCAGACCAGAGATTGATACGGTAGATAATACTGTATATATTCTATATTTGTGTCATTGTTGAGTCCACATGGACTTATAGGACACAATATCATCAGTGCATCAATTTTGCATAGGTAATCCCTTATGTAAAAATGTATATATGCAAACTCTTGAAAGTGGCACCTTTCAAACAACCATCATATAGAAAGACAATTAAAGTTAATATTTCAAGAGTTTGCATACATGACATTTATATAACATTTTTCATATGAGATACATGCATCAATAACAAAAAAAAAAACAAAAAACTGCTGAAGCTAAAATGTAGTTTTTCATAATGAAATAGAATCTAAGAAGTTCTGTTTTTGAACATTTCGCGCACATTTTACAAAATGATAATTATCTTAATTCATAATGCAGAGGACGATAATAAATCAATACAAGTATTTCTTCCAAATCACATAATGATCAAATACTTTGCTCCTCCTCCCTCCTCCAACACAGGCTCCCTCCTGTTGTTGTGAACAGAGCCTGGTGTTGACACACTCCCTGTGGGTACGACTCAGCCGCTACCTTACTCACCTACCAGCACTTCGGTTCAGATGGAGACTAATGAGGGACGACTCACACGGCTAAGCAAGAACAACAACACGATGTCTGGACCACGGCGAAAACGAGACAAGAAGAAAAATGGTTGTTTGTTTGGTTGTTGAAATGTGAGGAAGCGTGTATGGGGGAATCGTTTTGTTTTTTTTTTTTTCTTTTTAGTATTTGGCAGATAAGGGCACAGACACACTGCACTCAAACCCCCAGTGTTTTGTGGCCTGCATACAACTTTAAAGGAGAGTTGCACATTCTTTATTTGCACTTAATTTGTTAGAAAAAAGTGGTCCAGGTGTTAATTTGCTCAACTCAAAACACTTACTGGCCGTTTTCCCTATCCCAAAATAAGCTTATAATGGGGCTAATGGGTCTTGTCTAAGTTCACCTATATACACATCGCTCCAAAATGCAAGTTTTTGCTATATATGGTCTCTCCACCATGTCAGTAGAGTGTTGACACTCACTTTCACTTTCGTTTCAGCAGTGGTTCAGCCATAAACCATGTGCCACGCCCCCACCTTTTGAGAAAGCTGAATCACTGCAGTACCAAAAGTGAAAGTGTGAGTGTTAACACACTACTGACATGGTGGGGAGACAATATATAGCAGAAAATTACATTTTGGAGCAATGTATATAGGTGAACTGGCATTAGATCCCTTAGCCCCATTATAAGCCTATTTTGGGAGGGGGAAACAGGCATTAAGGAGTATTTTCACAAATTAACACCTGGACCACTTTTTTCTAACAAATTAAGTGCAAATAAAGAATGTGCAATTCTCCTTTAAAGTTGTATACGGGCCACAAAACACTGGGTTTTTGAGTGCAGTGTGTCTGTGCCCTTATCTGGCAAATACTCAAAAAACGATTCCCCATACACGCTTCCTCACATTTCAACAACCAAACAAACAACCATTTTTGTTTTGTCTTGTTTTCGCCCAAAAAAAACTTTTGGTGTGCAAATCTCCTTTAAGCGGAAACCATAAAACATCACAACCAGCAATTCAGGAGAAATTAGGGGATCAGTGTCTTGCTCAAGGACACTTTGACACTAGCCTCCACACCCAGGCTTTCATTTTCATCCACGTTGCGCAAAAATGGAGAGCCTAGAATAACATACGGAGCAGACTGGCCTTCAAGTGGGAGTCAACCTTTCGGGGTGGGCGTCGTTCCAAATGATGCGACGTACCATGACCACACCACGGTGATCTACCCGATCTACCGCCATGGCTGCGCCAGTTTTCTGCCCCTCAAGGCCCAAATCTTTGCAGGTTAGGCCAGGCTACTTCGACACTAACTCTGTGGGAGCCCAGGTTCGAGGCGGCAACCTTGCGCTAACCATCCGGTGATTCTACCCGAGCCACAGCCGCGTGGATAAAATAGTTGTGGAAGTTCCAAGCCCTGCTACAGCAGCCACGGTGTCAGCGACTCACTGCTTGTAGTACAGCACCCATCCTTATCGGCGCCAACTTACAGTAAACGGTGCATTTAAGGTAAATGGTGCGTTTATATAATATATAAACGCACGGATAAAGGTGCTATATTAAAGCACCTTTATCCAAAGCACTTCACATACAGTAGATGGAACATTATATTCGCACATTCACTCACACATTCAAAGACCAATGGTGGTACCAACCTGCACTTCAGGTTCAATTACAGTACATGTTCAGGGACTCATGTTCAGGGACATGATGCCTTTGCCAGTCCCAGCACAGTAGGAGTATGTGGACTGGAGCTTTGGTACAAGAGACTGAGTGAGCCATTACATTAGTGTACAAAAAGGAGAATACAAGCACTTTGTTTCATTTATAAATAGGAGCAAGCAGCAACACGACAAGCGTGTTTCGGCCACTGTATGTGTTGTAAACAACGAGAAGCAACGTGTTTTAAGTGATCTATGCGTGCCGTTGAGCAGGGCCTAACTCTGGGGAAATGACTACCTCAGGGGATGTTACCGGTCTAGCTGACCCCAATATCTGTCTTGAAATAGGAGTATATTCCAAGAAAAAAAGAAAGTTTGAATCTTTTGAACGAAAAAAAAAAATGGTGTTTCCCTACATTTATAGTACCAGGGACTACTAGTATACAGTATACTGTGTGTGTGTGTGTGTGTGTGTGTGTGTGTGTGTGTGTGTGTGTGTGTGTGTGTGTGTGTGTGTGTGTGTGTGTGTGTGTGTGTAGTCAAGTACACTTTCCCGTGGTATAGTCCACAGCAGTGGCGTTTCTAAGCAATTTGGAGCCCTAGGCAAGTTTTTCCCTGCAGCTCTCTAATGGGGGGGGGGGGGTCGAGGGAAAAATCTCCTGAAAAATGACTATTTTTAAACTAAAACATATCACTAGCCTGGGAGCTTATTAGCTTGGGATCCCCCTCCCCTCGCCCCTCTTCCCTCATGGTCGCCCCCCTCCCCTCATGGCGCCCTAGGCAACTGCCTAGTCTGCCTAATGGCAGAAACGCCCCTGCTCCAAAGGCAGGGTCAAGGAGAGCTACATAAGTCAGCATGTTCCATCGATTCATGGTAGTGCTTCTGAGAATGGTGCTTCTCTATAGTCCCCACCCAGCTATATAAAAGAACCAGGCATTGTTAGGGGCATAGATGTACAATACTGCTGAGGGTCAGTCAGTCAGTCAGTCAGTCAGTCAGTCAGTAGGTCAGTCAGTCAGTCAGTCAGTCAGTCAGTCAGTAGGTCAAACAGACAGACAGTCAGTCTGATATGAGCCTGTATGTTGGTTTAGCCTGACACAAAGTGGTGAAAATAAAGTATTGCACATACAGTACAGTATAGGATAGGTGACTCTACCCCTGAGCCACAGCCGCATGGACAAAAGAGTTGTGGGTTGAGTTCCAACCTCTGCTACAGCAGCCACCGTGTCAGCCACTCACTGCTTGTGTAGTACAGCCCCCAACCTTACCGCCAACTTACAATAAACGGTGCATTTAAGGTAAATGGTGTGTTTATATATAGCGGCTTTATCCAAAGCACTTTCTTTATTCACCCATTCACTCACACATTCAAAGACCAATGGTGGAGGAGTCCTGCACCAACCTGCACTTTGAGTTCAATTACATGACATCTTTGCCAGTCCCTGCAGTGCACATGAATAGTATGTGGAGCTTTGTATAGACCTGCGCAGTGACGTCAACGCCCCTGTTCCAGAAGTGGATTGATTCCCCATTCATTTTTCTCATAGACTTTTTGAAAATGTTTCATAGCAAGACGATTACGCCGCGGACAATGCCAACTCGGGTCATGACAAATCATGGTGACACACGCAATCTTTTGGAACAATCAAATAATTTCTAAGATGAAAAACGAAACAAAAAGTGTTGTATTATGAGGTTTTCTACTTCTTGCTAATCAGATATTACATGATAAAATTGTGTTTGTTGTCATGATTTGTCACAACCCGAGTTGGTCGTGACAAATCGTGTTTTTATTAAGCGTTTTCGAAAAGTCTATGAGGAAAATGAATGGGGAATCCACTTCTGGAACAGGGAGCGGCAGTGCAACGCTATACTGTACAACCAGCAAAAGCCAAAAGTGGCAACACAAAGTAGAATTAGAGTAAAAAAAATGCTATGTCAATGACATTTGCTATCTGCATGGACAACAGGATCTGTTAAAACTAGTCTCTCCAGAGGTGGATTGGTGGTGTTCTGTTCCATGTGGATGCATGCTTAAGTGTGTGTGTGTGTGTGTGTGTGTGTGTGTGTGTGTGTGTGTGTGTGTGTGTGTGTGTGTGTGTGTGTGTGTGTGTGTGTGTGTGTGTGTGTGTGTGTGTCGCAAACAGATGTGCAAGTTTATGCATTATAATACTTCTAGAACATTTAGTCAAGTAGTATAGTCCACAGGTGGGTTCAAGGGAGAGCTACACACTCAAAGTCTCACACACTCAAGCATGTTCCTAGTATAATCCGCAGATCAATTAGAGACCCATGGTACAGTTTCTGAGAATAGCCGGGGGTTAAGTCTACTGCTGAGGCAGATCCAGGTGATGATGAGTTTTAAACTACCTCAGTCAGTCATTCAGTAACTCAGTCAGTCACTCACATGAGCCTCTACTGTATGTTGGTTTAGCCTGACACTATGTGGTGAAAATAATGTACTGCACATAGGCTAGGTGGCCAGCAGTCTATAGCCTATGAAGAAACCAATGTCACTTCATTGTAGGGTTCCAACAGTTCATTTAACTTATCTACTTAATAGACTAATAGATATACAAAGAAATAACTTAAAGCAATAGTTTGCTGTCAAAAGGCTTGCTTTTTGCCCCTGTGCCCTACTGCACAGAAGGGCAGATATGACCATGCTATCATCATATCAGTTTATCTATCCATCCATATATCTTCTATATCCCCATAACCTCAGTTAATTCCCAAAGTCCGGAAACTTTAAGTAGCAATATGACATGGCAAACTATTATTTGTAAAGCACAATGGAAATTTGAAATATTTGTCTTCATGATATATGATGACGATCATGGTACCCCAGCTTATTACTTGGTGCACGGAGCGGGCACAAGTAAGGCGACCGGTGCACAGTGCTTGGTACCTTGGGGTATTCCGATTGGCCAGTTTAGGGGGTGACGTAATGTGATGTAAGTGAAAGACCTTTAGAGCTAATGTCATTAGTAATAGGCCACTGCACTCACGCACAAGTAGGCCATAGCTTACTTGTCCGCAATGCACAAGTTTGCCCTCTACCTAGTGCTGATCTAGTTATGCCAATTATCGAAAAATGCACAACATAGGCATAAGTTAGCATCAATCCACATTTCTACTTTTTTTTTAATGTGCATTCATATAGTGCCTTCATTCAAGGTGCTCTACATATATTGCATTACATTGACACACTGACTGCGGCGGAAACTATGCAAGGCATCAACCAACTGACCAACACATCTGGGACAATTTAGGGTTCAGTGCCTTGCCCAAGGACACTTCAACATGTAGTCAGCAGGAGCCGGGATTCCAACTGCCAACCTACAGATCATTGGACAACGTGCTCTACCTCCTGAGTCTGAGTCACCCAAAGTACAACAAACAAAATGTCTGGTTCACAATGGGGCTCTATGGGCTAGCAAGTAGACTGCAATGTAAATTGCTCTGGATTTATAATCTTCTGATAAATGGCTGGAGTGTTGAATTGGTATGTGTGGATACGTAACAGGACCAAGAAAGATACAATGCTGGTTCTAACTATCCAAATGGATAGTAGGGGTGGGCAAAAAATCAATATGCCAATATATCACGGTTCTTGATGCTATGATTTCAATATCGAATCTACAGGTTCAAAATCGATTTGTTTATATTTATGTAGGGCTATTCATGAATGTGTTCATGTCAGAAAGACTGACTGGCGTTATCAGGCTGCATTATGTACTGTATGATTTAACTTTTTGTCATCTATATTGTTTAAAATTGCTTTAAAATGTTCTAGCTGAGCTGACTGAACTTGTTGTTGATTGAACAAGTTGTTAATGATTTTTCTTTTGGAGGGACCTTTTTTTGAGGTGTACAATGGCCCCTAACGGATCCATTTGGTTCCATTTGTACGCCCTCAGAAACAAAAAAAAAATCTTGAAAATGGGTGGGAATTCCCCTTTAAAAGTATTAGTATAATAAAAGCACAGTCATTTGTGGGGAAAAATATAAAGATGTGATTTGCAGGACCCTGATGTAGCCTAAACAATTCAGTGATTTTTCTGCCTTCATCATCTTAGCATTAGTGACTGTGAGTTCCTTTGACTGTAACCAGACTGCAATCTGTCAAGTGCACACCAAAATCAACTGGGCACCACAGACATGTAGGCACTGGGACAACTGGCCACTACAAGTCATGAAAACAAAACATTCGTTAGGCTTAGGAAATGCGGTGCTAGTTTGTGAGGGGGAGGCGGGTTGTGTGGGGGCAGCATTGTTATTTTCTGTTTTTAAATAAATCTGTTTACAAACAGTGTTTGTACATGCTAAAGCTACCTCCCATTACCTTCCTTAAGAAAGAAAATTAGTGCATGCAGTCAGTAGCAAATCAAGTGGCAAAGTGAGAACCCTTTACCCCACAGATGCAGAGTATAGTGCCCGGTGTCGAGTCAGTCGGACACACAGTTGTCCAGAGCCACCACAAAGGTATACATAGCTGACACATAACTCCATAGCGACATGCAGGGACTACAGAATCCACGCCTCAAAACGACACAGCGGCCCTTCTTCAGGAGAATTCAGTACAGCTTGGTGAAAATGTCAAGATATACCAAATGAATGAAAAGTAATAACAATATTCATTTGCAGCAACTTAATCTGATCTCTCTGTTCATTGAAATGGACCTGACATGGATGGATTCTGACATCACAGCCTCGGGCTGTGACATCTCACTCCACAAGTGAGAGGCTATAGCAGCATGGTGAGCTCTCTACAAGGGCATCTACATCCAAGAGGTCTGCACTACAGCAAGCTGGGCTACACCCTCAGCTGTTGTCACATAATAAACATAAATGTGGCCAGCGCCATCTAGAAACAGAGTTCTGGTATACCCATTCACTCCATGTCAACCACTGCTCCTGAAGGAGCCCTATGCTATCACTTTCAAACCAGAAGTTGATAAATGAATGGGATTTAATAGGGACCAGCAGACAATGCATGAAAAAAATCATGTATTAATGGCTGTGACCTCGTAAACAAATTATCCATGCATACAAATTAAAGAAGACAGGTTGTCTTATTTTCAGATACTTTGTCATATGATTTGCAAAAGATATGTATGATTTTGCAAACAACGCATTAAAAGAACAGAGTACTAGTTTCTCCAATAGCACCCCATTCACAAACTGTTTTTGACATCACGAAATGCGAGACTGTAGCCGGGGGAAGTAGGAGTCAAAGTAGGCAGAGATGTGTTGGACTCAGGCTAGCTTGGGTCCAGAGCTCCACTGCATCTATGAGTCTGCCTTGCATAAGTTGCATTGGAGCTCTGTAACATGAGTGATGGGCAGTAACTTGTTTCAAGTAGCTAGCTTGTAGTGTAGCTTACCGGTACATTTGTTCTGGGAATAGCTTGTAGTGAAGCTACACTACTTGTTTTGAGTAGCTTGTAGTGAAGTTACACTACTTGTTTTGAGTAACAAGGAAAATAGCTTACTACATTTTCACACACACATTTTTGAATTCCGCCCATTTTTAATGGGTAGAAAACCTCTAATATACATCACAAAACTTAGACATGCCACCATCCTATGTTCAAACTGTGTGTTCAAAATGTTTTGCACAAAAAACATTCCTTGGCCGAAAAACGGCCCTAGGTAATTGCCCAAATGTGCTGACCTCATCACATTTTCCATGATTTCTATAGATTTTAACCCAAGGAGTGTTTGGGGGCAAAACTAATGCTTGGGATGGATTCAGAAGCATGACAAACCCCTAGTTTGACATGTCACATTAGCTCTGGTCCAGAGCTCCATTGCTTCTGAGTCTGACTTGCATTGGAATGCAAGTCAGACTCAGAAGCAGTGGAACTCTGGACCAGAGCTAATGTCACATGTGCTTATTAAAGAATTATTATATTTTTAATTATTACATTATTATTATATTTTTAATTATTAATTATTATATGGGATGTTATGGGTAAATATTTTCTGGGCAAAAATAAAAAATGTAAACCACTTTTTTCATGTTCCATAGGGTTCATAGAACAGAAAAAAACATGGTTTACAAAAATCTTTCACGAAACCTTCAGTAAACTAGATTCTGCTACATAACTACATACACTATAAGGAAAGTAGCTAGGCTTTCTTTCACACAAGCCGTGTTTGTGTTTTTGGTAAAACATTCTTTATATCCACTCCAGAAGAGAGGCTGGTCGCGTAATGGCAGATTGCATTGTATGTTAAACTCCAATGCAAGGCAGACCCATAGAAGTAGTGGAGCTCTGGACATAACAAGAGCTAGACCCAAGACAACAGTCCAGCTTTAATGACTTTAAACCCCTTTGTTGTGTGTCGTTATTTAATAATAGCACAACATAAACATTGCAAAGACATCAGTCGTAGCAGAACAATACTTTAAAACAGTTGTCGTTTAGCATACGTACCTAAAATAGCTCTTATTTGCGCCGCTCTAGTTGAAAACAATGTGTTTCCAACTCCAGTTAGTCAGCGGCCAGGTACAGGCTCTGCATAGTCACGTGATGAGCCACGTGATCGATGGGCCATTCACTTACATCACATCACTGGCTGACTGCTGAACATTGCAACTCTTTCTACTGCAGGGGCGGATTGGCCATCTGAAGTACAGGGAGTTTTCCCGGTGGCCTGCGCCACCTAGTGGCCTGGACATTTTTTTTTTCTCAACCTTTTTCATCCCAGGGACCACCATTTATTCAGGATTTGAGCCACGGACCACCATTTGAGGATATTTTAGCCCCACAGACCCCAAATCTAAAGATTTATTTTGCTTTTGTCCACAATTCCAGGCTGGATTTGGGAAAACAAAACAAGCAAAACATACATTCCAAAATGGCTAATTCAGATGATGAATATTTTAACTCTTGAGAGCGTAAAAATGAAACCAAATGGACCCGCAAGGGTCCATTTGGTTTCATTTTTACGTTCTCAAGAGTTACATCTGGTTAACCAACTTAGCTGGGGACCACCTGGAACCCTCTCAAGGACCACTGGTGGTCCCCGGACCACCTGTTGAAAACCCCTGGAGTAGGCTATGACCATAGAGTAATAAAATAGGCTATGACACACACAACGAGGGACTGTGTTTTAAACCCCTCCCACATCTGCTTGGGGTGTTGGGGTGTTTTTTAAAATATAAACAAGTGAAATAACGGTGTGACCTCTGATGTCACCATAGGGGCACATGAATGAGAGGTCAAATTTTAAAGATTTAAAGATTTTAAACTCTCTCAGCCGTGGAAGCTCATGAATTGAAGTCATTTGTAGACTATTTGATTTTTAGAATGGGATTATTTCATCAAGGGAAGATTATTTCACTTGTTTATATTGAAACAACCGTGATTATTAAAGTAACCATGTTTCCTTGCTTAGAACATAGGCCCTACAGCAGTTTTAAATGGTGGATCTCATAAATTCGGTACCTGTGGATTGTGCTGTTACCATGTGTTCTTACTCAATATGCTTCAATCCCACATGATGCAACATGATTTCAATGTTATTTAAATGAGGATAAGTGTAATAATACTCCATTGTATGAATTCCAAAAAATAATAATAACAATTGTAATAAGTGTAGCCTAATATTCCAACACCAAAAAAGTTTGAGTTCCGTTCAGGTGATCCTGTTGGAAACCGAACATTACCCAGAACTGCTAAAAGAAAATGTATTTAACCGCTGTATTCAGTAATGTTGTAAGGAATAACGACATTTGTGTCTCTTTACTGGAGTTTTATTTTTATGTGTTTCCTTGTTTCTGTTTGTTGTCTCCCTGTAGGTCTGGGACTAAAGTCCAAATGAATGTTCCTCCTGCTGTCAGCAGGTGTCAGCAGGGTGAGCAGGTGACCATCTCAAGTCAGAAATGCAATGCCAGGGTGGGACATAAAAGTGCACTGCAGACCCCCCCACCCTTCCCCACCTAAACAGAGGTTAAATGTTTTTTAACAGTTTTAACAGACTGACAGTGATTTTTACAATGTATAAATTATGGTTAAAAATATTGTGAATATTCTGCCACAAATACGTCAAATGATTTGTCAAAATAGCTGCTGTGAGGGGAAAAAAACAGCCAAAGTTGGAATGACAGGTTCAGCAAGTCGTCCAATGATCCATTAGCCTATATGTTGAAGTCAACTTTGACAAGACACTGAACCCCAAATTGCTCCCAATGTGCTGGTTGGTGCCTTGCATGGTTTCTTCCACAATTGGTGTATAAATGTGTGTGTAAATGGGTGAAAGTAATGTACTAAGTAAGGCGTCTTGGATAAAGGCACTATATGAATGCACCATTTACTATTAGCATCAAAATAAATAAAAAATAATGTCAAAATAGTTTTCCATTCCTCCACTTGTTCGAGTGAGTGTGGGTATTTTATCCAAAATGAGATAAATGTAAGTCTACATTGAAATTCAGGTAAATATATACATTTTTTTGTTTTTGAATGAAGTGTATAAAAAAACATTGATGTTATCATGAAATATCCTTGATGACCAGTATAATCAGATCATCTGGTTTGTTGAATGCTTCTAGGTTTGTAGTTGAGGGTCAGTAGGTCTGTTCTTAGAACAGTCTGCTACAAATACTGTGTTTTATATATTATGTTACCTCATCTTGGATATTGCATGTTATAATTAAATAATCTGTCAGTTCACATTGCACATTTATTTGTGATGTGACTTGTGTTGTCTTTTGTTTAGGCCTGTGACAAATTATTCTGTATATTTCATCATCAGTTCTCATTACATAGAACCTCATTACAAGAAATTAAGACCCTCATTACAAGAAATTAAGACTGTTCTTTTTGATATCTACTGTATTTGTTTTAACCTTTTTTTGTTAGATTATGGAAGTTTCTACAAGTTATTCCATGTGTATAGCTTTTTAGAAAGGCCTTCAATTATTGTTTTAACAATAGATTGCTATCACTTTAAGTAGTGTCAGCTTAGATGAAGCTGGGCTTGTTTCCAGTGGAACATTACAAAGCAAACACACACAAATCCCAGCCACTAAATTTGATTGGGTAAAGCGCCTGACCTAAGGCCTGCACGCTTGTGGGACAGTGACGTGCTCCGGCGACAAGTCAACAGGATGTCCTGAGTGTTCTTAAACTTTAATTTCAATGACCCCATAACTCTGGGACCATAAAAATGGAACCAAATGGACCAGATTAAACCTAATTTCAACGCATACTGTAGTTAGTGGAAGGTCAGGAGAGTGTTGTTTATATGAAACGGAAATAAGCCCTTGTTTTTGTCTTTTTTGTTGTAGTCAAATCCAGCATCAACATGTGATTGTAGTTGTATATGTATAATTCACTATAGTGAACTCTCAGACGGATTCTAATGGATTCAACAATTGAAAAAAAAAAAGATAAGGGTAAAAAACAATGGCAAAAAAGAAATGAAAAGGGGTAAAAACAGACACACAGAATGCAAAACTCTTTGGTCTGGTGGTTACAAAAATGAGCTGCTCAGATACTATGCCACATATAAACTCTTGTCAACTACGGTGGGTATGGGTTTAATGGCTGTTCCTAGCTGCTCCTCAATGGCCTTGAGGTTGAAACGGTCATCGTAAGTGATCATGTTGATGGCAAGACCCAAATGTCCGAAGCGGCCGGATCGGCCGATGCGATGAAGGTACGTTTCCCCTAACTTGGGAAAGTCAAAGTTTATGACAACATTCACAGATTGAATGTCAATTCCTCTCGTGAAGAGGTCCGTACAGACAAGATTCCGGCACAGGCCATTTCGGAAGTCGTGAAACACGCGGTTGCGGTGCTCCTGCCTCATTTTTGAATGAATGTAGAAGCACGAGTAGCCCAGCTGGGAGATCTTCTTGGCCAGGAGCTCCACTCTGTAAGAGGAGTTGCAGAAGATTATGGACTGGTTTATCTGGAGCTTGGCAAACAAGGTGTTAAGGCAGTGAACCTTTTGCTTTTCAGTCACGTAAACATAATATTGAGTTACCCCTTTCAGGGTAAGCTCCTCCATCAGGTTAATCTCATATGGCTTATGCAAATGAGAATTCATGAACCTCTGCACACTGTTGGGGAACGTTGCAGAGTAGAGAAGGATCTGCCTCTGTTTAGGCAGGAAGCCCAAAATGTCCTCCATCATCACCACAAAGTCCTGAGACAGGAGCTTGTCTGCCTCGTCCAAGACGATCATTTGCACCTGGTTGACTTTGGCCACTCCCTTCCTGATCAGGTCCAAGATCCTCCCAGGGGTGGCGATGATCACATGAATTGTTTTTCCAAGTCTCATAATGTCATCGCGTAGGTTGGTTCCACCCGTGGTTGACATAACTTTCACCCCACCCATATGTCTGCTGACCTGGGTGCAGATTTGGCTCACCTGCAGGGCCAATTCTCTCGTCGGCACAATGGCCAGGGCCTGTATGCAGTCTTTCGTCAGGTCAATGCGTTCGAGTAAGGGAATAAGGTAGGCTCCGCTCTTCCCTGTGCCATTCTTGGCTCTGGCCATGATGTCCCTTCCTGCCAGAGCAATGGGAATGCTCTCCTCCTGGATTGGGGACGGCTCTTCCCAGCCCATCTCAAAGATCCCCATAAGGAGCTCCCTCTTCAGGCAAAAATCCTCAAAAGAGTTGCCTCTAGTTGCGGTCACGTCCAAAGTTTTAAATCTCGTGTCCTTCGGGGGGAGTTTCAAATGTTTCTTCCAGTCATCTCGAGGCTTGACGGTGCTAGCTGTGGGGGCTGGCGGGCAGCCACCATGGTTAATTATGCTGGAGACATTTGCTTGTCTTAGTTGCTGGTGTTGTGGACCTCCGCCTCCACCCCGCTCTCTGCCTGGTACTCCAACAGGCTTAATGGTAGGCTGACCATTTTGATTTGATGAACTCCAATTAGCTGGGTTCTCGGTTCTGGCTGTGCTCATATTTATACAATGCATCTCCTTTAGAAGTGAGTCCATGTAGTCCTTGGGAATACACAAGCTTTGATGACTGACCTTCCCTTTCGAAACAACTTTACAAAAGCAATGTACTTATTGTGTTGATTCCACAAATAGTTTCTGAATATTGGCCGACCACCTAAACAATCTTGTTAAATCTAGAGCGTCACCTTTGTGGACCAAGTTGAGTGCAAATCTTATAACTATATGATCAATGATGTCACATGTTGATGTCACATGTTAACAGCATTGCTGATGTCACTAAGGCCTTAAACCAACTGAGGGAATCTCATTATTTCTGCCAGGCCTGCCATGGCTAATACTGCATTATAGCGGAATGGTGTGTCTCCTATGTGGATCTTGCATGACATGTGGGCAGCCTGTGAGGTTAGTTAGTTGACTTATTATATTGTATGATGATAATTTATATGATGCATGACTTTTGCAACATTCCAGTATAAACAGAGCTCCACTGACCTCTATTATGAAAACACACATATATATTAAAAAGCTTTATATTGTTGTCTCTGCCCTAAGGTAGAGCTGTTACGCTGTTACGTCACCTACAGGGTGACGTAACAGTTGCCTGCAGGGGTGAAACATAGTCACCGCCAGTGTACTTGTATCAGCACTTGGTTGGTAAATATGTCAGATATATCCCAAATATGTCCCGAATCTGAAGTAATGTTCTGTGCATCAATGCTGAACCTATTAACTGTCTGTTACCATAGACGGATCTAGAAATTATGGCCCACACACACACACACACACACACACACACACACACACACACACACACACACACACACACACACACACACACACACACACACACACACACACACACACACACACACACACACACACACTTATATAAATTATTTTCTAAAACTCTATGAGAAAAATGAATGAGGAAAACACTGCTGGAACCGGGGCATAACATAGGCCTATTCAGATAGTGTAAAGTCACTCGACTTGTTCTACTCCAAAGGACAAATATGACACAACTACAGATTTGATTGTTGTCTCCACCGTAAGGTGGTGACTATGGAACGCACCCCGTCATTCCGTCCCGTCATTCCGTCCCGTGTGTGATGTAATGATGACGTCATAGATCTCATAGCTGAGCCGGAGAAAAGACATTAGTGTTTTATATATATTAGAATAATATCATCAATTCTTGAGCCCGGACGGTGGAGACCTGTGCCCCGTAGGGGCACAACTCTTGTTTTATTTATGTAACTATTCAACTTGAGTGTTGGCTTTCATTGG
>CM076978.1:42495979-42511648 GCA_039105355.1 Benthosema pterotum | reverse complement strand
TTTTGTGTTTTCTTTGGTTATTTTCTAATTCTCTCTTCTCATGGTTAAAAGTATTGCTCACATAAACCATCACAATGTGACATGTGTGCAAATACAGCACTCAAACCTGGAGACAATCTCGAAGGACACATCAGAAAGGTGTTGGTGTTTTGCGTTATGCTTCAGGGAATCCGGTATGTAGTCTTAAACTGTAATCTTGTTGGATGAAAACGTATAGTCTGACGCTATACAGATAGATATTATACTTCATAAACATCCTGATTCACGATCATTGATAACGGTGCTCTTCTGTAGTGCTTACATATCTCACCCAACAAAATTTCCTGTCACCGACAATTTCTCAGTACAGTATGAAGAGGCCTTGCTTTTGGATTCCACCCGTATTCATTTCAAGAAATCAGAGACATAACTTTAACCCCTGTCAGTGCTTTGAGACCAAGTAAGTATAGAACTTGAAAGTATATTTTGTTTTGATTAGAGTACAAGTATTTTTGCCAGACCTCAGTGGTACCAAAATTCTAATCTTAGGCTAAAAATATTAATATGATATATACTGTCTATTAATGGTTTTCAACCTTTTTGATACCAGGGCCCACTATTTATTCAGAATTTGAGCCACGGACCACCATTTGAGGACATTTTAGCCCCACAGACCCCCAAAACTAAAGATTTCTTTTGCTTTTGTGTCCATGTTCTAGTTGTGTAGACTTGGGGTTATTCACATGATGAATATTTTAACTCTTGAGAGTGTAAAAATGTGCAAAAATGTTTTTTACGTTCTCAAGAGTTACATCTGGTTAACCAACTTAGCTGGGGACCACCTGGAACCCTCTCAGGGACCACTGGTGGTCCCCTGACCACCTGTTGAAAACCCCTGGTCTATTGGTGTTACTACTGCTGCGTTAAATAATGAATTTGTCCTATTTTAAGGACGTTTCTGCAGATGGACAAGTTCAACATTAGCTTCGACGACCTGTTCAATGCAACCTATGAAGATGAACCGGTGGAAGAGTCAGCTACCCCCCCGTGTGACCCGTACATCAGGGATCTGAACGGCTCTGCCCTGATGACCACCTACCTAGTGGTGTTTGTCCTCAGCATGCTGGGAAACGCTCTGGTCGTGTATGTGGTCCACTACATGGGGGAGCGCAGGACCTCCACAGACATCTACCTGATGCACCTGGCTCTGGCGGACCTGCTGTTTCTGCCTGACGCTCCCTTTCTGGGCCGTCTACGTCCGCTCCGGCTGGATCTTTGGCGACGTCCCGTGCAAGCTCCTGACGGGCCTCCAGGAGGCTTCGATCTACGGCGGCGTCTTCCTGCTGGCCTGCATCAGCGTGGACCGCTACCTCGCCATCGTGAAAGCGACGCAGCTCCTGTCCTCGAGGCGTCGCCGGGTGGGACTGGTCTGCGGCGTGTGTGTGGCTGGCGCGGGCGTGCTCTCCCTGCCGGTGGCGCTTCAGAAGAGGGGTCATGGTGGAGGAGGTCATGGCAGACGCCGGGCATCTCACGTGCTCCGAAAACCTCACCGGCGAGAGCCGGGACCGGTGGCGGACCGGGGTGCGCGTCGTGCGCCACGCGCTGGGCTTCTTCCTGCCGCTGGCGGTGATGGTGTTTGCTACGGCAACACGGTGGGAAACGCTGCTCCCACGCGCAACGCGCAAAAGCAGAGGGCCCTGCGCGTCATCCTGGCGGTGGTGCTGGCGTTCGTGCTGTGCTGGCTCCCGCACAACGTCACCGTCCTGATAGACACGCTGCTGCGGGGAGGATCGCTCGGGCCGGAGTCGTGCGACATTCAGAACAGAGTGGACGCGGTTCTGCACGCCACGCAGGTGATGGCCTACACACACTGCGCGGTGAACCCCGTGCTCTATGCCTTCATCAGCCAGAAGTTCCGGAACCAGCTGCTGGCGGCTCTCTGCAAACACGGCCTGATCAGCAGCAGGCTGCTGGCGGCTTACACCGACGGCTCTGTGGGGAGCACAGGGAGCATTAGGTCTAGGTCAAGGAACACGTCAGTGGTTTTCAACCAGTGGTCCGGGGACCACCAGTGGTCCTTGAGAGAGGTTCCAGGTGGCCCCCAGGTAAATGATGGAAAGTTGGTTAACTAGATAATAGGCCTTACTTAGCTCTGGTCCAGAGCTCCGCTGCTTCTGAGTCTGACTTGCATTGGAGCCTCACTAAACTCAGGGTGTAAAAAATGAAACCAAGGGTCCGATGCCTGGTAGCACAGCACCTCGAAGACCTTGAAAAACAAGGTCAAAACAAACTGGTCAGGCTGTTACTTGGCCTCACACCCCGAACCCACCTCACCCCTGCCCACTTTGTCATGCCTTTGGGTTGACGACAGAGTCTTGCATTGGGTCTGGTCCACAAGATTCAATCAATACCAAAATACCCATGTACAGTAGGCCTACCTATCCAAATACTTCCTTAATGTCAATGAGGTCCACTCCCACAACACCAGAGGGAGTGCTACTAACCATGTCCAACCCAGATTTGGCACAAACAAGGATCTCAATTCCTTACGCTCATATGCCACCAAAATGGAACGCTACCAACAGTCATTAAGACATGTGAATCCCTTGACCTTACCTTCAAAACCGCTCTCAAAGGGAATCTACAGATGGCTGCAATTCAAAACTGGCCTCTGTAAAACAAAAAATGTATACTATAATTCCCACACCCACACCCTCTCCTCTTTGTACATTTCTCTTTTCCCTTTTTACCTCACTATGATTTTGCCTCCATGATTTGCTACATCTGACTTTACTGAAGTATTTGTTTTGTATGCATTTGAATGCCTTAATAAAATGAACAAGTTGGCCACTATTGTAAACAAGTGTATCCTTAACTAGTGTGTCCAATCAGTTTTTCTTCCCCCAGATTTGCTGTATAGTTGTACTTGAATTGTAGGCCTATAATTCTCCAAGCTGTTGTCAGTTTTGTAGCAGTGTGAACTTGACTTGTCCTGTAACTCTCATTTCTGTTAATAAAAAAACAACAACAACAACAAAAAAAAAACAATAATTCATTCATCCTGAGACTCCTCATTCATCGTCCATGTTTCAGCATTATGAAATTAGGATATTGTTACAGTGAAGTAATACATATTCATGTATTACTTCACTGTAACAATATTTTACTAGTAGTTTAGTCATAGTAGGAATATAGGCCTTGTATATCACAGCTGGTCCGTGAAGGCACTGCATGTGGTCCCTGACAT
The DNA here is from genome assembly GCA_039105355.1 of Benthosema pterotum. Lineage (NCBI taxonomy): Eukaryota > Metazoa > Chordata > Actinopteri > Myctophiformes > Myctophidae > Benthosema > Benthosema pterotum. Next base: position 42,508,422 of record CM076978.1, on the reverse strand, counting down.
GTATTTTCTTTCACGGTTCACTAAACTTTTGTGCACTGTTCCGTGTAAGAGTGTCATTGTTGTCAGTACTGGGAAATCTGATTAGAAATTACCCAGAAAGACCCAGAGACTTGAATTTCAAGGAAAAGTATCCATATAATCATCACAGTCATCATGTGCCTGCTCTGCTCTATCAGTAGCCTACTGTGTTAATGTACAGAGTACATTATAGCAGTTAACTTATATATAGGAATATATTGGTGTTTTTCAAAATAATAAATATATGTTACTCATATTTTAAATTTTGGGCTTGATATAATTTGCGCATGGAACTTTCAGGTTCCCCTTATATTTACATAGACTTTTGAAATACTGTATAGTATATGTGGATGCTTTTTAACAAAGGCATTTTATTTACAACCTACATTTTTAAAACAGTATTATTCTATTATGCCGTGGATGATAGACCATCGGTTGAGAAACATTTACAATATATGACATGGGGTGTATTGGTATTGCATAGCGTTTTACAAAAAAAAAACACTAACTAATCAGGTTGGACCCGATGTGTAGCCTAACTCTTGAGATTGTAAAATGATACCAATGGTCCATTTGGTATCATTTAACTCTTGAGAGCGTAACATGATACAAAAAAATTGGTATCATTTGGTATCATCATCAACACCTGGATCACCTCATTTTCAAGAATCTACACATTTTGAAAATGTAGAATTATTCTTGTTTTGACCAACGTTTGGCCAGTTATCGCTCTAAATTGTTGACACAAACTTGAAAATCCTAGAGACTAAACTCGACATCAAGTGGTAGTTCGTGGCTAAAATGCAGAATAAATAGTGGGCCCTGGTATGAAAAAGGCTGAAAACTGACCTCTGACTGTTTGACATGATGACTCCACCAGTGGGCGTCGCTAGAAATCTCGTTCTCATGTTACCATAGTAACAGTAAAGCCTGTGGTGTTTGCCCGAGAAAGCTACGTACGTTTTTAGTGGACCGACGGCTCTTCTTCACGCATTTGTTATAAACTTATCTAGTGGACCGACTTCGAAACCCATTAAGGTAATTGCAAATATATTTAAATAATGCATTTGTTTTCTATATGGTTAACGTTATGTATTTGATTTTTTCTTTGCAGCGCGGCAAAAGGCTAGGTTGAGACAGAGCCATCTACCAGTAGAAGAGTTGCGACATTGAGGGATCAGAAAACGAGCGCTCGAGCGTTATTCATTCATGTAGCCTGAATAGGGACAAACTGTTTTCAACGAGGGCGGCGCAAATGATAGCTATTTTAGGCAATTGTCTAACATATAAACTGTTTATATGTACATTAACAATTAAAATCGCTTTAGTCTGCCTACTTACGCCCAGCACTGTCCCCATTCTCAATAGAAGTCGGTGCATACGAGCCGCCATTGGAGTGGCCCCATGAAGCGAACGGAGTTTGCGCAACTCTGTATATTACTCCAAAGGTTCTGGTTTGAGGCACAGTGGTTTGAGCTACTGTTAGCTAAAGTAGAACCCTGGTAACACGGCTAGGTCCCCGAACCGGTTCAGGGCTTTCAGAAAGAAAAGCAAGAGTCACGAATCCGCTCATCTATAACTACTGTACGATACAAAACACGGCAAGAACACCAGCCATACTCGAGGATCCTCTGCCGTCGAGGACGGGATGGATTTAGTGAAAGGCACTCTCATTTACTACATCACACCTGCGTTTTGTTTGAAAAGAAAGGGTAGTTTACCCAACAAGATTACGTGAAGTCAGACAGGCTGGCATCCAGTTCAGTGGTTTTCACCTTTTTGATACCAGGTCCCAATAGTTATTCAACTAAGGTTTTTTTTTGTTTTGTCAGAAACAAAAAGGCAAACATAGATAAAAAAAATGACCATTTTCCTACATTCTCTAACTGTGTAGTCTTGGGCTAATTCAGATGATGATGATTTTAACTCTTTGAGAGTGCAAACATGAAATCAAATGGACCCCCAAGGGTCCATTTGACCAGTGGTTGAAAACCCCTTATCTAGTTAAAGGGAAATGTTCAACATTTTAATATGTCATTAATGTACCTTGATTGTGTGGCATGTTAAAAAAAAAGTTCCCCAAATTCTGTATTTCCTAAAAATGGAGGTCTGAAAAAAATCATCAACGTGGTGAAATACATCTGATACATTCAGACCCCTTTTTCCTGTGAACCAAATGGACCCTAGCGGGTCCATTTGGTTCCATTTGTACCCTCTCAGGAAAATTTTGAAAATGGGTGGAATTCCACTAAATCAACTTTGTTGTACATGTCTACCCAGAAACCAAGCAGCAGCAGCAGCAGCAGCAGCAGCAGCAGGTGTTTGTTTGAGTTCTGGCCTCGGGATGTCAAACGACCTGGTCGGTGTGTGGGGGAGTGGCACTGAGTGACGGAGTGCATCGGATACAGTTCGAACATGGCACGACCACGGGGAAGAGGGTCATCCATGTAGACGGAAAGGTACATCACCTGGTCTTCAATAAAGTCTGCACGATATGATTCTGTCAGTCATACACGCTAATGGTTTTCAACAGATTTTGACCCAGGGACCACATAAATGGTGCATTTATATAGCACCTTTATCCAAGGTGCTTTACAAAGATAGACTAGTAGACCCCATCTACCCAATCACACACCGATGGCGGAAGGAGCAATCAGGGGTTAAGTTAGCTCTGGTCCAGAGCTCCACTGCTTCTGAGTCTGACTTGCATTGGAGCTCTGCACTTCTCCGTGCAATCGGCATTACTCATACTCCACCCGACCAGCCTCTCTTCTGGAGTGGATGTATAAAGAACGTTTTACCTACTCACTAAAATAAACACGTCTTGTGTCATTAGAAAGTGTACTTACCTTAGTGTTGGCACTCTGAGCCCCTCACCACACGGATAAATCGGACTTTTGGGCCAGAGTGCGATCGTTTTTCACTGGAAAACAACCAAGATTTGCGCCCTCTACCGGTATTTCCAATAGAAAACTTCCATAGGAAATATTTTTCCTTCAGTGAAAAACGATCGCGCTAGGCTTAAGTGTCTTGCTCAGGGATCAACACTAATCTGGGTTCGAACCGGCAATCTTGTGATTGCCTGAGCCACTGCTGCCCACCTAGGGAGTAGGGACTTGTAAATGAAGTGATTTGTGTGTTCAACAATAATATAAATCTTGTGAGCGTAGAATAGCTGCGGACCACTTAGAACCCTCTCAAGGACCACTGGAAGCCCCTGCACCATATACAGTGTACGTACAGTGGCCTATACACCACTGAGTCTCTTATGTTTACTGTGACATCAATCTCACCCATCAATAGAGCAGGAGAGGGCAGTAGCGCTCAATATTTTTGGTTGCATAATTCACTCCCACATGTTTATTCATCCTTCCTGTATCATGTTCTTTCTCCTGTTTGGATGAAATTGCTATCTGACCTGAGGTCTATTTTCTAAATAGCTGGAGAGATGGCAAGACCCCATGTTGATGTACGAACAGTACAGTATAGTAATGATTACTGTACATACTTCATGATTACTAAAACACATAAGAGCACAAAATAATAATAGATAACTTAACAGCATCTCTAGGCCCAGGTGTGTACAGTGATGCCTGCATTCTGCATCCAATTTAAAGACAACGTCACTGCTTTCAAGTTACATTTTCATTTAAGTGGTCCTTTTTAAAAATATATTCATAGTTTTTTATTATCAGGAGGTCCATGGCTTCCATTTTCGCATTGTGATTTTTCATGAAGAGAAAGCATGGTGTATGGGGTTTCTGTACTGCCCACAGCCCTCCTGTGAGACACAGACCGAGTAGAAGGAAATGGTGCTATTTTACCATGTACATTAGTGAGGACCTATGGTGAAATAGTCCTTTAATTGAGAAAGCATCATGTCACCCTCTGGGAAGCTGTCCTAGGATGCAATACTGTACTGTTGGAGTAGGACTCATAAAATGTCCCTGGGCTGCCAGGGACCCATCTAAAAGACCACCCCTGGATGGGTACTGGAATGTTGAATCTATACACTTCACCATAGAACTATAACAAAAACAAACAAGATCACATTACATCAAAAAAGTACAATACACATTACATGACACACACAATGACACAAAAATGTTATTTGAAACATTTGCCTTATTTTCTCCCCTTTTTGTGCCACCTTTAACAAAAGCTTTGGACTACATTGTGTCATGTAACAGGAACTCATTCGGAGGGACTGGATGTTCAAGCTCGTGGGAAAGGAGACTTTCAACGTGGGCAACTCTGACACCAAGGCCACCATCAACATAGATGCGGTGAGCGGGTTCGCATACGAATACACCTTGGAGATCAACGGGAAAAGCCTGAAGAAGTACATGGAGAACCGGTCAAAGGTCACCAGCACCTGGGTGCTCAACTTGGACGGTGTCGACTGTAGGGTGGTCCTGGGTAAGCACATCTGGGTTTGGTTTTCAACCCTTTTTTGTATCAAATGGCCATTAATTGACCCCAAGAAAATGAGTAATAACTTTAACACAATTTTAGCTTTAACCCCATTTTGCTGCTTAGCTCTACATTGATGCATTGTAATTGAACACTTAACTTAATATTTGTTACTCCATGACTAAACACGGTACAGCAAAACATGGCAACTTGGGTACTCTCCTTTAATATTTCCTCATGACACTAAAAAAATGGAGGAAAATGTGCATTTTTTTTTTAAATATTCTGAAAAAAGATGAATTAATTAAACCTTCTCCATTGGTCCAAACATTCCTAAGAGCTGTCAGATTGTTCCAGTTAAGAAAAAAAAAGGGGAAAAAAATCCTTTGTGGGTGAATGGGATCTTTTTTGGGGATCACATTATCACTGAACATGGGTGAGATTCACCCAAAATCTTCCTGGTTAAAAAAGGTGAGAGTGCAGGAAAACAAATGATGCTCAGTGACATTCTATGATGTCACTGAGCATCATGAAGCTACTGAAAGACCTGCCCACCTCAGACATCAGCAACATTATGAAAATTGCAAAAATATAATTGCCCGCGTGTAGCAAATCTTTTCAAGTTGGGGGTCCTTGATATGATGTTTGCTAGCCACTGACTGGAGTAGAGAACTTGTGAAGTGATGAATACCCACTGATATGCTGGCACAGATGTAAAAGTCAATGTTGAAGCTAATCTCTTTAGCAGCTTAAAGCCCAGGGCATTACAGTACCATGTTCATCTTGGTTCAGACTCTTTGCTTATAGTAACAGGCATTAATGCACACCTAGCTAGTAATATAAGGCCTTATGGTTGCTAAATTGAGCCACAGTAATTGACAGTGTGATGGCTTTTGAGTGGCCTTTATGTGCAGTACTATGAAAAAACACATTGTAGGTAATTTAGATGGGGGTCATGGATATAATCAAATACCTCTATCCTTTTTTTTTTTTTTTTTTTTTTTTTTTTTACTAAATACCCTGAACAGTACACTGGCTGTTAAGTTGGTAGTGTCTGTTGAAGCCTAGCAGGCAGAAGGCAGAAGAAAGGACTCCCACATAATATGTTGATCCTGTTCCAAATGGTTTTATTTGCAAGTGAGAATGGTGCAAAGTCCTTTATTCATAAATTAAACCACAAAGATACTGGCTAAGAAAAAATACACGTTACTATGATCAGTGGTCAGTTGAAATAGCTGTTAAAATATTACTTATATTATTAGTGGATGGGGTACAAGTCTATGATCCACATGCCAAAGTCTCAGGCAATCACTTGGAATTTTACATTGTTTAGACGTCCTGTGTTGTGCCACTAACAATCATCACAATCTGTTCTCATTTAATGTTCAGTCGGTAAATGATTTCCTCTTTTATTCCCCACAGAGAAAGATACAATGGATATTTGGTGTAATGGGCAAAAGATGGAGACTGCGGTAAGTGTGATGCTTGAGTGAAATTTTGATGTTCCTCTGGTGCCTTCTGTGTAATTGCCAGTTTAGGAACACATACTGTACATCTTATTTATATCCCATGACAAAAATCAGGCTGTGCTGATCCGGAGAAGGAAATAAGACACCTTAGTACTTAGGTATTCCTAAGAATACTAACAGAAGTGAAATCTTAATTTATCTTACCCGTCTGTTTCTAAAGGGGGAGTTTGTGGACGATGGCACTGAGACGCACTTCACCCTCGGCGATCACGACTGCTGCATCAAGGCTGTCAGCAGTGGAAAGAGGCGAGACGGCATCATCCAAACACTGCTTGTAGATGGCATGGAGATAGCTGAATGTGCAGAGTGACGGTGATGGCACTGAGAGTGTGCATGTTAGTGCGTACATGTGCCCATGCATGTACTGTTTACGTTCATGCAAAAGGAGACACTGGTTTGTGGTAATGTGTATATGCGTTTTTGCAAGACCTTGTTTCAATCAGGGACCAGCTGACTAAAAGACTGTTCTCTTCTGTTTTGGAGGATATTCTGCAGACGTAAGGACATCCATAGATCAGTAAGGGTTGCTATTATATAGAATATTCCAGTATCTGATGACCCTATGGCACAGTCTATGGATTCAATCAAATTCACTGTGGTGCTCCCGGCTGAGCATCTATTGGTTTATCCAAACACAATTGGCCATAGGGTGATTTTTATCAGTGATTGCACTAGAAGGCTAGACATTCCAGCGGGCTGGAGTGCCTGAGTGGGGTTTCCTAACTGGCATGTACATCTTTGCGGTGCAGAGGTGTACATGCCCTCCCCATTTGGGGTTTAGCTAAACTGGTACAAAAAACGTGTGGAAAAATAATCTAATGTTAAAATAATAATGATAGTGTAATATATAGTGTATACAGCAGGGCCTGCATATTTCTTGAGGACCAGACATTATTTTGTAGTTTCAGTACTGACAGCCTAGTTCCACTACAGTGCTTCAGCTGTAGTGATCCTTTGTACGGCACCATGTTTGTTAACACGTGTAAATGTATTTTTCTATGAATCGTTTGGCTTTTTGTAGGCAGCTGCAGATGTGGTACTGTAGGTGCATTAAAATATGTTCCTGATTGCATAGTCTGTAACTTGCTTGCTTAAGTCACTATGTTCTACAATGGCAGGTATACACATACCTATACGCTGCTTATGTCAAACAAAAAAATAAATACAGAATAAAAAAGGCATCCGTCGCCATTTCAAAACACACAGGAACCATCTTGGCATTCTGTCTTTTCAATTATCATCATGAATGGGCCTAATAGCATATGAGAGGATGACAGTTTTTGTAGTTTTTTAAACATTACATTTCATATCCATTCATAGTGCTACATTTTGGATATAATGCTACATATGGATGTAATGTAAATTATATATTGTCAGATGTAGTGTTGACCTTGAAATATTTTATTAAAAGTATACAGGTGTCAGATCAATTTCCAGTTGATAGATTTTCACATTCCGTAAATATCTGACTGTAATACCAGTTTATTAGGTACATGTATTTTAAATAATAATACAATGAACTATTTTAAGTACACTGATTGACCTCCTTGAATGCTAAAGGACCACATCAACACGGTTTCAACCTACCAAATTGGTCATCACAAATGTAGAAACCGTAGGCTTTGTGTTCTGGAAAAGTTGCAATGTCATGGAAGCCATTATTCTCACAATGTCTAAATATGTACATTTTTATGATCTTGTTTAAAATGAAAATCTGCCTAATGATTAGGGTTGGTTGATATATTAATATATTGGCTACATTGAAGTGCATGATTGAAACTTTCATGGTCTATTCTTTAGAATTGCTTTAAAATGTCCTAGTTCATTGAACTTGTCATGGTCCATATTATTTAAAAATGTTATAGTATTTTTTGTAGTTGTGATAATGCGTCTGAATTTCTGAAATGATTGTAGTATACCATGTTAAATGCATTGTCTATACTGGTTATTCTACATTCTTTAAACAAAGAGCAAACCTCACATTCAAACTGCAATTCAGATTTTATTTTTTATTTCAGTGTTTCAGTTTCACTATACTCTGCTTTTAGTTATTACAAAAAATGTAGTCATTGTCTTGCATAAATTATTTTGTTACTCCATGAGTAAGTCATACTAATCTCACAACATAACCATTGGACATTTCTCTGAAGGCACATAGAATTTGCATTATTTAATTATTCATCACATAGTAATACTGAATCACCAGATTTGACCTTAACAGAAATTTACTTATATAGCATACATAGACAAACCCATCACCAAAATGTATACAACAAGGTTATCAAAGCTACAGTATACTGTATAACATAGTGCCTTTCCTTCACTAGCTCCTCAAGAGAGGATACTTAACCCGAACCAATAATTCAACATAAACAATAAAAATCACTACCTCAGAGGCATTTAACAAGATCACAGAAATCATATTATTAATCATTTAATGGAAGAAGGGGGGGTATCCCCAGCATATTCTCAATCTTAGTTACTGAGAATCGTGCAGATGATGATGTACTCTGGCAAAGCTTGTGGTGAGCATTGAAAATGACAGATATATCGCTTTTATCTCCTTTTAAACTGTCGTAGCGACAGAGTGGATCATCATTGAGAGGAGGTGGCCCAATCAAACCTGGTTTACCAAGGGCGGCGTTCCCAGTCAACACCTGGGCCTCCACAAAATACAGATACTTCTCTTCCATGCCTTTCCACACTTGAATGGCCTCATCCACTTTGCCAGTGAAGTAAATTCCATCTCCATACAGTGGGTCTGTGCATGGAAGAATTATTTTTATTCATTCCAAATCAATTTATTTTATTTTTTAAATCCATCATTACACACTGCTACATTACTGCATTACTACAAAAAGGGAAGAAAACAAAATATAATCAATGTCACCTATGTAATTTGTAAAGGATTAATAAACATACCATCAGGTGGTGCATACTCCCTCTGGAATCCAACATGGCTGACCATGTTGCAGAACTGCCCGCGTATGCGTTGGTACATTCTTCGCTGCTTTGCAGACTGTAGTTGTTTTCGCTTCAGCTCAAAGTGCTCCTTCAGAGCATGGTTCTCAACCCGGTCAACCTAACGGCATTGTAGATTAATTAAAAGCTAAACTTTTGCTAAAGCAATTTTGTGACTTGTGAGATAGTTTCCACAGCAGTAAATCAACTAAATATATTGTATATTTGGTCAGATAATATGTTCTTTTTTTTTAAACGGTATATAACGGTATCTATTTGGAATGATATACTGTAGACTGAGAAACGTGTTAACTTCTCTTACCCTGACTACTCTCAGCCCACAAGCCCGCATCATTGGATCAGTAGCTCTGAGTAAGAAGTCCTGACCGGACTTCTCACATGGCCTTCTTTCATACAACACTAAGTTGCGTGGGTCCAGGGTGGTCATCAAGCCCGCTTCCTCATCTACAAAGTCCTTCTGGGCTTTGCAGAGCATGGCCTCCACTAACAACGCAGCACCTATGACATCTTCGTATGATTCCCCTTTCACCATTACACCAGCACGACCTTTGTCACAGAACTCCTCAATAAAGACACCTGGTTTGGCTTCATCGTGCAACTGTTGGAATTCTTGCTCCCCAAAGTACTGGAGGAAGTTGTTGTGCACAACGACAAAGCCAGAGAAAAATAAAAGAAGTTGTTCCAGCCATTCTTTGGCTTCCTGTATTTCTTCATCAAATGTATTGGTCAGTCTGATCTGGGGATTGGGAGTCACACCAGCATGTGCCTGACCGACATGGCTGTGCTCAACTCCTGATCAAAAAGCATGCATGAGAAAGACAATTAATTGCATGTTGGAATTAATATTTACTTTCCATTATGGAATACGCCACAATTGCCCTTACCTTGTGAGGAGGTAGAGGGAAAACTGCTTTGGAGAGAGTTCATCTCACCCTCAAAAGCCTAGAAAGAGGGTGATCATCATGTCATGTTTGGTAAACTGCTTTATTGCTTTTGTGACCATTTAAAAACACTAAATACAAATACAGTATGTGTATTATTAAGAACAATTTGACATGAACCGAAAATACTGTTTACCTTAAATGTGTCATTGTCAGAAGGAAAAATGACAATGTCAATGTCCATGTTAACTTGTGCGTGTTTATGAGCAAATGCCACCATTGCACTTGTCATGATCTTGGCAACCACAGTTCCACTGAATCCCAGTAGCCCAGTACCAATGGCTGGAAAGGCGATTGACTTGTGGGGTTTTGTGGCTACCAGACTTAAGCACTGCCAAATTGCATCGTAAAGAATCTGAAATGGAGTTTATAATGGATAACAATTTAATGAACAAGGAGACAAGCTAGACACTGCATAAGTATGCCATTATCACACTGTACTGTGATTTGAATTTTGCATGTCATGCCAGTTTTGATGATCTGAAAGTAGTGTTCACTCATACTGTACCTGTTTTGCTGAGACTTCGCCACTAGAAACACACAATGTGTGATACACCTCTTTGCAAAGTAGCCTGTATCCTGGTGTCACCATGACAGATTTCGGATGAGAGTATCTATATTTGTCAATTTCATTTTGCATTTCGTAACCAGCTTTTTGTGAAATAGCTTTGGAGATCTGACCCTCTGACAGCTTGTGACCGTGAGATGTAGTGTTCACAATAACATCTGTCTAAAAGGAGACATAAAACAAATACAGATGAATTATTAAAAGCTTCATGCTCTTGGAAAGGGTTTCTCTTTAGGTATTGAAAGTGAAGAAAGGTTTTCATAAAATATATATTTTTAAATCACATCCAATTTAACATGTAATGTAAGAAAATAATAAAAAAATCAATTAAAACAGAAAAAGTTAACTTCAAGTTGTAACCTAAATCATTGCATCAAAGGAAAACATCCACAACAAATTCAACAATAAATTGATGCTTGTTTCATGCAAAATACAATATAACTGCTTTCCTTATATATTCTTACCCGCTGTTCCTCAATTTTACCCTTCTTCAGGGTCATTGTGACATTGTTGACTTGAACAGTGGTTGTTGAGATGTTGGGGGCACCTCTCCCATGGCTTCCACCTGCAGAGCTGTATGATTTTGTTGTGGTGGAGAGAAGTTTCTGACAGGCTCTGTGCATTTCTTGGACAGACATCGCATCATTGTTCACCAGGTGGATCTCACGTAGTGCATCTTTGTTTTGGTATGTCTTGTCATGGTATTCTTTCACTGTTGACACAATTACTTCTGCACATCGTTGCAAGGGGAAGTTGAACAAGCCAGAACTCAAAGCGGGAATCGCCACAGATTGCACACGATGTTGCCCTGTTTGTTTAAGGATGCTAATCACTGCCTTTTCCAGTTTGGGCTCAGCCTGAGAAACCATGGCTGAAGTTGGATTTTGTGATAGACATGGGCCCACAGCATGAATGATCATTTTGCACGGTAGGGCTCCACCAGCAGTGGCAACTGCGTCACCGGTTTTCAATTGACCTTTCTGTTTAATGTATGCATCACTCTCTTGCTGGATCACTGGGCCACCAGCTCTGGACAGTGCAGATGCAAGGCCACCATAATGTTGAAGTTGGTCATTAGCATCATTGACCACAGCATCCACTCGGAAGCTGGTGAGATCAGCTTTCCATACAGACACTTTCAGGCCCTTGTCCAGCACAACAGAAAACCTCTCCTCAGGAGGAACGGTTGGTTTCCTGTTGCCGGAATTCATACTTGAACCCACACCATAGAATTCAGCCTTACATCCAAATTTGCTTTGGACTACATCTCTCAGAAGCGGGCCATATTTTTTCGCAATGCTGATCGAGTCTCCATGAAGACGCACATCCAATTGGCTGGCCATGGTTTCACTCAGGCAATCAATCTATGGAGAAATGGGTCAAATAAAGTAATGACAAATATGCAGTACCATATTGAACGTCGAGATGTCATGTCTGAGGATCACACACATCAACTGTGAAACAAAAGTGAAAGCATTTTGGTTCACAGTTGAGTTTTATGATTACAAGTAAATTCTAAAACAAAATAAGCCGTTTTATTTATTTATTTTATTCATTTTTTTAATGTTAATCTCGTCATCGCAGTAATACTCAAGTCCGGGGACCAGGGACTCAAGGGGATCTTGGGGGTGTTCCAAGAGTTAATTATGAGCACATTTATGAATTAATTAATTAACTTTATTCGTATGGCGCCTTTAGCTCTGTTCCACAGCACCATTGCTTCTATGATTCTGCCTGGCATTGTCCACTGCAAGGCAGAAGGGTGTTGTGGAACACAGAGCTATAGCACCTTTCCAAACAAAGTTACAAAGTGCTTCTTTATCTTTATACACTCTCAGAGTTACATTAACATTGATTTTATGGCAGTACAAGTCTTCTCTCATTGGGATCTCTGGCATATCTTTTGACATATGGGAGGGTTAATCAGTGGGGGGTTAATTGTGTCAAACAATTTGACATGAAAAAGGTTTGTCCTGGGAACCATTTATTGCA
>CM076978.1:42458479-42493479 GCA_039105355.1 Benthosema pterotum | reverse complement strand
AGCAAATCTGAGAGAGAGAGAGAGAGAGAGAGAGAGAGAGAGAGAGAGAGAGAGAGAGAGAGAGAGAGAAACTGATTGGACACACTAGTTAAGAATACACTTGTTTATGTGGGAAACCTGCTTAGTCACATGACTAGCAGGAAGTACAAAACTGTTCTCCTTCCTGGTAGAGGGCCATTTTGATTTTGCCAGAGAGGCTGCATGCTGTTCCCCTCACAGGGTGAAGGAGAGAAACCTGGTAGGCCTTGTTTGTTGGCTGCTATGTCGCTGGTGGCTTTTGTTTGAGCACATGTATGATGCTGCTAGCGTTTTCTTTTAGCCCTTTTTAGTTTGATATTGTTTTATTTGATTTAAATGTATACATCTATTTATTTTCAGTGTTTACCACAAACCCATGAATGATGATCGCTGCTATTGTGTATAGACACATGGAGATACGGGTAAAACAGTATACATTTTATGCATTTTTATGAATCTACACAGTACATGTAAACCAGGTTTCAGTTTGTAACACTCTGTCTTTTCTTTTAGCCGTTTATGTGATGACCCTGCTGCCCTTACCCGCATTGGTTGTGCTATTGTATACGGGTGTTACTGCAAACCAAAGTAGGTTTTATTGTCCCTTTAATGATTTTAATACAATGTTTGTGTAATCAAGTACTAGGGCTGGCAACTAATATGTTTTTGTATTCCTTTAAAGGGACCAGTCCAGCCACTGTTTTCCACTGTTTGTTTTAGGTTTTATTTTGCTTATTTAAATAATTTCATTCATATTTCGGGCAATTAAGCAATAGTAGCCTATAGTAGATGCCGCAATGACTTGTTTTTAATTGTGCTCTCTCTTTTGTTACAAACGTCTATATTGTAACCTTGTTAAAGGCTGGGTCCGCTCCTCTGCACATTAGCACTTTCTCTGCTTTTGGAGCTGCACTGTGGGACATCCGGTTTTTATTGGTGTGTATTTGGTAAAGTTTGCACTGCATGTTTTGTATTGATTTGTTGTTTTATAGTTTTGGTGTTTGGCCTGTCCCCTCTTTCCCTCCAGTTTTGGAAGTTAGTTTGTGCACGGGCCGACCCGCCCTTCTTAATGAGAGCCAATTATGCTGTAGTCACTTTATTGCCTTGTTGATCAAGTACTGTATACACTCGCCACTTTATTGTCTTACCATGCCTGGTCAAGTCAGTTGATGTATACACTAGCCACTTTATTGTCTTATCGCGCCGGGTTAAGGCAGTTATACACAGGTCACTTTATTGTCTTATATTGCCCTAGTTTTAATGCCTTTGTGATTAAATTCTTTAATAAAGATGTTAACCTTTTCTGCACAATGCCTCGTGTAAATTGTTCCTGTTAAAGGGGAAGTTGGTCACTACTACAATTGTGTTCTAGGGGTTCCTCCTGCCCCCCAAATAAGCAGGAGGTGGCGTAGTCAGGCTACAAACAGCACCCAGTTACTACATTATGGCGTAGTCGGCAGGACTTTCCTTAAGAGGCATTGTGTGTGAAATTCAGTTTAGTTGTTTTGATTTATTTTTGAGTGGAAAACAGTGGTTGGTGTTGGACGGCGGAAGAAGGCTCCTGGACTGAAAATCGACCCGTCAAGAGAAGCCAAAGGCCTCCAGCACATTCTGGACATATGTATAAATTTTGCCCAACTAACTTTTGTCTCATTGTAGAGAAGTGTTAAACTGTGCTGCTACAATGAGTGGGGACGAGGGGATGGAGGAACTTTTGGCTCTGCGTGAGGAGGTGCAGAGGCTGCGAGTGGCTAACGAGCAGCTCACTACTGAAGGAAGAGGTGCCAGCTTAGAACCAGGTACTATGACTCCTACTTCCAATGCAAATTCTGGCGGGTTCACCCCCAGCAGAAATTTGGCACCACTAAATGTGGTTGCACCACAAGCTGAACGTTTTGTCTACATTCAGAGAGAGAGAAAATGTCCTCATTTCTCAGGCTCCAAAGCCAGAGCCGACTTATCTATTCATGATTGGATCGAGAATGTAGAGTCATGTTTGCGAGATCGGCATATGAGTGCCAGAGAGAAGGCCCTCTTCCTTTATGATCACTTGGAGGGGGAAGCAAAAGCAGAGATTCGATTTCGTTCATTAGCAGAGCGGGAGCAGCCAGATACCATATTGGCCATTTTGAAAGAGCTCTATGGTTCCTCCTCCTCTTTGTTAGCCTGCAGAAAATGTTCTTTGATCGAAAACAGAAAGAGGGGGAATCTCTAAAAGAGTTTTCTCATTCTCTGTGTGGCGTTAATTGAAGATATAAAACGAGCTTATCCAAATAGGTTGACAGACCCTGAGACACTTGTTCGAGATCAGTTTTTAGAACATGTGCGTGATGTGTCCTTGCGACGTGAGTTAAAGAGCATTGTAAGGCAACGTCCAATGATTTCTTTCTTGGCTTTAAGACAGGAAGCCATTAAGTGGGTGGAGGAGGGGGAGAGGCCTTCTGGGCAAACTCGGGCTAGTCTCCATCACTGTGGGGCTGATGTTGATGTAGAGGGGGCTTGCCATGTAGTGGGAGTTGGGAGGGCCTCAGAGCTTTCAGTTTTGCAGGAACAATTCAAACACCAGCAGTCTCAAATTGACAGCATTATGAAAAGTCTCTCTAAAATTGAGCGTGCATTAGAGCAGCCTGCTGCTCGTCCCTATAAGCCCAATCTCCAGTTTACCCCAGAAGGTCTGCCCATCTGCCTCCGTTGCCAGAAGCCCGGACATGTCCTCCGCCAGTGCCGCCAAGGGCCGAGGCCACGAGCGTCCAGCGTGCCCAGTGTACAGTCTGAACCAGAACCAGCCTCTGCTGCTGTAGGATCCTCAGGTACCGGTTTTGTCCATAGTACAAATGTTGATGAGAATTCCCAACCTACACAGTTCCCACCCTCTGTAGACACTGTACGGCAGCTTATAGGTAGATGCCCCGAAGTAGAGTGGAGATGGGTGGGGTTATGGTGAAATGCTTGCTGGATACAGGTTCTATGGTCACTACCATTTCCGAGTCACTTTTCAATGATGTATTCAAGCCTTGGGGTGATGATAAACTTAAGTCTTGTGGGTGGTTGGCTTTGAAGGCCGCTAACGGGCTAGCTATCCCCTATGTGGGATATCTAGAGTTGGACGTCCAGGTGCTGGGTAAAACTATTCCAAAGCGTGGGATTTTGGTTGTCAAAGATACTGCTTGCACACCACAACAGCACACCGTCCCAGGGTTATTGGGCATGAATGTAGTCATAGAGTGTTACAGGGAACTATTCATTGAACATGGGGAAGCTCTTTTTGCCTCGTTATCTTCCATTCAGGTAGATGCAAGCTGGGGGTCAGTCCTCCGCCACTGTCATAGGCTAGAAGCCTGTCCAGTACTGCCTGAGGGCCGTGTCCGTGTTTTAGACAAGGCAGGGGAGTTTATACCAGCAGGATCTGTAAAATTTGTCCAAGTTAACTGTCCAAAGGTCCCCCATGCCCCTACTAAAGCCATGCTGTTGGAGCCTGGTGGCTCAGATCTTGCCCCTGGCCTGTTGATGTCCCCCGCCCTTGTTACTGTCACAAATGGTGTAGCTTATGTACCTGTGGTTAATGTCGGAGCCACAGGGGCCACCGTTCACCCCAAGCAGGTATTGGGCATGTTGCACTCTGTTGAAGGGGTGGAAGAACCACAATTACATTTTGATGAGGGGAACAAAGAGGTCGCTCATGTGTCTCTGGTTGGTGCATATGCTGCAGGAGGGCACCCACCGACTATCCCTGACTCCATTGCAGCATTGCACTGGCCAGACCTACCCCCTGTAATAGAAAGACAGGCAAAGGAGTTACTGGGGAGGTATAGTGATGTCTTTGCCAAACGGGAGGGAGATTTAGGGTGCACTGATGAAATTACCCACGAAATACCCCTTCTTGATGAGACCCCTGTTCGTCAAAGGTATAGGAGAATACCCCCTACACAGTGGCAGGCTGTTAAAGACCACATTAAACAGCTCCTTGATAGTAAAGTGATCAGGGAGAGCAGCAGCCCTTACGCATCCCCTATTGTCTTGGTGAAGAAAAAGACAGGAGAGTTGAGGATGTGTGTGGACTACCGGCAGCTTAACTCTAGAACAAGGAAGGATGCTTACCCCTTGCCCCGCATCGAGGAATCTTTAGATGGCCTTTCTGGTGCTCAATGGTTTTCTACTATCGACTTAGCAAGTGGTTACCATCAAGTCCCTGTAGCTGAAGCAGACAAACCAAAGACAGCCTTCTGTACACCTTTTGGCCTCTTTGAATTTGAACGAATGCCGTTTGGCTTATGCAATGCTCCTGGCACCTTTCAGAGGCTCATGGAGAGGATATTTGGCGACCAGAGCCTTCAGTCGGTTTTGTTATTTTTAGATGACGTAATTGTCTTTCTCCACTTCGCTTGAGCAGCACTTGACAAGGCTGGAGATGGTCTTCAGCCGGCTCCAACAGAAGGGTCTGAAAGCAAAACTGAGCAAATGTCACTTCTTCAAGACAGAGGTACAGTACCTTGGACATCGGGTGTCCAGGGAAGGAGTGTCGACCGACCCGGAGAAGGTCTCTGCGGTAGCGAACTGGAGGCGGCCACAAGATGTCTCAGAGGTTCGTTCTTTTCTTGGCTTCTGCAGTTATTATCGCCGTTTTGTTAAAGGCTTCGCCCAGTTAGCTGCCCCGTTACATCAACTGGTGGCTGATGTCATCCGAGTGGCTAAAGAGACCAGAAAGAGGCCAGGCGCGGTCCTGCTCAGTATGTGGACCGAGGCGTGTGAGAGAAGCTTCAGTGACCTGAAAAAGATGCTCACAAGTACACCCATTTTAGCCTTCGCAGATTTTACTAAGCCCTTTGTTCTGGAAATTGATGCTAGTCACCAGGGCTTAGGAGCGGTGCTTTCACAAGAGCATCAGGGCAAGTTAAAGCCAGTGGCTTACGCTAGTCGGTCATTAAGAGGTTCTGAGCGAAATATGGAGAACTATAGTTCTATGAAATTGGAGTTCTTAGCCTTGAAGTGGGCCCTGTCCGAGAAATTCAGAGACTACTTGCTGGGAAATAAATGCACAGTGTACACTGACAATAACCCCCTAAGTCACTTCCAGACCCTGAAACTGGGTGCCGTCGAACAACGGTGGGCAGCCCAACTGGCCTCTTTTGACTTCACAGTGCACTACCGTCCCGGAAAGAATAATGCAAATGCTGACTCTCTCTCCCGCCAGTACAGTGACCCAGCGACCCAGTGTGAAGAGCCCGAGCCACACAACCCAGAGGAAGCTGATGTGGTGGTGACACAGTTGCAGATCGGAGCCTTACCCAGTAGATCAACAGCTGAACTAGTAACCTTACAGGAGGATGATCCAGTTTTAAAAGTTTTTCTCCCTTTCTGGAGGGCAGGGAGGCCACCAAGTAAGGACGAGCGAGAACAGCTCCCAGATGTGGTTCGTAACCTACTTCGCCAGTGGGATCGCATCATTGAGAAAGATGGCCTGTTGTACCGACAGATCAATGCACCGCAAGGAGGTTTGCTCACACAATTTCTCCTTCCCACATGTCTCCACCAGGAGCTCTTTAACAGTATTCATGACCAACATGGACACCAGGGTGTACGAAGGACTACTGATTTGGCAAGGCAAAGGTGCTACTGGCCAGGGATGGGGGCAGACATTGAAAGGTACTGTCAGAACTGTCAGCGCTGTGTACTCTCCAAGGCTGTTCAGCCGGGAGTAAAAACTTTTCAGGGTGCACTCCTTGCCAGAGAGCCACTGGAGGTCCTCGCCATTGATTTCACTCTGCTGGAATCTGCAACAGATGGGAGGGAGAATGTGCTTGTTATGACTGATGTTTTCTCTAAATACACACAGGCTGTGCCGACTAAAGACCAGAGTGCTGTGACGGTGGCAAAGGTTCTGGTTGATGGCTGGTTTATGCGCTTCGGGATTCCAAAGAGGATACACTCGGACCAGGGTCGGCAGTTTGAGGGTGCCCTGATCCGCCAACTCTGCCAAGTATACGGTATTGAGAAGTCCCGGACCACAGCTTACCATCCACAGGGAACGGACAGTGTGAGAGATTCAACAGGACACTCCATGACCTGCTTCGATCCCTTCCACCTGACAAGAAGCGAATGTGGCCGAAGTACATCTCCCAGTTAATATGGTCATACAACACCACAATCCACCGTTCCACAGGACATTCTCCGTATGCTCTATTGTTCGGGGTACCACCCCGGTTACCCATAGACTTTCTCCTGGAGGCGGATGATTCTGCAGAAACGGGATCCTGGGATGAGTGGGTCCAGCAGCACCAGGAACGTCTTCAGCTGGCTCGAGACCTTGCCCGTAAGAACCTTGGAGAAGCAGCAGAGTACCGTCAGCAACACCACAATCAACAGGTGCGCGACCCAGGCTTCAAGGTGGGCCAGTTGATCTATCTGAAGGACCACCGTGGCCAAGGGCGTAGGAAGATCCAGGATGTCTGGTCACCAGTCCTTTATCAAGTGGCCAGAGTGCCAAATGCACCAGGTGAGCCTTACACTGTCACACTGGCTGATGGCACCGGTAACGTGCGACGGGTCAACCGCACAGAGATGAGGGCAGCACACGTTGAGGCACTACCACCTGTACCAGTGGTGCCGGAGCCACCCCCACGGCCTAGCGACCGTAATGACCCTGAGAGTGAAGAGGAGAGTGAAGAGGACGACACCCCGGCAGGGATGGGTAGGGAAATACTCACCCAGCCTGCAGCCGCAGCTCAACCAGATGCCCAGCCACTTGTCCTTGAAAGAGCGGGGAGCACTGGGGTGGATCACGAGGCTCCTGAAGGTGACATTTCATCCCATAGTGAGCAGGAGACATCATCCCTTCGACGCAGCACCACCCGACCACTGCTGGGAAGCATGCAAACCCACACAACCTGCCAAGGTCAGCCGTGTCAAGTCACATTGTGGGGATGGTAAGGGCTGCTGCTCCAGACATGGCTAGTAATTCACAGTTTAGGCCATGGGTTAACTAGGTTGATCGTCGGGGCGACGACAATTTTTGGGGGGGTGAATGTGGGAAACCTGCCTAGTCACATGACTAGCAGGAAGTACAAAACTGTTCTCCTTCCTGGTAGAGGGCCATTTTGATTCTGCCAGAGAGGCTGCATGCTGTTCCCCTCACAGGGTGAAGGAGAGAAACCTGGTAGGCCTTGTTTGTTGGCTGCTATGTCGCTGGTGGCTTTTGTTTGAGCACATGTATGATGCTGCTAGCGTTTTCTTTTAGCCCTTTTTAGTTTGATATTGTTTTATTTGATTTAAATGTATACATCTATTTATTTTCAGTGTTTACCACAAACCCATGAATGATGATCGCTGCTATTGTGTATAGACACATGGAGATACGGGTAAAACAGTATACATTTTATGCATTTTTATGAATCTACAGTACATGTAAACCAGGTTTCAGTTTGTAACACTCTGTCTTTTCTTTTAGCCGTTTATGTGATGACCCTGCTGCCCTTACCCGCATTGGTTGTGCTATTGTATACGGGTGTCACTGCAAACCAAAGTAGGTTTTATTGTCCCTTTTAATGATTTTAATACAGTGTTTATGTGTATTCTAGTACTAGGGCTGGCAACTAATATGTCTTTGTATTTCTTTAAAGGGACCAGTCCAGCCACTGTTTTCCACTGTTTGTTTTAGGTTTTATTTTGTTTATTGAAATAATTTCATTCATATTTCGGGCAATTAAGCAATAGTAGCCTATAGTAGATGCCGCAATGACTTGTTTTTTTGTGCTCTCTCTTTTGTTACAGACGTCTATATTGTAACCTAACCTTGTTAAAGGCTGGGTCCGCTCCTCTGCACATTAGCACTTTCTCTGCTTTTGGAGCTGCACTGTGGGACATCCGGTTTTTATTGGTGTGTATTTGGTAAAGTTTGCACTGCATGTTTTGTATTGATTTGTTGTTTTATAGTTTTGGTGTTTGGCCTGTCCCCTTTTTCCCTCCAGTTTTGGAAGTTAGTTTGTGCACGGCCGACCCGCCCTTCTTAATGAGAGCCAATTATACTGTAGTCACTTTATTGCCTTGTTGATCAAGTACTGTATACACTCGCCACTTTATTGTCTTACCATGCCTGGTCAAGTCAGTTGATGTATACACTAGCCACTTTATTGTCTTATCGCGCCGGGTTAAGGCAGTTATACACAGGTCACTTTATTGTCTTATATTGCCCTAGTTTTAATGCCTTTGTGATTAAATTCTTTAATAAAGATGTTAACCTTTTCTGCACAATGCCTCGTGTAAATTGTTCCTGTTAAAGGGGAAGTTGGTCACTACTACATTGTGTTCTAGGGGTTCCTCCTGCCCCCCAAATAAGCAGGAGGTGGCGTAGTCAGGCTACAAACAGCGCCCAGTTACTACATTTACAATAGTGGCCAACTTGTTCATTTCATTTAGGCATTCAAATGCATACAAAACAACTACTTCAGTAAAATCAGAAGCAGCAAATCATGGAGGTAAAATAATAGTGGAGGTAAAAAGGGAAAAGTGAAATGTACAAAGAGGAGAGAGGGGGTGGGTGGGAGGATTGTATATACATTTTTGTTTTACAGGGGCCAGTTTCGAATTGCTATCTGTACAGTAGACCTGCACTTTGCACCCGTTTGTGGAACACACTACCAACAGTCATTAAGACATGAGAATCCCTTGACTCCTTCAAAACCACTCTCAAAGGGCTTTTACTTTGAGAACAGGCTTTGAGAACTTTGAGAACAGACAAAACAGGCAAACATACAGATCAAAATGAGTAAATGACCATTAATCTTCTACATTCTGCCTAAACCCAACCCTCCCCTAACCTCTATAAAACTATATGCCTATAAGCCATTGAGTCTATTGTGTTTAGTGTGACACAAATCTCACCCAATCAATAGTGCAGGATAGGGCAGTAGTGCTCATTATTTTGGTTGCATAATTCAATCCCACATGTTTATTCAATTCATCCTGTTCTCTCTCCTGTTTGGGTGAAATTATCCTAGCAAGTGACCTGAGGTCTATTTTTATTTACTAAATAGCTGGAGAGATGGCAAGACCCCATGTTGGTGTACAAACACTACACTACATACAGTATAGTAATGATTACTGTACATACTTCATGATTTGTCTACTAAAAAACACATAGGCCTAAGAACAAAAATATGTCACCGGTGCTGCCACTCAGTACTGTACTCTATCGTTGTTGGAGTATAGGACTTATAATATGTCCCTGGGCTGGGACCCATGTAAAAGACTACCCATGGGTACTGGGATGTTGAATCGCAATCTCTACTTATATAACAGAATCAAACAAACTAACAAACCTGCAATCAGTGCGATTCTTCTTTTTCCTTTTTTGTGTTTTGTGCCACCTTTAACAAAAGCTTTGGACTACATTGTGTCATGTAACAGGAACTCATTCGGAGGGACTGGATGTTCAAGCTCGTGGGAAAGGAGACTTTCAATGTGGGCAACTCTGACACCAAGGCCACCATCAACATAGATGCGGTGAGCGGGTTCGCATACGAATACACCTTGGAGATCAACGGGAAAAGCCTGAAGAAGTACATGGAGAACCGGTCAAAGGTCACCAGCACCTGGGTGCTCAACTTGGACGGTGTTGACTGTAGGGTGGTCCTGGGTAAGCACATCTGTATCAAATGGCCATTATTTACTGGGCAATTGAGCCACGGACCGTCATTTGAGTAGTATAGTTTGTTATTGTTGGAATCGTGTTGAATATTGACTGGATTTATTCATTATTTATTGGATTTAGTCGGAATGTGTATAACATCACACCATTGGTTCTCAAAAGTGAGGTTCAAGGACCCGATGAAAATGAGCAACATTTAACCACTTTAACACAATTTTATCTTTAACCAGTTTTTAAGCCTATTTTGTTGCTCAGCTCTTCAAGCTTAGTACAGCACTGATGCAATGATTGTGATTGAACACTTAACTTAATTTTTGTTACTCTATCACTAAACACGGCTATATTTTACCCAATGTAAAGTATTTAATAAAAAAAATCTCATCACAATATATGAAAGTAGCAAAACATGGCAACTCGTGACATTTTACAAAAAATATATATATTTCATGGGGGGCTATCATGGAGGTACAAAATTGGAGAAAAATGTGCATTTGGTCTTCTTCTTCTTCTCCTTTGGTCCAAACACTCCTAAGACCTGTCTGATTGGTCCAGTGAAGAAAAAAAAGGAAAAATAAAAAGTCCTTTGTGGGTGAATGTTTTTTTTTTTATTACACTATCACTGAACACGGGTGAAATTCACCTGAAACCTTCCTTGATAAAAATGTTATAGTATAGTAAAAGCAAAGTAATTGGGGAAAACAAAACAAAGATATCGATATATGAAATCGCAACAATGTTTTTTTTTTTTTTTTTTGTAGTTGTGATAATGTGTCTGAATTTTCTGAATGTTAAATGCATTATCTTTATACTGGTTATTCTACATTCTTTAAATAAAGAGCAAACCTCACATTCAAACTGCAATTCAGATTTTATTTTTTTATTTCAGTGTTTCAGATTCACTATACTCTGCTTTCGGTTATTACAAAAAATGTAGTCATTGTCTTGCATAAATTGTTTTGTTACTCCGTAAATCATACTAATCTCACAAAATAACCATTGGACTTTCTTTGAAGGCACATGGAATTTGCATTATTTTAATTATTTATCACATAGTAATCCTGAATCACTAGATTTGACATATTAATAGGAATTTACTTATATATAGCATACATGGACAATCAAACCCTTCACCTAAAAATGTATATAACAAGGTTATCAAAGATACAGTATATAACATAGTGCCTTTCCCTCAGTAGCTCCTCAAGATAGGATACTTAGCCAGAATCCAATAATTCAACATAAACAATAAAAATCACTACCTCAGAGGCATTGAACAAGATCACAGAAATCACATTATTAATCATTTAACAAAAGAAGGGGGGGGGGTATCCCCAGCATATTCTCATCCTTAGTTACTGAGAATCGTGCAGATGATAATGTACTCTGGCAAAGCTTGGTGGCCATTGAAAATGACAGATATATCGCTTTTATCTCCTTTTAAACTGTCGTAGCGACAGAGTGGATCATCATTGAGAGGAGGTGGCACAATCAAACCTGGTTCACCAAAGGCGGCATTCCCTGTCAACACCTGGGCCTCCACAAAATACAGATACTTCCCTTCCATGCCTTTCCACACGTCCATGGCCTCATCCACTTTGCCAGTGAAGTAAATTCCATCTCCATACAGTGGGTCTGTGCATGGAAGAATTATTTTTATTTAAAACAAATCCATTCTTTTCTCCATTACTACATGACCAAAAGGGAAGAAAACAAAACAGAATTAATGTCACCTGTGCAATTTGTAAAGGATTAATAAACATACCATCAGGTGGTGCATATTCCCTCTGGAATCCAACATGGCTGACCATGTTGCAGAACTGCCCGCGTATGCGTTGGTACATTCTTCGTTGGTTTGCAGGCTGTAGTTGTTTTCGCTTCAGCTCAAAGTGCTCCTTCAGAGCGCGGTTCTCCACCTGGTCAACCTAATGGCATTGCAGATTAATTAAAAGCTAAACTTGTGGTCAAGCAATTTTGTGACTAAGAGAGCTTCCACAACAGTAAATCAATTAAATATATTGTATATTTGGTCAAGTAATATGTTCTTTTTTTCTTTTTAAACGGTGGCAGTCCATTTGGAATGATATACTGTAGACTGAGAAACATGTTGTGTTGACTTCTCTTACCCTGACTACTTTCAGCCCACATTTCCGCATCATTGGATCATTGGCTCTGTCGCGGAAGACATGACCGGACTTCTCACATGCCCTTCTTTCATACGACACAAAGTTGCGTGGGTCCAGGGCGGTCATCAAGCCCGCTTCCTCATTTACAAAGTCCTTCTGGGCTTTGCAGAGCATGGCCTCCACTAACAACGCAGCACCTGTGACATCTTCGTATGATTCCCCTTTTACCATTACACCAGCACGGCCTTTGTCAAAGAACTCCTCAATAAAGACGCCTTGTTTGGCTTCATTGTGCAACTGTTGGAACTCTTGCTTCCCAAAGTACTGGAGGAAGTTGTTTTGCACAACGACATAGCCTTCTGAATTGAAAAGAAGTTGTTCCAGCCATTCATTGGCTTCCCGTGTTTCTTCATCAGATGCATTGGTCAGCCTGATCTGGGGACTGGGAGTCACACCAGCATGCGCCTGACTGACAGGGCTGTGCTCAACTCCTGATTAAAAAGCATGCATGAGAAAGACAATTCATTTTGCATGCTGGAATTGATATTTAGTTTCCATTATGGCATATGGCACAATATGATGTTTGCCCTTACCTTG
Source organism: Benthosema pterotum (assembly GCA_039105355.1). Lineage (NCBI taxonomy): Eukaryota > Metazoa > Chordata > Actinopteri > Myctophiformes > Myctophidae > Benthosema > Benthosema pterotum. The sequence continues at coordinate 42,481,098 of CM076978.1, read as the reverse complement.
TGAGGAGCTAGGAGGAAAACCAGATGACCTGGTTTGGAGAGATTTCAGCTCATCCTCAAAAGCCTAGAAAGAGGGTGATCATGTTGTTTGGTAAACTGCTTCATTGCTTTTGTAACCATTTAAAAACACTTCATACAAATGAAATATTTGTATTATTAAGAACAATTTGTCATGAACCAATATTGAAAACACTGTTTACCTTAAATGTGACAATGTCATCAGGAAAAATGACAATGTCAATGTCCATGTTAACTTGGTATTTATTGGCAAATGTCACCACTTCCCTTGTCATTATCTTGGCGACCTCAGTTCCACTGAATCCCAGTAGCCCAGTACCAATGGCTGGAAAGGCTATTGACTTGTGTTCTTTATTGGCTGCCAGGCATAAGCACTCCCATATTGCTTCAGAAAGATTCTGAAATGGAGGATAAATATTTAATAAACAAGGAGACAAGCTAGCAAGTATGCCATGATCACACACTGTAATGTGATGTGAAATTTGCATTTCATGCCAGTTGAAATGATCTGAAAGAAATGTTGAACTCATACTGTACCTGTTTTGCTTTATAGTGGCTACTACGAACACACAATGTGTGATACACCTCTTTGCAATGTAGCTCGTATCCTCGTGTCACGATGACAGATTTCTGACCAAGTGTCGATTTTTGTCCATTTCATTTTGTATTTCTCGACCAGCTTTTTGTAAAATGGCTTTGGAGATCTGACCGTCTGACAGCTTTTGACCGGGAGATGTAGTGTTCACAATAACATCTCTCTAAAAGGAGACATAAAACAAATACAGATTAATTATTAAGTTTCATGCTCTTATAAGGGTTTTCTCTTCAGCTATTGAAAGTGAAGAAAAGTTTTTGTATTTTTTAATCACATGCAATTTAACATGTACTGAAATGTTAAATAAATAAATAAATAATATAAAATGAAAAAAAAAAAAAAAAAAAAAAAAAAAAGTTCTGTTGGGTTACAAGTTGTAAACTAAATCATCACAAAAAAAGGAAAACATCCACAACAAATTCAACAATAAGCTGATGCTTGTTTTATGCAAAATACCATATATATATACTTATACATTCTTACCCGCTGTTCCTCAATTTTACCCTTCTTCAGGGTCATTGTGACATTGTTGACTTGAACAGTGGTTGTTGAGACGTTGGAGGCACCTCTCCCATAGCTTCCAACTGCAGAGCTGTATGATTTTGTTGTGGTGGAGAGAAGTTTCTGACAGGCACTGTGCATTTCTTGGACAGACATCGCATCATTGTTCACCAGGTGGATCTCACGTAGTGCATCTTTGTTTTGGTACGTCTTGTCATGGTATTCTTTCACTGTTGACACAATTAGTTCTCTGCCGATCGATGCAAGGGGAGTTGAACAAGCCAGAACTCAAAGCGGGAATCGCCACAGATTTCAGACCATGATTCTTCACTTGTTTAAGGATGCTATCCACTGCCTTTTCCAGTTTGGGCTCAGCCTGAGAAACCATGGCTTGAGTTGGATTGGGTGATAGACGTGGGCCCACGGCATGAATGATCATTTTGCACGGCAGGGCTCCACCAGCAGCGGAACTGCGTCACCGTTTTTCAATTCACCGGTTTTCAATTGTTTAATGTATGCATCACTCTCTTGCTGGATCACTGGGCCACCAGCTCTGGACAGTGCAGCTGCAAGGCCACCATAATGTTGAAGGTGTTTATTAGCGGCATTGACCACAGCATCCACTTGAAGCTGGTGAGATCAGCTTTCCATACAGACACTTTCAGGCCCTTGTCCAGCACAACAGAAACCTCTCCTCAGGAGGAACGGTTGGTTTCCTGTTGCCGGAATTCATACTTGAACCCACACCATAGAATTCAGCTTTACATCCGAATTTGCTTTGGACTACATCTCTCAGAAGCGGGCCATATTTTTTTGCAATGCTGATCGAGTCTCCATGAAGACGCACATCCAATTGGCTGGCCATGGTTTCACTCAGGCAATCAATCTATGGAGAAAAAATGAGTCAAATAAAGTCATGACAAATATGTAGTACAAGTACCATATTGAAAGTCGATATGTTATGTCTGAGGATTGACATCAAAACACATCTCACAAAAAGATCTGAAACAAAAGTGAAAGCATTTTGGTTCACAGTTGAGTTTTATGATTACAAGCAATTTTTAAAACATAATGAGCTGTTTTATTTATTATTTTATTCATTGTTTATGTTAATCTCTTCATCGCAGTAATGGCAATTGTTTTGTCCACTGCTCAAGTCCAGGGGCCCAAGGGGATCTTGGGGGAGTTCCAGGGGTTAATTATGAACACATTTATGAATTAATTCATTAAATAATTAACTTTATTTGTATAGCACCTTTAGCTCTGGTCCATAGCTCCACTGCTTCTATGATTCTGCCTTGCAGTGGACACTGCAAGGCAGAATCATAGAAGCAATGATGCTGTGGACCAGAGCTATAGCACCTTTCCAAACAAAGTTACAGAGTGCTTATTTATACACTCTCAGAATTACATTAACATTGATTTTACGGCAGTACAACTCTTCTCTCATTGGGATCTCTGAATATTTTTGACATATGGGAGGGTGAATTAGTGGGGGTTAATTGGTGTCAAACAATTTGACATGAAAAAGGTTTGGCCTGGGAACCACTTAGCCTCGACACCCAGGCTTTCATTTTAGGAACCACTGGACTCCACTACACTGCTGGATTGCAGCTACATTGTAGCGTGTTGCCCAGTAGATGGCGCCAGATACCGCATCTGAGGCGAGTAGCTAGTAGTACTACTCGCAAAAACAATGCATCATGGTGACTGGACTGTATGTTTTCACTTTTAACTTACTAACTTACAGTCCAGTACAGTAAATACCGACTCAGTTTCCCTATGTCAACTTAATTGTCCCTGATACGCATATAAACGAACAGTCCCTAGCCTAGACTCGCTGCCTACCTACAGGGTTGTATTGTGTGAGTAACTAAAGAAGGAGAATTCATCGCCAAGAATGTAAACGGCGTTTACGCCCACATTAAACACAATTTGATTAGTTGTTGTTTGTTTTAATCTCCACCATCCGTCGTGCTTTACAATAATTAATAGATCAAAGTAACGATTAGCTTTATTATTATTATATACACACTTACCACCGGTCGAGTTCCCCAGCAGCAGCAGCAGCTCCCTGGCTGTCCCGAAAGAAACGAATAAACGCGAAAACGAAAGTGTACTGACTGAGATGACGCGCCCTCATCCAGCCAGCCAGGCAGGTAGTCATGGTGGTTCACATGATTCACGGCGGAACTTGCACATGTTTTACGCACTCGCTCCATTTAAAACGTCAACGTCTACATACACTTTAGATTTCGAATTCAGCGTGCCGTCCCCCGGAGCTACGGATGTTACAATCATTTTCGGATGTTGTTCAATATGAAGAAACAACATTTTGAATCCGATCGCTGGCCGCTTTCTCAAAAAAGCTATCGGATTTTGTGCAATACTCCACCCCGGCCGCTAGGGTCACGTAGTTGGAAGCATGGTGGAAAAGAACGGTCAAGAGACCGGCGAACTGATTAAAATGCTTTTTATTGAAAACAACAGAAACAGAGACGCTAAATACCCACCCGAGCAGAGTTCTAACATCCGTGTCCATGGGGAGAGCACTTTATATTTTAAATCTGAACGTTTATGTAACGTTGTAACTTGAGCGAGTGCGTAAAACAGGGTGAAATTTGCGCCATGACTGCCATTATGTTTCTTGTAGGCTATGTAACACAATAGCCAATTATTAACCAACCAAGCGGTGATACAGGTTTTATCTGTTTTAATTGCACAGTTTGTAATACCACTTCACCCTCTTATCTCGTCTCCTTGTGAACAGAAATACACGATAATCCTAACAGATCTATAGGCTACTTTGGAACAGGGGTTTTCAACCTTTTTGATACCATGGCCCACTATTTATTCTGCATTTTAGCTACGGACCACCACCATTTGATGTTGTGTTTGAGTTAATAGTCTCTCGAACCCAAAACTAGGAATTCTCAAGTTTGTGTCCACAATTTAGGAGAGATAACTGGCAAAACATGGGTTAAAAAATAACAATTTTCTAATTGTGTAGATTCATGAAAAATAAAGTAATTCAGAAGTTTAAACATAATTTCATTTCATTTTAACACTCAAGAGTTACAGATCTATAAGGGTCCATTTGTTTACCAAACTGTCCATCATTTAGCTGGGACCACCTGGAACTAGGTCCACTGGTGGTCCCCGCACTGGTTGAAAACCACTGGTTTATAATAACATTTCAATTTCTTATCTCGTCTCCTTGTGAACAGGCAGACACGGGTCTAGTCTATAAATGATTAAACATTTGTATCCTCTCAGGAAAAAAAATGAAAATGGGTGGAATTCCCCTTTAAAGCTGGTTTATACGTCGTCGTATGAAAGTGTTGCTCGCTGAAAATAGCCGATCTACAAGCCCACAGTGCGTCACGGTCGTCACGCGTGGTCGGCTTGTAGATCGGCTAAAATCACAGTCACTTCCAGAGAAACAAAAGTGAAAGCAACTAAAGCATTCATTCCCCAACTTCATTCCATCCCAGACAGACAGCCATGGCCGACGACTCGTACACGTACGAGTTGCTCGCCGAGATTGAAGGAAATAAAATCCCCAAACTGAAGAACAAACTAGTGAAATACTTTCAGAGTAAGAAATCCAACGGCGGCGACTGTCAGGTTGAATATGCTGAGGGCCAGGGAATCGCAAAACTTCGGTTCCGAACAGAGGAGGGTAGGCCTACGTTTTCTTTTCTGATTATGACTATGACTATGTTGCCTAATATTATAAAGGCAATTATATTTCACTCTCACGTAACATCTTGACAAAATATATTACTGGCAATATATTTATATATCGCCAGTATAATTTTATATTCCTATAGTAATTTTATAAATACATTAAAAACATAAAATAAAATACAGTGTATATTTCTTTGCAGTCAGACAAAGGGTTCTAGGGAAAGCTGCTCATCAAATCCTTTTGGATCAGGGTGGTGTTCTGAAGATAACGGTCCGTATACCTGATGATGACAGTTCAACTTCACCAAAACAGGTTGAGGTTGGTGACTATTATTGTCTAATAAAGAATAGACTACACAGTGGGCTACATCGATCGGCCTATAGCCTTCTGAAAATGTGTGACTGAAGTGGGAATGACCAAAGTTTTCTCTTTGCCTTCTAGAAAACACCTGCCGATGTCACCAACATCAAATGTAAGTAGGCCCAGCGTCATCTATTAAAAGAGTTGCGACATTGAGGGCGTTTCTTCAGTTTTAATAGGGACAAACAGTAGTTGGGAAATACGTTGTTTTCAACGAGGGCGCCTTAAATAAGAGTTTCTGCAATGTTTATGTTTTACTATATAGTAGGCTAAAGGCTAAATGGTACTTCTTTAGTCTTTATTTTAGGTCGTTTTGCAGTAATACTACTGCAAAACGTTTTAAAATAAAGGGATTTAACTTCCGATCCAGGACGTGTCCCAATTTGTTGTCCCCATTCTCATTAGAAGTCTATGTAGGAGATCCGCCATTGGGCTGACTCCATGAAGTGAACGGAGTTTGCAGAACTCTGTCTATAGGATACTCTTCTAGGACTTGTTTACCGAGCGCGCATGATGTGCGCAGGTCATGCGTGCCGTACGGTAAGCTCCGCGCGTACATTATTATTTTTTTCTGCTCCCTAGTTCCAATTTTTTAAATTTAAATTTGAACAAACATTGTATGAAATAAATGAAAGCCCATCATCATCACAGAGTAGCCTATTTCTTCAGAAAGATATGGAGGAAATGTGACAGCACCAGCCCGGTCTGCGAGGGAAATTACCAATCAGTGCATAGGCTATAACATTGTTCATATTACATTTTATTTTACTTCTAGTATGTAACACATGTTTTTTTTTTTCTAGTGTGTTGCTATAAGCCTCATTTTTATACTGAACAAAAGCAATTACTGAATATGTGGTGAATATTTATTTTTCCCTAAAAGCAAACAAATATAGCCTACCTGTCATTTGATTATATGTATAGGATCTCATCTTTATGTGGTTCTTAATTATATTTGCTTGTTAATGTAGGCCTAACAAACAACTGGTCTTCCTGTGGTTACAGGAATATATCCAGCACATACTATTGATCATTTATCAAAATAAAGCTTTATTATTCAACGACAGATTTATGTCTTTATAGCCCCACCTTTAAATGGTTAGCTTCAGAGAAAAAACGAATTGAGAAAGAAAGAAAGAAAGAAAGAAAGAAAGAAAGAAAGAAAGAAAGAAAGAAAGAAAGAAAGAAAGAAAGAAAGAAGTGGGATGCTTAGTTTCACTTTTGTTTCTCTCGAAATGAGAGCAAAATAAAAGTGAAACTGTTATTTTATCCACATGTAAGGGTTGGGTGGGGGATTCGTGACAAAACATTTTTTAAGGTAGACCACAAATGAGTTTTATTGGTGTGGTCGAACCACATTCTTTTACATATATGTGGGGGTTACTTGTTTGGGACATTTTTTATTGATATACTAGTCCTATAAGGGAAGGGTACCTCAAATTTTTCGTTGGCAGATGAGTTGATCTGATTGGATCTCAGCAACGACTGGCCTGTCCCATATGGAGAAAAAAAGAGAAAAAACTCTTGAAAGTGGCACCTTTCATACAAGCCACTTTAAAAAAAGACTACAGATCTTATATCTGTTTTGAATGTCATATATATACCGATAATTCTTATAAATTAGAAAATTATACATGTTTTATATGTTTTACTGGAGTTAAATGGAGTCGTCTTATATTCAGGGGCTATACTATTTGACATTCAATGTTCTTTTTTCTGTAAATGGGTCTTTAAAAATGAGGGGCGTCTTATAAATGAGTCGTCTTATATTCGGGACAATACGGTATATATATATATATATATATATATTTATATATAATATATATATATATTAATATATATATATATATATATATATATATATATAATATAATATATATATATATATATATACTACAGATATTAACTTTATTCTCTTATTTGAGGATGTAAGAAAGGTGCCATTTTCAAGAGTTTGGATATATTTTTCCCCCATGTGGGGTGAAAGGTTACTTGCAATTGTATCAGGCATACCCAAATTCTATACAGGTGTCAGCTCCAGCTTCATATATGGGATACAGTAAGGGTTATCAGAGCCGAACCATAGCCTTTTGTGCTGCCTGGTGCTAAACAAACGGCTAATAACACCGGGCACTGCAAGTCCCTGTGGGGCGTGTGGAACATGTGTGTCAAATTGGTGGGATGATGAATAGTTTCCCATGTTTGTAGTACAGACGTAACATGTTACAAATCGTACAAATAGAACTTCGACAATGCTCAGCCACTATACCCACAAACTGCAGATTCTGTTTTGTACAAACCCTTGTAAAGTTGTAATTGCCTTTCTGCTGCCAATAATACTTTGACCAGGAACATACCGGCAGGCCTATCTCCTCTCTGTGTAATATCAGAAGGATGGAGATAGCCAGGGATAGTTTAGATTTTTTGAAGTTCATTTGTATGAAATACTGTCCATTAATGTAGTGGTGTCAACAGTATTAATTGATTGTGATGGGAGTTCTGCTCTGGTTTTGGTGAATATTAAGTAGTTCTGGTCATTTTGTGAGGTTCACTGGGACCGCACAGTAAAAGCAAATTAATAATAATAATAAAAAAATGTAATTATTTGTAATTGTTGAATTATTTCTAAAATATTACTTTTTGATCCGCCTATTACAAGGAACTACTTTTTGGGTGTAGTGATATGGACACAAAAAACATAGTTCCGTGTGATAGAGGGGTCAAAAATGAATGAGGGACCTGCTAATATTTTAGAAATGGGTCAACAATACGAATTACTTTTACTGCGTGGCCCCAGTGACACCCACATAATGACTGGAACAACTTATTTACTATATTTCTACCAGTGTTGGGAATATTACTTTACCTTGTTAATATATTACTTATTAATTATTACCTTCATTTTAAAGCAATATATTATATTACAATATTACTGTCTGAGCAAGTGTAATATATTAATATTACTATTACATATTACTTAGAAAAAACTTTTTAACAAAATATCATTAAATATTTAGTGTCACTATTAATCAAATATGTAATATAATGTCACTGCTGAATGAATAATTTGATGACAAATGATAGAAAATAAGTAATTATTTAACTTCTGCAGTTGTCAAGATAATTTCACAAGAACATTTTCAACGAGACAGATTTACAGAAAGTAATATTGAAAGTAATGCAGTAATGCAGAAAGAAAAGTATAATATATTAGATTGTTTTGTTTCAGTAATATATTTATATTACAAGTTACTGCATTTTGGTAATATATTATGTAATATATTAAGTTACGTAGTGCACATGTCCCAACACTGATTTCTACTATATTTCACCAAAACTAGAGTTGACACGACTATATTAATGCTAAAGCATTTCATACAGCTTAACTTCAACTTATCCTGTTAAAGAGGTATTTCACTTTCAAAAAAAAGTTTAATCATTTTTCTTTTTCAGTATTTAGATATTTGAGGTTAATTCTAACTGCCCTGCCCCTTCCTATACAAACCCATTATAACTCAATCTTACCCAATCTACAACGTAATACCCAATCTTTTTTCGGGTAACTCATATCATCCTCCCAATACGTGAGATGGCTGAATTTTCATTTGCTGTTTCTCTTGAATCAGGATAGGCTAGACTGTGATTTGGGTAGGCTACAGCCTTCGTAACCTTCAACGAAGGCTTCAGCCCTTTTTGTTTTCGTAAGAAGGAACCACAATCACTTCATTCCTTGAGTCAGTTTTGATGTCTTCTTAGGTAAAAACTCTCTTTCGAATCCGAACCCTCTTTCTAATTCTAATGTGTGCAGCTTTTATGTTCATTATTCAGGGCAGCTCAACTTATTTTCTAGTTTTTAATTTTCTTTTTTTCGGATGAATTCTCTCTTGAAGGTCATTCTACAGTATTACTGTGATGAATTCAATTTCATTTCAATAACAGCCGATGCTGCCATAGAGAAGACACAAATACACAAAGGCCATCCCCATCCTGTTGCTGAACATCAGTCCCAGTCAGACAGCAGAGATGACCAGAGAGACGATGGAGAGGAACTGTGCTCCACTTCTGCTGTCATAAGAAACATTCCCCAGGACATGAGCGTCGAGACGTTAGAGTTGCTGGTAGAAAACATCTCAAAGTCTCCCTTCAGCCTGGAGATCCTGCCGGACAATCCATCTGCTGTGGTGACTTTCCAGAGTCCAAAAGGTTGTTTTATTTAATCGTTCTGATTGTATTCATCAATAATTCATCAAGAACAAATTCAAAACACATAATTCCCAGGATGCTGCTTATTAAGCTGAGTTCAAGGCATGTTGTCTGGGAGCCGATAGGCATGATTGCATTGATAAGCCGGAAAAATAAGACGGAAATACTCTATCAGCGTGGCTGTTTGACCTGTGTACGCATGGCGACGTGCTTGTGGTTATGTTTAGGATTAGGGTTAGAGGAGGCGAGTATCTTGACCAAAACGACTGCAATAAAGTAGGCAAATGTGCATTAAAAAAGGACGCTTATAAAGTGGCAGCTGGCAGACAGCCGTCAGCTAGCAGACAGCTGGCAGCCAACATGCCTGCTCGAGGAACTCTGCTTAATAAGCAGCCCACTGGTAATACTTGCTTGATTTTCGGTAGAATCCGCTGTTGGAATACTGGCACATTAAAGGAGAATTTCGGCCCAAAAGTTCTTTTTTATCTTTATTTGCAGTTAATTTCTTTGAAAAAAAGTGGCCCAGGTGTTATTTTGTGAAAATACTTATTTGTGGCTGTTTCCCCAACCCCAAAATAAGCTTATAATGGGGCCAATGGGCGTTGTGCAAGTTCACCTATATACATTGCTCCAAAATGCAGTTATTTTGCTATATATTGTGTCTCCACCATCTCAGCAGTGTGTTAACACTCACACTTTCACTTTTTTCAACAATGTTCAGCCATAAACCATGTGGCCACACCCCCAGCTTTTGAGCAGCTGAATCACTGCTTGAACAAAAGTGAAAGTGTGAGTGTTAACACACTACTGACATGTGGAGACACAATATATAGCAAAAAATTGCATTTTGGAGCGATGTATATAGGTGCACAACGCCCATTGCGCCATTATAAGCTTATTTTGGGTTGGGGAAACAGCCACAAATAAGTATTTTCACAAAATAACACCTGGACCACTTTTTTTCAAAAAAAATAAAAAAAATAACTGCAAATAAAGATAAAAAAAAGAACTCTTGGCCGAATTCTCCTTTAATGTGCCAGTATTTCCAACACGGATTCTACCGAAAATCAAGCAAGTATACCAGTGGGCTGCTTATTAATCAGAGTTCCTCGACCAGCATGTTGGCTGCCAGCTGTTCTGCTAGCTGACGGCTGTCTGCCAGCTGCCGCTTTATAAGCGTCCATTTTTAATGCACATTTGGCTACTTTATTGCAGTCGTTTTTGGTCAATATAACTCGCCTCCTCTAACTCTAATCCTAAACATAACCACAAGCACGTCGCCATGCGAACACAGGTCAACAGCCACGCTGATAGAGTATATCCGTCTTATTTTTCTGCAATCATGCCAGTCGCTCCCAGACAACATGCCTTGTTAGGAACTCAGCTTAATAAGCAGCATCCTGGGGAATTATGTGTTTGGAATTTGTTCTTGATGATTATTGATGAATACAATCAGAACGATAAATAAAACAACCTTTTGGACTCGGAAAGTCACCACAGCAGATGGATTGTACCGGCAGATCTCCAGGCTGAAGGGAGACTTTGAGATGTTTTCTACCAGCACTCTAACGTCTCAACGCTCATGTCCTGGGGAATGTTTCTTTATGACAGCAGAATGGAGCACAGTTCCTCTCCATCGTCTCTCTGGTCCATCTCTGCTGTCTGACTGGGACTGATGTTCAGCAACAGGATGGGGGATGGCCTTTGTGTATTTGTGTCTTCTCTATGGCAGCATCGCTGTTATTGAAATGAAATTGAAATTCATCACAGACAGTAATACAGTACTGTAGAATGAACTTCAAGAGAGAATTCATCCGAAAGAAAATTAAAAACTAGAAAATAAGTTGAGCTGCCCTGAATAATGAACATAAAAGCTGCACACATTAGAATTAGAAAGAGGGTTCGGATTCGAAAGAGAGTTTTTACCTAAGAAGACATCAAAACTGACTCAAGGAATGAAGTGATTGTGGTTCCTTCTTACGAAAACAAAAAGGGTGAAGCCTTCGTTGAAGGTTACGAAGGCTGTAGCCTACCCAAATCACAGTCTAGCCTATCCTGATTCAAGAGAAACAGCAAATGAAAATTCAGCCATCTCACGTATTGAGGATTGATATGAGCTACCCGAAAAAAGATTGGGTATTACGTTGTAGATTGGGTAAGATTGAGTATAATGGGTTTTTATAGGAAGGGGCAGGGCAGTTAGAATTAACCTCAAATATCTAAATACTGAAAAAGAAAAATGATTAAACGTTTTTTTTTTGAAAGTGAAATACCTCTTTAACAGGATAAGTTGAAGTTAAGCTGTATGAAATGCTTTAGCATTAATATAGTCGTGTCAACTCTAGTTTTGGTGAATATAGTAGAAATCAGTGTTGGAACATGTCGCACTACGTAACTTAATATATTACATAATATATTACCAAAATGCAGTAACTTGTAATATAAATATATTACTGAAACAAAACAATCTAATATATTATACTTTTCTTTCTGCATTACTGCATTACTTTCAATATTACTTTCTGTAAATCTGTCTCGTTGAAAATGTTCTTGTGAAATTATCTTGACAACTGCAGAAGTTAAATAATTACTTATTTTCTATCATTTGTCATCAAATTATTCATTCACAGCAGTGACATTATATTACATATTTATTAATCTGACACTAAATATTTAATGATATATTTTGTAAAAAGTTTTTTCAAAGTAAATGTAATAGTAATATTAATATATTACACTTGCTCAGACAGTAATATTGAAATATAATAAATTGCTTTAAAATGAAGGTAATAATTAATAAGTAATATATTAACAAGGTAAAGTAATAATCCCAACACTGGTAGAAATATAGTAAATAAGTAGTTCCAGTCATTATGTGGGTGTCACTGGGCCACGCAGTAAAAGTAATTTGTATTGTTGACCCATTTTTAAAATATTAGCAGGTCCCTTGTTCATTTTTGACCCCCTCTTTCACAGGGAACTATGTTTTTTGTCTATATCACTACACCCAAAAATAGATCCTTGTAATAGGCGGATGAAAAATGAATATTTTAGAAATAATTTCAACAATTACAAATAATTACATTTTTTTTTATTATATTATTAATTTGCTTTACTGTGCGTCCCAGTGAACCCCACAAAATGACCAAACTACTTAATATTCACCCAAACCAGAGCAGAACTCCCATCACAATCAATTAATACAGTTTGACACCACCTACATTAATGGACAGTATTTCATACAAATTAACTTCAAAAAAATCTGAATTATCCCTGCTATCTCCATCCTTCTGATATTACACAGAGAGGAGATAGGCCTGCCGGTATGTTCCTTGTCAAAGTATTATTGGCAGCAGAAAGGCAATTACAACTATACGAGGCTTTGTACAAAACAGAATCTCCAGTTTTGTGGGTAAAGTGGCTGAGCATTGTCGAAGTTCTATTTGTACGATTTGTAACATGTTACGTCTGTACTACAAAATGGGAAACTATTCATCATCCCACCAATATGACACACAGTTCCACACGCCCCACAGGACTTGCAGTGCCCGTGTTATTAGTCGTTTGTTTAGCACCAGCACAAAAGGCTATGGTTTTGCTCTGATAACCCTTACTATATCCCATATATGAAGCTGGAGCTGACACCTGTATAGAATTTGGGTATGCCTGATACAATTGCAAGTAACCTTTCACCCCACATGGGGGAAAAATATATCCAAACTCTTGAAAATGGCACCTTTCTTACACTCCTCAAATAAGAGAATAAAGTTAATATCTGTAGTATATATATATATATATATATATATATATATATAATATATATATATAATATATATAATATATATTATATATAATATATATATATATATATATATATATATATATATATACCGTATTGTCCCGAATATAAGACGACTCTTTATAAGACGCCCCTCATATTTTAAAGACCCATTTACAGAAAAAAGAACATTGAATGTCAAATAGTAAGCCCCTGAATATTAAGACGACTCCATTTAACTCCAGTAAAACATATAAAACATGTATAATTTTCTAATTTATAAGAATTATCGGTATATATATGACATTCAAAACAGATATAAGATCTGTAGTCTTTTTTGTAAAGTGGCTTGTATGAAAGGTGCCACTTTCAAGAGTTTTTATCTCTTTTTTTTCTCCTTATGGACAGGCCAGTCGTTGGTGAGATCCAATCAGATGAACTCATCTCCGACGAAAAAATTGAGGCACCCCTTCCCTTATAGGACTAGAATATCAATAAAAAAATGTCCCAAACAAGTACCCCCACATATATGTAAAAGAATGTGGTTCGACCACACCAATAAAACTCATTTGTGGTCTACCTTAAAAAATGTATTTGTCACGAATCCCCCACCCAACCCTTACAGTGTGGATAAAAATAACAGTTTCACTTTTATTTTGCTCTCATTTCGAGAGAAACAAAAGTGAAACTAAGCATATCCATCCTTTCTTCTTTCTTTCTTTCTTTCTTCTTTCTTTCCTTTTCTTTCTTTCTTTCTTTCTTTCTTTCTTTCTTTCTTTCTTCTCAATTCGTTTTTCTCTGAAGCTAACCATTTAAAGGTGGGGCTATAAAGACATAAATCTTGCGTTTGAATACTAAAGCTTTATTTTGATAAATGATCAATAGTAATGAGCTGGATATATTCCTGTAACCACAGGAAGACCAGTTGGTTGTTACATTAACAAGCAAATATAATTAAGAACCACATAAAGATGAGATCCTATACATATAATCAAATGACAGGTAGGCTATATTTGTTTGCTTTTAGGGAAAAATAAATACATTCCCCACATATTCAGTAATTGCTTTTGTTCAGTATAAAAATGAGGCTTATAGCAACACACTAAAAAAAAAAAACAGTGTTACATACAGAAGTAAAATAAAATGTAATAAAATGTAATATGAACAATGCACTGCGCCTATGCACTGATTGTAATTTCCCTCGCAGACCGGGCTGGTGCTGTCACATTTCCTCCATATCTTTCTGAAGAAATAGGCTACTCTGTGATGATGATGGCTTTCATGTATTTCATACAATGTTTGTTCAAAATTAAATTTAAAAAATCGGACTAGGGAGCAGAAAGAAATAATAATGTACGCGCGGAGCTTACCGTAGCGGCACGCATGACCTGCGCACATCATGCGCGCTCGGTAAACAAGTCCTAAAAGTATCCTATAGACAGAGTTCTGCAAACTCCGTTCACTTCATGGAGTCAGCCCAATGGCGGATCTCCTACATAGACTTCTAGTGAGAATGGGGACAACAAATTGGGACACGTCCTGGATCGGAAGTTAAATCCCTTTATTTTAAAACGTTTTGGCAGTATATTACTGCAAAACGACCTAAAATAAAGACTAAAAAGTACCATTTAGCCTTTAGCCTACTATATAGTAAAACATAAACATTGCAGAAACTCTTATTTAAGGCGCCCTCGTTGAAAACAACGTATTTCCAACTACTGTTTGTCCCCTATTAAAACTGAAGAAACGCCCCTCAATGTCGCAACTCTTTTAATAGATGACGCTGGGCCACTTACATTTGAATGTTGTGACATCGGCAGGTGTTTTCTAGAAGGCAAAGAGAAAACTTTGGTCATTCCCACTTCAGTCACACATTATCAGAAGGCTATAGGCCGATCGATGTAGCCCACTGTGTAGTCTATTCTTGATTAGACAATAATAGTCACCAACCTCAACCTGTTTTGGTGAAGTTGAACTGCATCATCAGGTATACGGACCGTTATCTTCAGAACACCACCCTGATCCAAAAGGATTTGATGAGCAGTTTTTCCCTAAACCCTTTGTCTGACTGCCAAGAAATATACACTGTATTTATTTTATGTTTTAATGTAATTTATAAAATACTATAGGAATAAAAATTATACTGGCGATATATACATATATTCCAGTAATATATTTTGTCAAGATGTTACGTGAGAGTGAAATATATTGCCTTTATAATATTAGGCAACATAGTCATAGTCATAATCAGAAAAGAAAACTAGGCCTACCCTCCTCTGTTCGGAACCGAAGTTTTGCGATTCCCTGGCCCTCAGCATATTCAACCTGACAGTCCGCCGCCGTTGGATTTCTTACTCTGAAAGTATTTCACTAGTTTGTTCTTCAGTTTGGGATTTATTATCCTTCAATCTCGGCGAGCAACTCGTACGTGTACGAGTCGTCGCCATGGCTGTCTGTCTGGGATGGAATGAAGTTTGGGGAATGAAATGCTTTAGTTGCTTTCACTTTTGTTTCTCTGAAGTGACTGTGATTTTAGCCGATCTACAAGCCGACCACGCGTGACGACCGTGACGCACTGTGGGCTTGTAGATCGTCTATTTTCATCGAGCAACACTATCATACGACGACGTATAAAGCCAGCTTTAAAGGGGAATTCCACCCATTTCCATTTTTTTTCCTGAGAGAATACAAATTTTAATCATTTATAGACTAGACCCGTGTCTGCCTGTTCACAAGGAACAGATAAGAAATTGAAATGTTATTATAAACCAGTGGTTTTCAACCAGTGCGGGGACCACCAGTGGACCTAGTTCCAGGTGGTCCCCAGCTAAATGATGGACAGTTTGGTAAACAAATGGACCCTTATAGATCTGTAACTCTTGATGTTAAAATGAAATGAAATTATGTTTAAACTTCTGAATTACTTATTTTTTCATGAATCTACACAATTAGAAAATTGTTATTTTTTTTAACCCATGTTTTGCCAGTTATCTCTCCTAAATTGTGGACACAAACTTGAGATTCCTAGTTTTGGGTTCGAGAGACTATTAACTCAAACACAACATCAAATGGTGGTGGTCCGTAGCTAAAATGCAGAATAAATAGTGGGCCATGGTATCAAAAAGGTTGAAAACCCCTGTTCCAAAGTAGCCTATAGATCTGTTAGGATTATCGTGTATGTCTGTTCACAAGGAGACGAGATAAGAGGGTGAAGTGGTATTACAAACTGTGCAATTAAAACAGATAAAACCTTATCACCGCTTGGTTGGTTAATAATTGCTATGTGTTACATAGCCTACAAGAAACATAATGGCAGTCATGGCGCAAATTTCACCCTGTTTTACGCACTCGCTCAAGTTACAACGTTAACGTCTACATAAACGTTCAGATTTAAAATATAAAGTGCTCTCCCCATGACACGGATGTTAGAACTCTGCTCGGGTGGGTATTTAGCGTCTCTGTTTCTGTTGTTTTCAATAAAAAGCATTTTAATCAGTTCGCCGGTCTCTTGGCCGTTCTTTTCCACCATGCTCCAACTACGTGACCTAGCGGCCGGGGTGGAGTATTGCAACAAAATCCGATAGCTTTTTTGAGAAAGCGGCCAGCGATCGGATTCAAAATGTTTGTTTCTTCATACTGAACAACATCCGAAAATGATTGTAACATCCGTAGCTCCGGGGACGGCAAGCTGAATTCGAAATCTAAAGTGTATGTAGAACGTTGACGTTTTAAATGGAGCGAGTCCGTGAAACATGTGCAAGTTCCGCCGTGAATCCTGTGAACCACCATGACTACCTGCATGGCTGGCTGGATGAGGGCGCGTCATCTCAGTCAGTACACTTTACTTTCGTTTCGCGTTTATTCGTTTTCTTTCGGGACAGCCCGGGAGCTGCTGCTGCTGCTGGGGAACTCGACCGGTGGTAAGTGTGTATATAATAATAATGAAGCTAATCGTTACTTTGATCTATTAATTATTGTAAAGCACGACGATGGTGGAGATTAAAACAAACAACAACTAATCAAATTGTGTTTAATGTGGGCGTAAACGCCGTTTACATTCTTGGCGTTGAATTTCCCTTCTTTTGTTACTCACACAATACAACCCTGTAGTAGGCAGCGAGTCTAGGCTAGGGACTGTTCGTTTATATGCGTATCAGGGACAATTAAGTTGACATAGGGAAACTGAGTCGGTATTTACTGTACTGGACTGTAAGTCAGTAAGTTAAAAGTGAAAACATACATCCTCCAGTCACCATGATGCATTGTTTTTTTGTGAGTAGTATTACTAGCTACTCGCCTCAGATGCGGTATCTGGCGCCATCTACTGGTGCAACACGCTACAATGTAGCTGCAATCCAGCAGTGTAGTGGAGTCCAGTGTTCCTAAAAGAAAGCCTGGGTGTCGAGGCTAAGTGGTTCCCAGGCCAAACCTTTTTCATGTCAAATTGTTTGACACCAATTAACCCCCACTAATTCACCCTCCCATATGTCAAAAAAATATTCCAGAGATCCCAATGAGAGAAGAGTTGTACTGCCGTAAAATCAATGTTAATGTAATTCTGAGAGTGTATAAATAAGCACTCTGTAACTTTGTTTGGAAAGGTGCTATAGCTCTGGTCCACAGCATCATTGCTTCTATGATCCTGCCTTGCAGTGAACAATGCAAGGCAGAATCATAGAAGCAGTGGAGCTATGGACCAGAGCTAAAGGTGCTATACAAATAAAGTTTATTATTTAATGAATTAATTCATAAATGTGTTCATAATTAACCCCTGGAACTCCCCCAAGATCCCCCTTGGGCCCCTGGACTTGGAGCAGTGGACAAAACAAATTGCCATTACTGATTAACATAAAAATGACTAAAATAATAAATAAAACGGCTCATTATGTTTTAGAATTTGCTTGTAATCATAAAACTCAACTGTGAACCAAAATGCTTTCACTTTTGTTTCAGATCTTTTGTGGGATGTGTTTTGATGTCAATCCTCAGACATAACATATCGACTTTCAATATGGTACTTGTACTACATATTTGTCATTACTTTATTTGACCCATTTCTCCATAGATTGATTGCCTGTGTGAAGCCATGGCCAGCCAACTGGATGTGCGTCTTCATGGAGACTCGATCAGCATTGCGAAAAAATATGGCCCCTTCTGAGAGATGTAGTCCAAAGCAAATTCGGATGTAAAGCTGAATTCTATGGAGTGGATTCAAGTATGAATTCGGCAACAGAAACCAACCGTTCCTCCTGAGGAGAGGTTTTCTGTTGTGCTGGACAAGGGCCTGAAGTGTCTGTATGGAAAGCTGATCTCACCAGCTTCCAAGGGATGCTGTGGTCAATGCCGCTAATAAACACCTTCAACATTATGGTGGCCTTGCAGCTGCACTGTCCCAGAGCTGGTGGCCCAGTGATCCAGCAAGAGAGTGATGCATACATTAAACAATTGAAAACCGTGAATTGAAAACCGGTGACGCAGTTCCCGCTGCTGGTGGAGCCCTGCCGTGCAAAATGATCATTCATGCCGTGGGCCCACGTCTATCACCCAATCCAACTCAAGCCATGGTTTCTCAGGCTGAGCCCAAACTGGAAAAGGCAGTGGATAGCATTCCTTAAACAAGTGAAGAATCATGGTCTGAAATCTGTGGCGATTCCCGCTTTGAGTTCTGGCTTGTTCAACTTCCCCTTGCATCGATCGGCAGAACTAATTGTGTCAACAGTGAAAGAATACCATGACAAGACGTACCAAAACAAAGATGCACTACGTGAGATCCACCTGGTGAACAATGATGAGGTGTCTGTCCAAGAAATGCAGAGTGCCTGTCAGATACTTCTCCTCCACCACAACAAAACCATACAGCTCTGCAGGTGGAAGCTATGGGAGAGGTGCCTCCAACGTCTCAACAACCACTGTTCAAGTCAACAATGTCACAATGACCCTGAAGAAGGGTAGGATGAGGAACAGCGGTAAGAATGTATAAGTATATATATATGGTATTTTGCATAAAACAAGCATCAGCTTATTGTTGAATTTGTTGTGGATGTTTTCCTTTTTTGTGATGATTTAGTTTACAACTTGTAACCCCAACAGAACTTTTTTTTTTTTTTTTTTTTTTTTTTTTCATTTTATATTATTTATTTATTTATTTAACCATTTCAGTACATGTTTAAATTGCATGTGATTAAAAAATACAAAAACTTTTCTTCACTTTCAATAGCTGAAGAGAAAACCCTTATAAGAGCATGAAACTTAATAATTAATCTGTATTTGTTTTATGTCTCCTTTTAGAGAGATGTTAATGTGAACACTACATCTCCCCGGTCAAAAGCTGTCAGACGGTCAGATCTCCAAAGCCATTTTACAAAAAGCTGGTCGAGAAATACAAAATGAAATGGACAAAAATCGACACTCTGGTCAAAATCTGTCATTCGTGACACGAGGAATACGAGCTACATTGCAAAGAGGTGTATCACACATTGTGTGTTCGTAGTAGCCACTATAAAGCAAAACAGGTACAGTATGAGTTCAACATTTCTTTCAGATCATTTCAACTGGCATGAAATGCAAATTTCACATCACATTACAGTGTGTGATCATGGCATACTTGCTAGCTTGTCCCTTGTTTATTAAATATTTATCCTCCATTTCAAATCTTTCTGAAGCAATATGGGAGTGCTTTATGCCTGGCAGCCAATAAAGAACACAAGTCAATAGCCTTTCCAGCCATTGGTACTGGCTACTGGGATTCAGTGGAACTGAGGTCGCCAAGATAATGACAAGGGAAGTGGTGACATTTGCCAATAAATACCAAGTTAACATGGACATTGACATTGTCATTTTTCCCTGATGACATTGTCACATTTAAGGTAAACAGTGTTTTCAATATTGGTTCATGACAAATTGTTCTTAATAATACAAATATTTCATTTGTATGAAGTGTTTTTTAAATGGTTACAAAAGCAATGAAGCAGTTTACCAAACAACATGATCACCCTCTTTCTAGGCTTTTGAGGATGAGCTGAAATCTCTCCAAACCAGTCATCTGGTTTTCCCTCCTAGCTCCTCACAAGGTAAGGGCAAAACATCATATTGTGCCATATGCCATAATGGAAACTAAATATCAATTCCAGCATGCAAAATGAATTGTCTTTTCTCATGCATGCTTTTTAATCAGAGTTGAGCACCGCCCTGTCAGTCAGACGCATGCTGGTAAGACTCCCAATCCCCAGATCAGACTGACCAATGCATCTGATGAAGAAACACAGGAAGCCAACGAATGGCTGGAACAACTTCTTTTCAATTCACAAGGCTATGTCGTTGTGCAAAACAACTTCCTCCAGTACTTTGGGAAGCAAGACTTCCAACATTTTCACGATGAAGCCAAACAGGCGTCTTTATTGAGGAGTTCTTTGACAAAGGTCATGCTGGTGTAATGGTAAAAGGGGAATCATACGAAGATGTCACAGGTGCTGCGTTGTTAGTGGAGGCCATGCTCTGCAAAAGCCCAGAAGGACTTTGTAGATGAGGAAGCGGGCTTGATGACCGCCCCTGGACCCACGCAACTTCTGTCCGTATGAAAGAAGGCCATGTGAGAAGTCCGGTCAGGTCTTCCGCGACAAAGCCAATGATCCAATGATGCGGAAATGTGGCTGAAAGTAGTCAGGGTAAGAGAAGTCAACACAACATGTTTTCTCAGTCTACAGTATATCATTCCAAATGGACTGCCACAGTTTAAAAATAAAAATGAACATATTTACTTGACCAAATATACAATATATTTAATTGATTTACTGTTTGTGGAAGCTATCTTAGTCACAAAATTGCTTGATCAAAAGTTTAGCTTTTAATTAATCTACAATGCCATTAGGTTGACCAGGTGGAGAACCACGCTCTGAAAGAGCACTTTGAGCTGAGGCGAAAACAACTACAGTCTGCAAACCAACGAAGAATGTACCAACGCATACGCGGGCAGTTCTGCAACATGGTCAGCCATGTTGGATTCCAGAGGGAATATGCACCACCTGATGGTATGTTTATTAATCCTTTACAAATAACACAGGTGACATTAATTCTGTTTTGTTTTCTTCCCTTTTGGTCATGTAGTAATGGAGAAAAGAATGGATTTGTTTTAAATAAAAATAATTCTTCCATGCACAGACCCACTGTATGGAGATGGAATTTACTTCACTGGCAAAGTGATGAGGCCCTGGAAGTGTGGAAAGGCATGGAAGGGAAGTATCTGTATTTTGTGGAGGCCCAGGTGTTGACAGGGAATGCCACCTTTGGTAAACCCGGTTTGATTGTGCCACCGCCTATCAGTGATGATCCACTCTGTCGCTACGACAGTTTAAAAGGAGATAAAAGCGATATATCAGTCATTTTCAATGGCCACCAAGCTTTGCCAGAGTACATTATCATCTGCACGATTCTCAGTAACTAAGGATGAGAATATGCTGGGGATACCCCCCCCCCCTTCTTTTGTTAAATGATTAATAACTGTATTTCTGTGATCTTGTTCAATGCCTCTGAGGTAGTGATTTTTATTGTTTATGTTGAATTATTGGATTCTGGCTAAGTATCCTCTCTTGAGGAGCTAGTGAGGGAAAGGCACTATGTTATATACCCTATCTCTGATAACCTTGTTGTATACATTTTTGGTGATGGGTTTGATTGTCCATGTATGCTATATATAAGTAAATTCCTATTAATATGTCAAATCTAGTGATTCAGTATTACTATGTGATAAATAATTAAAATAATGCAAATTCCATGTGCCTTCAAAGAAAGTCCAATGGTTATGTGAGGTTTTGTGAGATTAGTATGATTTACGGAGTAACAAAACAATTTATGCAAGACAATGAAGTACATTTTTTGTATAACCGAAAGCAGAGTATAGTGAATCTGAAACACTGAAATAAAAAAATAAAATCTGAATTGCAGTTTGAATGTGAGTTTGCTCTTTATTTAAAGAATGTAGAATAACCAGTAAAAAGATAATGCATTTAACATTCGAAAATTCAGACACATTATCACAACTACAAAAAAAAAAAAAAAAAACATTGTTGCGATTTCATATATCGATATCTTTGTTTTGTTTTCCCCAATTACTTTGCTTTTACATACTAATAACATTTTTATCAAGGAAGGTTTCAGGTGAATTTCACCCGTGTTCATGATAGTGTAATAAAAAAAAAAACAATTCACCCACAAAGGACTTTTTTATTTTTCCTTTTTTTCTTCACTGGACCAATCAGACAGGTCTTAGGAGTGTTTGGACCAAAGGAGAAGAAGAAGACCAAATGCACATTTTTTCTCCAATTTTGTACCTCCATGATAGCCCCCCATGAAATATTTTTTTAGTAAAACGTCACGAGTTGCCATGTTTTGCTACTTTCATATATTGTGATAAGATTTTTTTTTTTTATTAAATACTTAACATTGGTAAAATATAGCCGTGTTTTACTGATAGAGTAA
>CM076978.1:42437084-42457979 GCA_039105355.1 Benthosema pterotum | reverse complement strand
TGAATACAATCAGAACGATTAAATAAAACAACCTTTTGGACCTCTGGAAAAGTCACCACAGCAGATGGATTGTCCGGCAGGATCTCCAGGCTGAAGGGAGACTTTGAGATGTTTTCTACCAGCAACTCTAACGTCTCAACGCTCATGTCTGGGGAATGTTTCTTATGACAGCAGAAGTGGAGCACAGTTCCTCTCCATCGTCTCTCTGGTCATCTCTGCTGTCTGACTGGGACTGATGTTCAGCAACAGGAATGGGATGGCCCTGGTGTATTTGTTTCTTCTCTATGGCAGCATCGGCTGTTATTGAAATGAAATCGAATTTATCACAGTTATACTGTAGAATGATCTTCAAGAGAGAATTCATCCGAAAGAAAATTAAAAACTAGAAAATAAGTTGAGCTGCCCTGAATAATGAACATAAAAGCTGCACACATTAGAATTAGAAAGAGGGTTCGGATTCGAAAGAGAGTTTTTACCTAAGAAGACATCAAAACTGACTCAAGGAATGAAGTGATTGTGGTTCCTTCTTACGAAAACAAAAAGGTGAAGCCTTCGTTGAAGGTGAAGGCTGTAATACCCTTCCAGTCTAACCTATCACAGATCAAGAGAAAATTCAGCTTATTAGAATCAGCAAATATTTATTTTAAATTAGAAAGATTGGTGTGGTAGTTTATTAAGATTGAGTTATTGGGTTTGTAAGGGGGGGCAGGGCAGTTAGAATTAACCTCAAATATAAATACTGAAAAAGAAAAATGATTAATCTTTTTTTTGAAATTTTAACAGGGTTTGTTTGTAAGAGGTTTTTGTTTTATAGGTTAGTTTTTGGTTTTGTAGAATTAAAATGGGTGTTGGTGTTTTTTTATTATATAGTTATGTTTATTTTGTTTATTTATATTATGAAAAACTTATTTATTTTATTTCTGTGTGTTGTGCAATATTTAGTTTGGTATGTTTTGAAATTTTTTGTAATATATTTTGTTTGTTGTAGGATATGAAATTGTGATATATATTTATATTATATTAGTTGGTTTTAAATTTTTTCAGATTTGTTATTTGTGTTTGTTTTTTGTTATATGAATTATATTGGGTTATTTTTTGAGTTTTTTGTTTGTTTTGTTATTTATTTTTGCTAAATATTTATATTATTTTTTGGGTAATATTGTATAAGATAAGTTTTGTTAAGGTAGTTTAAAGGTTATTGGTATAAAAGATGGTAAAAAGTATATTAGTGATGTATTTTAAATTGTTGAAGGTGTTTGTTGTTTTGTGTTTTGTTATATTGTATTTTTTAACTAGGGTGTGTGTGTTAGTAGAAAATTTTAAATTTTTGTAATTTACTATTTATTAAATTTTTAATTATTTAAAATATTTTAATTGTTTATTACAATACAGTTTTTGATATTTTTAATTTTTTATTGTTAAAATACATTAAAGGATTGTATATTTTTTACAAATGGAAGATTATGAAAATTTATTGGTATTACTATTTGGGTATTTTATATAGAAAATTGGTGTTAGTATGGATTCATGTTATTGGTTTATGGATTAACCGAAGTTTAGAATTATGTTTAGTGATGATGAAAAATTTGTATATATGTAATATACAAAACATTACATTCACAATGTGGTAGGTGGTATTATCCATTTTTATGGCACATGTTAAACATTTTGGCTGTGTTTTATTACTTATAATCCCTTTGAAGCTGAGCTGATGTATTATTGTTATGCGAGTGAGTATAAAATATTTAATATATATCAAACTCTTGAAAAATCTAATTTCTTAAATAAGATAATAAAATAAGTTTATATCTGTGTATAATAATAAATATATATATATATTATATATATATTATATATATATATATATATATATTTATATATATATATATATATATATATATATATATATATATATATATATACCGTATTGTCCCGAATATAAGACGACTCATTTATAAGACGCCCTCATTTTTAAAGACCCATTTACAGAAAAAAGAACATTGAATGTCAAATAGTATAGCCCCTGAATATAAGACGACTCCATTTAACTCCAGTAAAACATATAAAACATGTATAATTTTGTAATTTATAAGAATTATCGGTATATATGACATTCAAAACAGATATAAGATCTGTAGTCTTTTTTGTAAAGTGGCTTGTATGAAAGGTGCCACTTTCAAGAGTTTTTTCTCTTTTTTTTTCTCCATATGGGACAGGCCAGTCGTTGGTGAGATCCAATCAGATCAACTCATCTGCCAACGAAAAATTTGAGGCACCCTTCCCTTATAGGACTAGTATATCAATAAAAAATGTCCCAAACAAGTAACCCCCACATATATGTAAAAGAATGTGGTTCGACCACACCAATAAAACTCATTTGTGGTCTACCTTAAAAAATGTTTTGTCACGAATCCCCCACCCAACCCTTACATGTGGATAAAATAACAGTTTCACTTTTATTTTGCTCTCATTTCGAGAGAAACAAAAGTGAAACTAAGCATCCCACTTCTTTCTTCTTCTTTCTTTCTTTCTTTTCTTTCTTCTTTCTTTCTTTCTTTCTTTCTTTCTTTCTTTCTTTCTTTCTTTCTTTCTTTCTTTCTCAATTCGTTTTTTCTCTGAAGCTAACCATTTAAAGGTGGGGCTATAAAGACATAAATCTGTCGTTGAATAATAAAGCTTTATTTTGATAAATGATCAATAGTATGTGCTGGATATATTCCTGTAACCACAGGAAGACCAGTTGTTTGTTAGGCCTACATTAACAAGCAAATATAATTAAGAACCACATAAAGATGAGATCCTATACATATAATCAAATGACAGGTAGGCTATATTTGTTTGCTTTTAGGGAAAAATAAATACATTCACCACATATTCAGTAATTGCTTTTGTTCAGTATAAAAATGAGGCTTATAGCAACACACTAGAAAAAAAACATGTGTTACATACTAGAAGTAAAATAAAATGTAATATGAACAATGTTATAGCCTATGCACTGATTGGTAATTTCCCTCGCAGACCGGGCTGGTGCTGTCACATTTCCTCCATATCTTTCTGAAGAAATAGGCTACTCTGTGATGATGATGGGCTTTCATTTATTTCATACAATGTTTGTTCAAATTTAAATTTAAAAAATTGGAACTAGGGAGCAGAAAAAAATAATAATGTACGCGCGGAGCTTACCGTACGGCACGCATGACCTGCGCACATCATGCGCGCTCGGTAAACAAGTCCTAGAAGAGTATCCTATAGACAGAGTTCTGCAAACTCCGTTCACTTCATGGAGTCAGCCCAATGGCGGATCTCCTACATAGACTTCTAATGAGAATGGGGACAACAAATTGGGACACGTCCTGGATCGGAAGTTAAATCCCTTTATTTTAAAACGTTTTGCAGTAGTATTACTGCAAAACGACCTAAAATAAAGACTAAAGAAGTACCATTTAGCCTTTAGCCTACTATATAGTAAAACATAAACATTGCAGAAACTCTTATTTAAGGCGCCCTCGTTGAAAACAACGTATTTCCCAACTACTGTTTGTCCCTATTAAAACTGAAGAAACGCCCCTCAATGTCGCAACTCTTTTAATAGATGACGCTGGGCCTACTTACATTTGATGTTGGTGACATCGGCAGGTGTTTTCTAGAAGGCAAAGAGAAAACTTTGGTCATTCCCACTTCAGTCACACATTTTCAGAAGGCTATAGGCCGATCGATGTAGCCCACTGTGTAGTCTATTCTTGATTAGACAATAATAGTCACCAACCTCAACCTGTTTTGGTGAAGTTGAACTGTCATCATCAGGTATACGGACCGTTATCTTCAGAACACCACCCTGATCCAAAAGGATTTGATGAGCAGCTTTCCCTAGAACCCTTTGTCTGACTGCAAAGAAATATACACACACTGTATTTTATTTTATGTTTTAATGTATTTATAAATGTATTGCTATAGCCTATAAATATAAAATTATACTGGCGATATATAAATATATTGCCAGTAATATATTTTGTCAAGATGTTACGTGAGAGTGAAATATAATTGCCTTTATAATATTAGGCAACATAGTCATAGTCATAATCAGAAAAGTAAACGTAGGCCTACCCTCCTCTGTTCGGAACCGAAGTTTTGCGCTTCCCTGGCCCTCCGCATATTCAACCTGACAGTCGCCGCCATTGGATTTCTTACTCTGAAAGTATTTCACAAGTTTGTTCTTCAGTTTGGGGATTTTATTTCCTTCAATCTCGGCGAGCAACTCGTACGTGTACGAGTCGTCGGCCATGGCTGTCTTTCTGGGATGGAATGAAGTTGGGGAATGAATGCTTTAGTTGCTTTCACTTTTGTTTCTCTGGAAGTGACTGTGATTTTAGCCGATCTACAAGCCGACCACGCGTGACGACCGTGACGCACTGTGGGCTTGTAGATCGGCTATTTTCAGCGAGCAACACTTTCATACGACGACGTATAAACCAGCTTTAAAGGGGAATTCCACCCATTTTCATTTTTTTTCCTGAGAGGATACAAATGTTTAATCATTTATAGACTAGACCCGTGTCTGCCTGTTCACAAGGAGACGAGATAAGAAATTGAAATGTTATTATAAACCAGTGGTTTTCAACCAGTGCGGGGACCACCAGTGGACCTAGTTCCAGGTGGTCCCCAGCTAAATGATGGACAGTTTGGTAAACAAATTGACCCTTATAGATCTGTAACTCTTGAGTGTTAAAATGAAATGAAATTATGTTTAAACTTCTGAATTACTTTATTTTTCATGAATCTACACAATTAGAAAATTGTTATTTTTTAACCCATGTTTTGCCAGTTATCTCTCCTAAATTGTGGACACAAACTTGAGAATTCCTAGTTTTGGGTTCGAGAGACTATTAACTCAAACACAACATCAAATGGTGGTGGTCCGTAGCTAAAATGCAGAATAAATAGTGGGCCATGGTATCAAAAAGGTTGAAAACCCCTGTTCCAAAGTAGCCTATAGATCTGTTAGGATTATCGTGTATTTCTGTTCACAAGGAGACGAGATAAGAGGGTGAAGTGGTATTACAAACTGTGCAATTAAAACAGATAAAACCTGTATCACCGCTTGGTTGGTTAATAATTGGCTATTGTGTTACATAGCCTACAAGAAACATAATGGCAGTCATGGCGCAAATTTCACCCTGTTTTACGCACTCGCTCAAGTTACAACGTTACATAAACGTTCAGATTTAAAATATAAAGTGCTCTCCCCATGGACACGGATGTTAGAACTCTGCTCGGGTGGGTATTTAGCGTCTCTGTTTCTGTTGTTTTCAATAAAAAGCATTTTAATCAGTTCGCCGGTCTCTTGACCGTTCTTTTCCACCATGCTTCCAACTACGTGACCCTAGCGGCCGGGGTGGAGTATTGCACAAAATCCGATAGCTTTTTTGAGAAAGCGGCCAGCGATCGGATTCAAAATGTTGTTTCTTCATATTGAACAACATCCGAAAATGATTGTAACATCCGTAGCTCCGGGGACGGCAAGCTGAATTCGAAATCTAAAGTGTATGTAGACGTTGACGTTTTAAATGGAGCGAGTCCGTGAAACATGTGCAAGTTCCGCCGTGAATCCTGTGAACCACCATGACTACCTGCATGGCTGGCTGGATGAGGGCGCGTCATCTCAGTCAGTACACTTTACTTTCGTTTTCGCGTTTATTCGTTTCTTTCGGGACAGCCAGGGAGCTGCTGCTGCTGCTGGGGAACTCGACCGGTGGTAAGTGTGTATATAATAATAATAAAGCTAATCGTTACTTTGATCTATTAATTATTGTAAAGCACGACGGATGGTGGAGATTAAAACAAACAACAACTAATCAAATTGTGTTTAATGTGGGCGTAAACGCCGTTTACATTCTTGGCGATGAATTCTCCTTCTTTGGTTACTCACACAATACAACCCTGTAGGTAGGCAGCGAGTCTAGGCTAGGGACTGTTCGTTTATATGCGTATCAGGGACAATTAAGTTGACATAGGGAAACTGAGTCGGTATTTACTGTACTGGACTGTAAGTTAGTAAGTTAAAAGTGAAAACATACAGTCCAGTCACCATGATGCATTGTTTTTGGGAGTAGTACTACTAGCTACTCGCCTCAGATGCGGTATCTGGCGCTATCTACTGGGCAACACGCTACAATGTAGCTGCAATCCAGCAGTGTAGTGGAGTCCAGTGGTTCCTAAAATGAAAGCCTGGGTGTCGAGGCTAAGTGGTTCCCAGGCCAAACCTTTTTCATGTCAAATTGTTTGACACCAATTAACCCCCACTAATTCACCCTCCCATATGTCAAAAAAATATTCCAGAGATCCTTATGAGAGAAGAGTTGTACTGCCGTAAAATCAATGTTAATGTAATTCTGAGAGTGTATAAATAAGCACTCTGTAACTTTGTTTGGAAAGGTGCTATAGCTCTGGTCCACAGCATCATTGCTTCTATGATCCTGCCTTGCAGTGAACAATGCAAGGCAGAATCATAGAAGCAATGGTGCTGTTGAGAAGAGCTAAAGGTGCTATACAAATAAAGTTAATTATTTAATGAATTAATTCATAAATGTGTTCATAATTAACCCCTGGAACTCCCCCAAGATCCCCTTGGGCCCTGGACTTGAGCAGTGGACAAAACAAATTGCCATTACTGATTAACATAAACAATGAATAAAATAATAAATAAAACAGCTCATTATGTTTTAAAAATTGCTTGTAATCATAAAACTCAACTGTGAACCAAAATGCTTTCACTTTTGTTTCAGATCTTTTTGTGAGATGTGTTTTGATGTCAATCCTCAGACATAACATATCGACTTTCAATATGGTACTTGTACTACATATTTGTCATGACTTTATTTGACTCATTTTTTCTCCATAGATTGATTGCCTGAGTGAAACCATGGCCAGCCAATTGGATGTGCGTCTTCATGGAGACTCGATCAGCATTGCGAAAAAATATGGCCCGCTTCTGAGAGATGTAGTCCAAAGCAAATTCGGATGTAAAGCTGAATTCTATGGTGTGGGTTCAAGTATGAATTCCGGCTACAGGAAACCAACCGTTCCCCCTGAGGAGAGGTTTTCTGTTGTGCTGGAAAAGGGCCTGAAAGTGTCTGTATGGAAAGCTGATCTCACCAGCTTCCGAGTGGATGCTGTGGTCAATGCTGCTAATGACCAACTTCAACATTATGGTGGCCTTGCATCTGCACTGTCCAGAGCTGGTGGCCCAGTGATCCAGCAAGAGAGTGATGCATACATTAAACAGAAAGGTCAATTGAAAACCGGTGACGCAGTTCCCGCTGCTGGTGGAGCCCTGCCGTGCAAAATGATCATTCATGCCGTGGGACCATGTCTACCAGCATATCCAAGTCAAGCCATAGTTTCTCAGGCTGAGCCCAAACTGGAAAAGGCAGTGAATAGCATCCTTAAACAAGTGGAGAAGCATGGTCTGCAATCTGTGGCAATTCCCGCTTTGAGTTCTGGCTTGTTCAACTTCCCCCTGCAACAATCTGCAGAAGTAATAGTGTCAACACTGAAAGAATACCATGACAAGACGTACCAAAACAAAGATGCACTACGTGAGATCCACCTGGTGAACAATGATGCGATGTCTGTCCAAGAAATGCACAGTGCCTGTCAGAAACTTCTCTCCACCACAACAAAATCATACAGCTCTGCAGTTGGAAGCTATGGGAGAGGTGCCTCCAACGTCTCAACAACCACTGTTCAAGTCAACAATGTCACAATGACCCTGAAGAAGGGTAGAATTGAGGAACAGCGGGTAAGAATGTATAAGTATATATATATGGTATTTTGCATAAAACAAGCATCAGCTTATTGTTGAATTTGTTGTGGATGTTTTCCTTTTTTTGTGATGATTTAGTTTACAACTTGTAACCCAACAGAACTTTTTTTTTTTTTTTTTTTTTTTTTTTTTCATTTTATATTATTTATTTATTTATTTAACATTTCAGTACATGTTAAATTGCATGTGATTAAAAAATACAAAAACTTTTCTTCACTTTCAATAGCTGAAGAGAAAACCCTTATAAGAGCATGAAACTTAATAATTAATCTGTATTTGTTTTATGTCTCCTTTTAGAGAGATGTTATTGTGAACACTACATCTCCCGGTCAAAAGCTGTCAGACGGTCAGATCTCCAAAGCCATTTTACAAAAAGCTGGTCGAGAAATACAAAATGAAATGGACAAAAATCGACACTCTGGTCAGAAATCTGTCATCGTGACACGAGGATACGAGCTACATTGCAAAGAGGTGTATCACACATTGTGTGTTCGTAGTAGCCACTATAAAGCAAAACAGGTACAGTATGAGTTCAACATTTCTTTCAGATCATTTCAACTGGCATGAAATGCAAATTTCACATCACATTACAGTGTGTGATCATGGCATACTTGCTAGCTTGTCTCCTTGTTTATTAAATATTTATCCTCCATTTCAGAATCTTTCTGAAGCAATATGGGAGTGCTTATGCCTGGCAGCCAATAAAGAACACAAGTCAATAGCCTTTCCAGCCATTGGTACTGGGCTACTGGGATTCAGTGGAACTGAGGTCGCCAAGATAATGACAAGGGAAGTGGTGACATTTGCCAATAAATACCAAGTTAACATGGACATTGACATTGTCATTTTTCCTGATGACATTGTCACATTTAAGGTAAACAGTGTTTTCAATATTGGTTCATGACAAATTGTTCTTAATAATACAAATATTTCATTTGTATGAAGTGTTTTTAAATGGTTACAAAAGCAATGAAGCAGTTTACCAAACAACATGATCACCCTCTTTCTAGGCTTTTGAGGATGAGCTGAAATCTCTCCAAACCAGGTCATCTGGTTTTCCTCCTAGCTCCTCACAAGGTAAGGGCAAACATCATATTGTGCCATATGCCATAATGGAAACTAAATATCAATTCCAGCATGCAAAATGAATTGTCTTTCTCATGCATGCTTTTTAATCAGGAGTTGAGCACAGCCCTGTCAGTCAGGCGCATGCTGGTGTGACTCCCAGTCCCCAGATCAGGCTGACCAATGCATCTGATGAAGAAACACGGGAAGCCAATGAATGGCTGGAACAACTTCTTTTCAATTCAGAAGGCTATGTCGTTGTGCAAAACAACTTCCTCCAGTACTTTGGGAAGCAAGAGTTCCAACAGTTGCACAATGAAGCCAAACAAGGCGTCTTTATTGAGGAGTTCTTTGACAAAGGCCGTGCTGGTGTAATGGTAAAAGGGGAATCATACGAAGATGTCACAGGTGCTGCGTTGTTAGTGGAGGCCATGCTCTGCAAAGCCCAGAAGGACTTTGTAAATGAGGAAGCGGGCTTGATGACCGCCCTGGACCCACGCAACTTTGTGTCGTATGAAAGAAGGCCATGTGAGAAGTCCGGTCATGTCTTCCGCGACAGAGCCAATGATCCAATGATGCGGAAATGTGGGCTGAAAGTAGTCAGGGTAAGAGAAGTCAACACAACATGTTTCTCAGTCTACAGTATATCATTCCAAATGGACTGCCACCGTTTAAAAAGAAAAATAGAACATATTACTTGACCAAATATACAATATATTTAATTGATTTACTGTTGTGGAAGCTCTCTTAGTCACAAAATTGCTTGACCACAAGTTTAGCTTTTAATTAATCTGCAATGCCATTAGGTTGACCAGGTGGAGAACCGCGCTCTGAAGGAGCACTTTGAGCTGAAGCGAAAACAACTACAGCCTGCAAACCAACGAAGAATGTACCAACGCATACGCGGGCAGTTCTGCAACATGGTCAGCCATGTTGGATTCCAGAGGGAATATGCACCACCTGATGGTATGTTTATTAATCCTTTACAAATTGCACAGGTGACATTAATTCTGTTTTGTTTTCTTCCCTTTTGGTCATGTAGTAATGGAGTGTGTGTAATGATGGATTTAAAAAAAAAGAAAAGAATGGATTTGTTTTAAATAAAAATAATTCTTCCATGCACAGACCCACTGTATGGAGATGGAATTTACTTCACTGGCAAAGTGGATGAGGCCATGGACGTGTGGAAAGGCATGGAAGGGAAGTATCTGTATTTTGTGGAGGCCCAGGTGTTGACAGGGAATGCCGCCTTTGGTGAACCAGGTTTGATTGTGCCACCTCCTCTCAATGATGATCCACTCTGTCGCTACGACAGTTTAAAAGGAGATAAAAGCGATATATCTGTCATTTTCAATGGCCACCAAGCTTTGCCAGAGTACATTATCATCTGTACGATTCTCAGTAACTAAGGGTGAGAATATGCTGGGGATATCCCCCCTTCTTTTGTTAAATGATTAATAATATGATTTCTATGATCTTGTTCAATGCCTCTGAGGTAGTGCTTTTTATTGTTTATGTTGAATTATTGTTTTTTGGCTAAGTATCCTATCTTGAGGAGCTACTGAGGGAAAGGCACTATGTTATATACCCTATCTCTGATAACCTTGTTATATACATTTTTAGGTGAAGGGTTTGATTGTCCATGTATGCTATATATAAGTAAATTCCTATTAATATGTCAAATCTAGTGATTCAGGATTACTATGTGATAAATAATTAAAATAATGCAAATTCCATGTGCCTTCAAAGAAAGTCCAATGGTTATTTTGTGAGATTAGTATGATTTACGGAGTAACAAAACAATTTATGCAAGACAATGAGTACATTTTTTGTAATAACTGAAAGCAGAGTATAGTGAATCTGAAACACTGAAATAAAAAAATAAAATCTGAATTGCAGTTTGAATGTGAGGTTTGCTCTTTATTTAAAGAATGTAGAATAACCAGTATAAAGATAATGCATTTAACATTCAGAAAATTCAGACACATTATCACAACTACAAAAAAAAAAAAAAAAAACATTGTTGCGATTTCATATATCGATATCTTTGTTTTGTTTTCCCCAATTACTTTGCTTTTACTATACTATAACATTTTTATCAAGGAAGGTTTCAGGTGAATTTCACCCGTGTTCAGTGATAGTGTAATAAAAAAAAAAACATTCACCCACAAAGGACTTTTTATTTTTCCTTTTTTTTTTCTTCACTGGACCAATCAGACAGGTCTTAGGAATGTTTGGACCAAAGGAGAAGAAGAAGACCAAATGCACATTTTTCTCCAATTTTGTACCTCCATGATAGCCCCCCATGAAATATATATATTTTTTGTAAAATGTCACGAGTTGCCATGTTTTGCTACTTTCATATATTGTGATGAGATTTTTTTTATTAAATACTTTACATTGGGTAAAATATAGCCGTGTTTAGTGATAGAGTAACAAAAATTAAGTTAAGTGTTCAATCACAATCATTGCATCAGTGCTGTACTAAGCTTGAAGAGCTGAGCAACAAAATAGGCTTAAAACTGGTTAAAGTAAAATTGTGTTAAAGTGGTTAAATGTTACTCATTTTCATCGGGTCCTTGAACCTCACTTTTGAGAACCAATGGTGTGATGTTATACACACTCCAACTAAATCCAATAAATAAATGAATAAATCCAGTCAATATTCAACACGATTCCAACAATAACAAACTATACTACTCAAATGACGGTCCGTGGCTCAATTGCCCAGTAAATAATGGCCATTTGATACAGATGTGCTTACCCAGGACCACCCTACAGTCAACACCGTCCAAGTTGAGCACCCAGGTGCTGGTGACCTTTGACCGGTTCTCCATGTACTTCTTCAGGCTTTTCCCGTTGATCTCCAAGGTGTATTCGTATGCGAACCCGCTCACCGCATCTATGTTGATGGTGGCCTTGGTGTCAGAGTTGCCCACATTGAAAGTCTCCTTTCCCACGAGCTTGAACATCCAGTCCCTCCGAATGAGTTCCTGTTACATGACACAATGTAGTCCAAAGCTTTTGTTAAAGGTGGCACAAAAAAGGAAAAGAAGAATCGCACATGATTGCAGGTTTGTTAGTTTGTTTGATTCTGTTATAAGTAAGTAGAGGTTGCGATTCAACATCCCAGTACCCATGGGCAGTCTTTTAGATGGGTCCTAGCCCAGGGACATATTATAAGTCCTACTCCAACAACGATAGAGTACAGTACTGAGTGGCAGCACCGGTGACATATTTTTGTTCTTAGGCCTATGTGTTTTTTAGTAGACAAATCATGAAGTATGTACAGTAATCATTACTATACTGTAGTGTAGTGTTTGTACATCAACATGGGGTCTTGCCATCTCTCCAGCTATTTAGTAAATTAAAAAATAGACCTCAGGTCACTTGCTAGGATAATTTCACCCAAACAGGAGAGAGAACAGGATGAATTGAATAAACATGTGGGATTGAGTTATGCAACCAAAATAATGAGCACTACTGCCCTATCCTGCACTATTGATTGGGTGAGATTTGTGTCACACTAAACACAATAGACTCAATGGCTTATAGGCATATAGTTTTATAGAGGTTAGGGTGAGGGTTGGGTTTAGGCAGAATGTAGAAGATTAATGGTCATTTACTCATTTTGATCTGTATGTTTGCCTGTTTTGTCTGTTCTCAAAGTTCTCAAAGCCTGTTCTCAAAGTAAAAGCCCTTTGAGAGTGGTTTTGAAGGAGTCAAGGGATTCTCATGTCTTAATGACTGTTGGTAGTGTGTTCCACAAACAGGTGCAAAGTGCAGGTCTACTGTACAGATAGCAATTCGAAACTGGCCCCTGTAAAACAAAAATGTAATACAATCCTCCCACCACCCCCTCTCTCCTCTTTGTACATTTCACTTTTCCCTTTTTACCTCCACTATTATTTTACCTCCATGATTTGCTGCTTCTGATTTTACTGAAGTAGTTGTTTTGTATGCATTTGAATGCCTAAATGAAATGAACAAGTTGGCCACTATTGTAAATGTAGTAACTGGGCGCTGTTTGTAGCCTGACTACGCCACCTCCTGCTTATTTGGGGGCAGGAGGAACCCCTAGAACACAATTGTAGTAGTGACCAACTTCCCCTTTAACAGGAACAATTTACACGAGGCATTGTGCAGAAAAGGTTAACATCTTTATTAAAGAATTTAATCACAAAGGCATTAAAACTAGGGCAATATAAGACAATAAAGTGACCTGTGTATAACTGCCTTAACCCGGCGCGATAAGACAATAAAGTGGCTAGTGTATACATCAACTGACTTGACCAGGCATGGTAAGACAATAAAGTGGCGAGTGTATACAGTACTTGATCAACAAGGCAATAAAGTGACTACAGCATAATTGGCTCTCATTAAGAAGGGCGGGTCGGCCCGTGCACAAACTAACTTCCAAAACTGGAGGGAAAGAGGGGACAGGCCAAACACCAAAACTATAAAACAACAAATCAATACAAAACATGCAGTGCAAACTTTACCAAATACACACCAATAAAAACCGGATGTCCCACAGTGCAGCTCCAAAAGCAGAGAAAGTGCTAATGTGCAGAGGAGCGGACCCAGCCTTTAACAAGGTTACAATATAGACGTTTGTAACAAAAGAGAGAGCACAATTAAAAACAAGTCATTGCGGCATCTACTATAGGCTACTATTGCTTAATTGCCCGAAATATGAATGAAATTATTTAAATAAGCAAAATAAAACCTAAAACAAACAGTGGAAAACAGTGGCTGGACTGGTCCCTTTAAAGAAATACAAAGACATATTAGTTGCCAGCCCTAGTACTAGAATACACATAAACACTGTATTAAAATCATTAAAAGGGACAATAAAACCTACTTTGGTTTGCAGTGACACCCGTATACAATAGCACAACCAATGCGGGTAAGGGCAGCAGGGTCATCACATAAACAGCTAAAAGAAAAGACAGAGTGTTACAAACTGAAACCTGGTTTACATGTACTGTAGATTCATAAAAATGCATAAAATGTATACTGTTTTACCCGTATCTCCATGTGTCTATACACAATAGCAGCGATCATCATTCATGGTTTGTGGTAAACACTGAAAATAAATAGATGTATACATTTAAATCAAATAAAACAATATCAAACTAAAAAGGGCTAAAAGAAAACGCTAGCAGCATCATACATGTGCTCAGACAAAAGCCATCAGCAACATAGCAGCCAACAAACAAGGCCTACCAGGTTTCTCTCCTTCACCCTGTGAGGGGAACAGCATGCAGCCTCTCTGGCAGAATCAAAATGGCCCTCTACCAGGAAGGAGAACAGTTTTGTACTTCCTGCTAGTCATGTGACTAGGCAGGTTTCCCACATTCACCCCCCCCAAAAATTGTCGTCGCCCCGACGATCAACCTAGTTAACCCATGGCCTAAACTGTGAATTACTAGCCATGTCTGGAGCAGCAGCCCTTACCATCCCCACAATGTGACTTGACACGGCTGACCTTGGCAGGTTGTGTGGGTTTGCATGCTTCCCAGCAGTGGTCCGGGTGGTGCGTCGAAGGGATGATGTCTCCTGCTCACTATGGGATGAAATGTCACCTTCAGGAGCCTCGTGATCCACCCCAGTGCTCCCCGCTCTTTCAGGGACAAGTGGCTGGGCATCTGGTTGAGCTGCGGCTGCAGGCTGGGTGAGTATTTCCCTACCCATCCCTGCCGGGGTGTCGTCCTCTTCACTCTCCTCTTCACTCTCAGGGTCATTACGGTCGCTAGGCCGTGGGGGTGGCTCCGGCACCACTGGTACAGGTGGTAGTGCCTCAACGTGTGCTGCCCTCATCTCTGTGCGGTTGACCCGTCGCACGTTACCGGTGCCATCAGCCAGTGTGACAGTGTAAGGCTCACCTGGTGCATTTGGCACTCTGGCCACTTGATAAAGGACTGGTGACCAGACATCCTGGATCTTCCTACGCCCTTGGCCACGGTGGTCCTTCAGATAGATCAACTGGCCCACCTTGAAGCCTGGGTCGCGCACCTGTTGATTGTGGTGTTGCTGACGGTACTCTGCTGCTTCTCCAAGGTTCTTACGGGCAAGGTCTCGAGCCAGCTGAAGACGTTCCTGGTGCTGCTGGACCCACTCATCCCAGGATCCCGTTTCTGCAGAATCATCCGCCTCCAGGAGAAAGTCTATGGGTAACCGGGGTGGTACCCCGAACAATAGAGCATACGGAGAATGTCCTGTGGAACGGTGGATTGTGGTGTTGTATGACCATATTAACTGGGAGATGTACTTCGGCCACATTCGCTTCTTGTCAGGTGGAAGGGATCGAAGCAGGTCATGGAGTGTCCTGTTGAATCTCTCACACTGTCCATTTCCCTGTGGATGGTAAGCTGTGGTCCGGGACTTCTCAATACCGTATACTTGGCAGAGTTGGCGGATCAGGGCACCCTCAAACTGCCGACCCTGGTCCGAGTGTATCCTCTTTGGAATCCCGAAGCGCATAAACCAGCCATCAACCAGAACCTTTGCCACCGTCACAGCACTCTGGTCTTTAGTCGGCACAGCCTGTGTGTATTTAGAGAAAACATCAGTCATAACAAGCACATTCTCCCTCCCATCTGTTGCAGATTCCAGCAGAGTGAAATCAATGGCGAGGACCTCCAGTGGCTCTCTGGCAAGGAGTGCACCCTGAAAAGTTTTTACTCCCGGCTGAACAGCCTTGGAGAGTACACAGCGCTGACAGTTCTGACAGTACCTTTCAATGTCTGCCCCCATCCCTGGCCAGTAGCACCTTTGCCTTGCCAAATCAGTAGTCCTTCGTACACCCTGGTGTCCATGTTGGTCATGAATACTGTTAAAGAGCTCCTGGTGGAGACATGTGGGAAGGAGAAATTGTGTGAGCAAACCTCCTTGCGGTGCATTGATCTGTCGGTACAACAGGCCATCTTTCTCAATGATGCGATCCCACTGGCGAAGTAGGTTACGAACCACATCTGGGAGCTGTTCTCGCTCGTCCTTACTTGGTGGCCTCCCTGCCCTCCAGAAAGGGAGAAAAACTTTTAAAACTGGATCATCCTCCTGTAAGGTTACTAGTTCAGCTGTTGATCTACTGGGTAAGGCTCCGATCTGCAACTGTGTCACCACCACATCAGCTTCCTCTGGGTTGTGTGGCTCGGGCTCTTCACACTGGGTCGCTGGGTCACTGTACTGGCGGGAGAGAGAGTCAGCATTTGCATTATTCTTTCCGGGACGGTAGTGCACTGTGAAGTCAAAAGAGGCCAGTTGGGCTGCCCACCGTTGTTCGACGGCACCCAGTTTCAGGGTCTGGAAGTGACTTAGGGGGTTATTGTCAGTGTACACTGTGCATTTATTTCCCAGCAAGTAGTCTCTGAATTTCTCGGACAGGGCCCACTTCAAGGCTAAGAACTCCAATTTCATAGAACTATAGTTCTCCATATTTCGCTCAGAACCTCTTAATGACCGACTAGCGTAAGCCACTGGCTTTAACTTGCCCTGATGCTCTTGTGAAAGCACCGCTCCTAAGCCCTGGTGACTAGCATCAATTTCCAGAACAAAGGGCTTAGTAAAATCTGCGAAGGCTAAAATGGGTGTACTTGTGAGCATCTTTTTCAGGTCACTGAAGCTTCTCTCACACGCCTCGGTCCACATACTGGGCAGGACCGCGCCTGGCCTCTTTCTGGTCTCTTTAGCCACTCGGATGACATCAGCCACCAGTTGATGTAACGGGGCAGCTAACTGGGCGAAGCCTTTAACAAAACGGCGATAATAACTGCAGAAGCCAAGAAAAGAACGAACCTCTGAGACATCTTGTGGCCGCCTCCAGTTCGCTACCGCAGAGACCTTCTCCGGGTCGGTCGACACTCCTTCCCTGGACACCCGATGTCCAAGGTACTGTACCTCTGTCTTGAAGAAGTGACATTTGCTCAGTTTTGCTTTCAGACCCTTCTGTTGGAGCCGGCTGAAGACCATCTCCAGCCTTGTCAAGTGCTGCTCAAGCGAAGTGGAGAAGACAATTACGTCATCTAAAAATAACAAAACCGACTGAAGGCTCTGGTCGCCAAATATCCTCTCCATGAGCCTCTGAAAGGTGCCAGGAGCATTGCATAAGCCAAACGGCATTCGTTCAAATTCAAAGAGGCCAAAAGGTGTACAGAAGGCTGTCTTTGGTTTGTCTGCTTCAGCTACAGGGACTTGATGGTAACCACTTGCTAAGTCGATAGTAGAAAACCATTGAGCACCAGAAAGGCCATCTAAAGATTCCTCGATGCGGGGCAAGGGGTAAGCATCCTTCCTTGTTCTAGAGTTAAGCTGCCGGTAGTCCACACACATCCTCAACTCTCCTGTCTTTTTCTTCACCAAGACAATAGGGGATGCGTAAGGGCTGCTGCTCTCCCTGATCACTTTACTATCAAGGAGCTGCTTAATGTGGTCTTTAACAGCCTGCCACTGTGTAGGGGGTATTCTCCTATACCTTTGACGAACAGGGGTCTCATCAAGAAGGGGTATTTCGTGGGTAATTTCATCAGTGCACCCTAAATCTCCCTCCCGTTTGGCAAAGACATCACTATACCTCCCCAGTAACTCCTTTGCCTGTCTTTCTATTACAGGGGGTAGGTCTGGCCAGTGCAATGCTGCAATGGAGTCAGGGATAGTCGGTGGGTGCCCTCCTGCAGCATATGCACCAACCAGAGACACATGAGCGACCTCTTTGTTCCCCTCATCAAAATGTAATTGTGGTTCTTCCACCCCTTCAACAGAGTGCAACATGCCCAATACCTGCTTGGGTGAACGGTGGCCCCTGTGGCTCCGACATTAACCACAGGTACATAAGCTACACCATTTGTGACAGTCACAAGGGCGGGGGACATCAACAGGCCAGGGGCAAGATCTGAGCCACCAGGCTCCAACAGCATGGCTTTAGTAGGGGCATGGGGGACCTTTGGACAGTTAACTTGGACAAATTTTACAGATCCTGCTGGTATAAACTCCCCTGCCTTGTCTAAAACACGGACACGGCCCTCAGGCAGTACTGGACAGGCTTCTAGCCTATGACAGTGGCGGAGGACTGACCCCCAGCTTGCATCTACCTGAATGGAAGATAACGAGGCAAAAAGAGCTTCCCCATGTTCAATGAATAGTTCCCTGTAACACTCTATGACTACATTCATGCCCAATAACCCTGGGACGGTGTGCTGTTGTGGTGTGCAAGCAGTATCTTTGACAACCAAAATCCCACGCTTTGGAATAGTTTTACCCAGCACCTGGACGTCCAACTCTAGATATCGCACATAGGGGATAGCTAGCCCGTTAGCAGCCTTCAAAGCCAACCACCCACAAGACTTAAGTTTATCATCACCCCAAGGCTTGAATACATCATTGAAAAGTGACTCGGAAATGGTAGTGACCATAGAACCTGCATCCAACAAGCATTTCACCATAACCCCACCCATCTCCACCTCTACTTCGGGGCATCTACCTATAAGCTGCCGTACAGTGTCTACAGAGGGTGGGAACTGTGTAGGTTGGGAATTCTCATCAACATTTGTACTATGGACAAAACCGGTACCTGAGGATCCTACAGCAGCAGGGGCTGGTTCTGGTTCAGACTGTACACTGGGCACGCTGGACGCTCGTGGCCTCGGCCCTTGGCGGCACTGGCGGAGGACATGTCCGGGCTTCTGGCAACGGAGGCAGATGGGCAGACCTTCTGGGGTAAACTGGAGATTGGGCTTATAGGGACGAGCAGCAGGCTGCTCCAATGCACGCTCAATTTTAGAGAGACTTTTCATAATGCTGTCAATTTGAGACTGCTGGTGTTTGAATTGTTCCTGCAAAACTGAAAGCTCTGAGGCCCTCCCAACTCCCACTACATGGCAAGCCCCCTCTACATCAACATCAGCCCCACAGTGATGGAGACTAGCCCGAGTTTGCCCAGAAGGCCTCTCCCCCTCCTCCACCCACTTAATGGCTTCCTGTCTTAAAGCCAAGAAAGAAATCATGGGACGTTGCCTTACAATGCTCTTTAACTCACGTCGCAAGGACACATCACGCACATGTTCTAAAAACTGATCTCGAACAAGTGTCTCAGGGTCTGTCAACCTATTTGGATATGCTCGTTTTATATCTTCAATTAACGCCCACAGAGAATGAGAAAACTCTTTTAGAGATTCCCCCTCTTTCTGTTTTCGATCAAAGAACATTTTCTGCAGGCTAACAAAGGAGGAGGAGGAACCATAGAGCTCTTTCAAAATGGCCAATATGGTATCTGGCTGCTCCCGCTCTGCTAATGAACGAAATCGAATCTCTGCTTTTGCTTCCCCCTCCAAGTGGTCATAAAGGAAGAGGGCCTTCTCTCTGGCACTCATATGCCGATCTCGCAAACATGACTCTACATTCTCGATCCAATCATGAATAGATAAGTCGGCTCTGGCTTTGGAGCCTGAGAAATGAGGACATTTTCTCTCTCTCTGAATGTAGACAAAACGTTCAGCTTGTGGTGCAACCACATTTAGTGGGGCCAAATTTCTGCTGGGGGTGAACCCGCCAGAATTTGCATTGGAAGTAGGAGTCATAGTACCTGGTTCTAAGCTGGCACCTCTTCCTTCAGTGAGCTGCTCGTTAGCCACTCGCAGCCTCTGCACCTCCTCACGCAGAGCCAAAAGTTCCTCCATCCCCTCGTCCCCACTCATTGTAGCAGCACAGTTTAACACTTCTCTACAATGAGACAAAAGTTAGTTGGGCAAAATATATACATATGTCCAGAATGTGCTGGAGGCCTTTGGCTTCTCTTGACGGGTCGATTTTCAGTCCAGGAGCCTTCTTCCGCCGTCCAACACCAACCACTGTTTTCCACTCAAAAATAAATCAAAACAACTAAACTGAATTTCACACACAATGCCTCTTAAGGAAAGTCCTGCCGACTACGCCATAATGTAGTAACTGGGCGCTGTTTGTAGCCTGACTACGCCACCTCCTGCTTATTTGGGGGGCAGGAGGAACCCCTAGAACACAATTGTAGTAGTGACCAACTTCCCCTTTAACAGGAACAATTTACACGAGGCATTGTGCAGAAAAGGTTAACATCTTTATTAAAGAATTTACTCACAAAGGCATTAAAACTAGGGCAATATAAGACAATAAAGTGACCTGTGTATAACTGCCTTAACCCGGCGCGATAAGACAATAAAGTGGCTAGTGTATACATCAACTGACTTGACCAGGCATGGTAAGACAATAAAGTGGCGAGTGTATACAGTACTTGATCAACAAGGCAATAAAGTGACTACAGTATAATTGGCTCTCATTAAGAAGGGCGGGTCGGCCCGTGCACAAACTAACTTCCAAAACTGGAGGGAAAGAGGGGACAGGCCAAACACCAAAACTATAAAACAACAAATCAATACAAAACATGCAGTGCAAACTTTACCAAATACACACCAATAAAAACCGGATGTCCCACAGTGCAGCTCCAAAAGCAGAGAAAGTGCTAATGTGCAGAGGAGCGGACCCAGCCTTTAACAAGGTTACAATATAGACGTTTGTAACAAAAGAGAGAGCACAATTAAAAACAAGTCATTGCGGCATCTACTATAGGCTACTATTGCTTAATTGCCCGAAATATGAATGAAATTATTTAAATAAGCAAAATAAAACCTAAAACAAACAGTGGAAAACAGTGGCTGGACTGGTCCCTTTAAAGGAATACAAAAACATATTAGTTGCCAGCCCTAGTACTAGAATACACAAACACTGTATTAAAATCATTAAAAGGGACAATAAAACCTACTTTGGTTTGCAGTAACACCCGTATACAATAGCACAACCAATGCGGGTAAGGGCAGCAGGGTCATCACATAAACGGCTAAAAGAAAAGACAGAGTGTTACAAACTGAAACCTGGTTTACATGTACTGTAGATTCATAAAAATGCATAAAATGTATACTGTTTTACCCGTATCTCCATGTGTCTATACACAATAGCAGCGATCATCATTCATGGGTTTG
>CM076978.1:42417084-42432084 GCA_039105355.1 Benthosema pterotum | reverse complement strand
GTACAGTGTAATAATGGCATACTTATGCAGTATCTAGCTTGTCTCCTTTTTCATTAAATTGTTATCCATTATAAACTCCATTTCAGATTCTTTACGACGCAATTTGGCAGTGCTTAAGCCTGGCAGCCACAAAACCCCACAAGTCAATCGCCTTTCCAGCCATTGGTACTGGGCTACTGGGATTCAGTGGAACTGTGGTTGCCAAGATCATGACAAGTGCAATGGTGGCATTTGCTCATAAACACGCACAAGTTAACATGGACATTGACATTGTCATTTTTCCTTCTGACAATGACACATTTAAGGTAAACAGTATTTTCGGTTCATGTCAAATTGTTCTTAATAATACACATACTGTATTTGTATTTAGTGTTTTTAAATGGTCACAAAAGCAATAAAGCAGTTTACCAAACATGACATGATGATCACCCTCTTTCTAGGCTTTTGAGGGTGAGATGAACTCTCTCCAAAGCAGTTTTCCCTCTACCTCCTCACAAGGTAAGGGCAATTGTGGCGTATTCCATAATGGAAAGTAAATATTAATTCCAACATGCAATTAATTGTCTTTCTCATGCATGCTTTTTGATCAGGAGTTGAGCACAGCCATGTCGGTCAGGCACATGCTGGTGTGACTCCCAATCCCCAGATCAGACTGACCAATACATTTGATGAAGAAATACAGGAAGCCAAAGAATGGCTGGAACAACTTCTTTTATTTTTCTCTGGCTTTGTCGTTGTGCACAACAACTTCCTCCAGTACTTTGGGGAGCAAGAATTCCAACAGTTGCACGATGAAGCCAAACCAGGTGTCTTTATTGAGGAGTTCTGTGACAAAGGTCGTGCTGGTGTAATGGTGAAAGGGGAATCATACGAAGATGTCATAGGTGCTGCGTTGTTAGTGGAGGCCATGCTCTGCAAAGCCCAGAAGGACTTTGTAGATGAGGAAGCGGGCTTGATGACCACCCTGGACCCACGCAACTTAGTGTTGTATGAAAGAAGGCCATGTGAGAAGTCCGGTCAGGACTTCTTACTCAGAGCTACTGATCCAATGATGCGGGCTTGTGGGCTGAGAGTAGTCAGGGTAAGAGAAGTTAACACGTTTCTCAGTCTACAGTATATCATTCCAAATAGATACCGTTATATACCGTTTAAAAAAAAGAACATATTATCTGACCAAATATACAATATATTTAGTTGATTTACTGCTGTGGAAACTATCTCACAAGTCACAAAATTGCTTTAGCAAAAGTTTAGCTTTTAATTAATCTACAATGCCGTTAGGTTGACCGGGTTGAGAACCATGCTCTGAAGGAGCACTTTGAGCTGAAGCGAAAACAACTACAGTCTGCAAAGCAGCGAAGAATGTACCAACG
Organism: Benthosema pterotum; assembly: GCA_039105355.1. NCBI lineage: Eukaryota > Metazoa > Chordata > Actinopteri > Myctophiformes > Myctophidae > Benthosema > Benthosema pterotum. The sequence continues at coordinate 42,430,711 of CM076978.1, read as the reverse complement.
CATACGCGGGCAGTTCTGCAACATGGTCAGCCATGTTGGATTCCAGAGGGAGTATGCACCACCTGATGGTATGTTTATTAATCCTTTACAAATTACATAAGTGACATTAATTATATTTTGTTTTCTTCCCTTTTTGTAGTAATGCAGTAATGTAGCAGTGTGTAATGATGGATTTTAAAAAATAAAATAAATTGATTTGGAATGAATAAAAATAATTCTTCCATGCACAGACCCACTGTATGGAGATGGAATTTACTTCACTGGCAAAGTGGATGGGGCCCTGGAAGTGTGGAAAGGCATGGGAGAGAAGTATCTGTATTTTGTGGAGGCCCAGGTGTTGACAGGGAAAGCCGCCCTTGGTAAACCAGGTTTGATTGGGCCACCTCCTATCAGTGATGATCCACTCTGTCGCCACGACAGTTTAAAAGGAGATAAAAGCGATATATCTGTCATTTTCAATGGCCACCAAGCTTTGCCAGAGTACATTATCATCTGCACGATTCTCAGTAACTAAGATTGAGAATATGCTGGGGATACCCCCCCTTCTTTCATTAAATGATTAATAATATGATTTCTGTGATTTTGTTAAATGCCTCTGAGGTAGTGATTTTTATTGTTTATGTTGAATTATTGGTTCGGGTTAAGTATCCTCTCTTGAGGAGCTAGTGAAGGAAAGGCACTATGTTATACAGTATACTGTAGCTTTGATAACCTTGTTGTATACATTTTGGTGATGGGTTTGTCTATGTATGCTATATAAGTAAATTTCTGTTTAGGTCAAATCTGGTGATTCAGTATTACTATGTGATGAATAATTAAAATAATGCAAATTCTATGTGCCTTCAGAAAAATGTCCAATGGTTATGTTGTGAGATTAGTATGACTTACTCACGGAGTAACAAAATAATTTATGCAAGACAATGACTACATTTTTTGTAATAACTAAAAGCAGAGTATAGTGAAACTGAAACACTGAAATAAAAAATAAAATCTGAATTGCAGTTTGAATGTGAGGTTTGCTCTTTGTTTAAAGAATGTAGAATAACCAGTATAGACAATGCATTTAACATGGTATACTACAATCATTTCAGAAATTCAGACGCATTATCACAACTACAAAAAATACTATAACATTTTTAAATAATATGGACCATGACAAGTTCAATGAACTAGGACATTTTAAAGCAATTCTAAACAATAGACCATGAAAGTTTCAATCATGCACTTCAATGTAGCCAATATATTAATATATCAACCCAACCCTAATCATTAGGCAGATTTTCATTTTAAACAAGATCATAAAAATGTACATATTTAGACATTGTGAGAATAATGGCTTCCATGACATTGCAACTTTTCCAGAACACAAAGCCTACGGTTTCTACATTTGTGATGACCAATTTGGTAGGTTGAAACCGTGTTGATGTGGTCCTTTAGCATTCAAGGAGGTCAATCAGTGTACTTAAAATAGTTCATTGTATTATTTAAAATACATGTACCTAATAAACTGGTATTACAGTCAGATATTTACGGAATGTGAAAATCTATCAACTGGAAATTGATCTGACACCTGTATACTTTTAATAAAATATTTCAAGGTCAACACTACATCTGACAATATATAATTTACATTACATCCATATGTAGCATTATATCCAAAATGTAGCACTATGAATGGATATGAAATGTAATGTTTAAAAAACTACAAAAACTGTCATCCTCTCATATGCTATTAGGCCCATTCATGATGATAATTGAAAAGAATGCCAAGATGGTTCCTGTGTGTTTTGAAATGGCGACGGATGCCTTTTTTATTCTGTATTTATTTTTTTGTTTGACATAAGCAGCGTATAGGTATGTGTATACCTGCCATTGTAGAACATAGTGACTTAAGCAAGCAAGTTACAGACTATGCAATCAGGAACATATTTTAATGCACCTACAGTACCACATCTGCAGCTGCCTACAAAAAGCCAAACGATTCATAGAAAAATACATTTACACGTGTTAACAAACATGGTGCCGTACAAAGGATCACTACAGCTGAAGCACTGTAGTGGAACTAGGCTGTCAGTACTGAAACTACAAAATAATGTCTGGTCCTCAAGAAATATGCAGGCCCTGCTGTATACACTATATATTACACTATCATTATTATTTTAACATTATTTTTCCACACGTTTTTTGTACCAGTTTAGCTAAACCCCAAATGGGGAGGGCATGTACACCTCTGCACCGCAAAGATGTACATGCCAGTTAGGAAACCCCACTCAGGCACTCCAGCCCGCTGGAATGTCTAGCCTTCTAGTGCAATCACTGATAAAAATCACCCTATGGCCAATTGTGTTTGGATAAACCAATAGATGCTCAGCCGGGAGCACCACAGTGAATTTGATTGAATCCATAGACTGTGCCATAGGGTCATCAGATACTGGAATATTCTATATAATAGCAACCCTTACTGATCTATGGATGTCCTTACGTCTGCAGAATATCCTCCAAAACAGAAGAGAACAGTCTTTTAGTCAGCTGGTCCCTGATTGAAACAAGGTCTTGCAAAAACGCATATACACATTACCACAAACCAGTGTCTCCTTTTGCATGAACGTACATGCATGGGCACATGTACGCACATGCACACTCTCAGTGCCATCACCGTCACTCTGCACATTCAGCTATCTCCATGCCATCTACAAGCAGTGTTTGGATGATGCCGTCTCGCCTCTTTCCACTGCTGACAGCCTTGATACAGCAGTCGTGATCGCCGAGGGTGAAGTGCGTCTCAGTGCCATCGTCCACAAACTCCCCCTTTAGAAACAAACGTGTAAGAAAAGTAAGATTTCACTTCTGTTAGTATTCTTAGGAATACCAAGTACTAAGGGGTCTTATTTCCTGCTCCAGATCAGCACAGCCTGATTTTTGTCATGGATATAAATAAGATGCATGTGTTCCTAAACTGGCAATTACACAGAAGGCACCAGAGGAACATCAAAATTTCACTCAAGCATCACACTTACCGCAGTCTCCATCTTTTGCCCATTACACCAAATATCCATTGTATCTTTCTCTGTGGGGAATAAAAGAGGAAATCATTTACCGACTGAACATTAAATGAGAACAGATTGTGATGATTGTTAGTGGCACAACACAGGACGTCTAAACAATGTAAAATTCCAAGTGATTGCCTGAGACTTTGGCATGTGGATCATAGACTTGTACCCCATCCACTAATAATATTAGTAATATTTTAACAGCTATTTCAACTGACCACTGATCATAAGAATCACTCAGTAACGTGTATTTTTTCTTAGCCAGTATCTTTGTGGTTTAATTTATGAATAAAGGACTTTGCACCATTCTCACTTGCAAATAAAACCATTTGGAACAGGATCAACATATTATGTGGGAGTCCTTTCTTCTGCCTTCTGCCTGCTAGGCTTCAACAGACACTACCAACTTAACAGCCAGTGTACTGTTCAGGGTATTTAGTAAAAAAAAAAAAAAAAAAAAAAAAAAAAAAGGATAGAGGTATTTGATTATATCCATGACCCCCATCTAAATTACCTACAATGTGTTTTTTCATAGTACTGCACATAAAGGCCACTCAAAAGCCATCACACTGTCAATTACTGTGGCTCAATTTAGCAACCATAAGGCCTTATATTACTAGCTAGGTGTGCATTAATGCCTGTTACTATAAGCAAAGAGTCTGAACCAAGATGAGCATGGTACTGTAATGCCCTGGGCTTTAAGCTGCTAAAGAGATTAGCTTCAACATTGACTTTACATCTGTGCCAGCATATCAGTGGGTATTCATCACTTCACAAGTTCTCTACTCCAGTCAGTGGCTAGCAAACATCATATCAAGGACCCCCAACTTGAAAAGATTTGCTACACGCGGGCAATTATATTTTTGCAATTTTCATAATGTTGCTGATGTCTGAGGTGGGCAGGTCTTTCAGTAGCTTCATGATGCTCAGTGACATCATAGAATGTCACGGAGCATCATTTGTTTTCCTGCACTCACCTTTTTTATCCAGGAAGGTTTTGGGTGAATTTCACTAATGTTCAGTGACAATGTGATCCCCCAAAAAATCCCATCCACCCACAAAGGATTTTTTCCATTTTTTTTTTCTTAACTAGAACAATCTGACAGCTCTTAGGAATGTTTGGACCAAAGGAGAAACTCCTTTAATGAATTCCTATTTTTTCTGAATATTTTAAAAATAAAATGCACATTTTCCTCCATTTTTTTTAGTAAAGCGTGATGAGGAAATATTAAAGGAGAGTACCCCAAGTTGCCATGTTTTGCTGTACCGTGTTTAGTCATGGAGTAACAAATATTAAGTTAAGTGTTCAATTACAATGCATCAATGTAGAGCTAAGCAGCAAAATGGGGTTAAAGCTAAAATTGTGTTAAAGTTATTACTCATTTTCTTGGGGTCAATTAATGGCCATTTGATACAAAAAAGGGTTGAAAACCAAACCCAGATGTGCTTACCCAGGACCACCCTACAGTCGACACCGTCCAAGTTGAGCACCCAGGTGCTGGTGACCTTTGACCGGTTCTCCATGTACTTCTTCAGGCTTTTCCCGTTGATCTCCAAGGTGTATTCGTATGCGAACCCGCTCACCGCATCTATGTTGATGGTGGCCTTGGTGTCAGAGTTGCCCACGTTGAAAGTCTCCTTTCCCACGAGCTTGAACATCCAGTCCCTCCGAATGAGTTCCTGTTACATGACACAATGTAGTCCAAAGCTTTTGTTAAAGGTGGCACAAAAAGGGGAGAAAATAAGGCAAATGTTTCAAATAACATTTTTGTGTCATTGTGTGTGTCATGTAATGTGTATTGTACTTTTTTGATGTAATGTGATCTTGTTTGTTTTTGTTATAGTTCTATGGTGAAGTGTATAGATTCAACATTCCAGTACCCATCCAGGGGTGGTCTTTTAGATGGGTCCCTGGCAGCCCAGGGACATTTTATGAGTCCTACTCCAACAGTACAGTATTGCATCCTAGGACAGCTTCCCCAGAGGGTGACATGATGCTTTCTCAATTAAAGGACTATTTCACCATAGGTCCTCACTAATGTACATGGTAAAATAGCACCATTTCCTTCTACTCGGTCTGTGTCTCACAGGAGGGCTGTGGGCAGTACAGAACCCCCATACACCATGCTTTCTCTTCATGAAAAGTCGCAATGCGAAAATGGAAGCCATGGACCTCCTGATAATAAAAAACTATGAATATATTTTAAAAAGGACCACTTAAATGAAAATGTAACTTGAAAGCAGTGACGTTGTCTTTAAATTGGATGCAGAATGCAGGCATCACTGTACACACCTGGCCTAGAGATGCTGTTAAGTTATCTATTCATTATTTTGTGCTCTTATGTGTTTTAGTAATCATGAAGTATGTACAGTAATCATTACTATACTGTACTGTTCGTACATCAACATGGGGTCTTGCCATCTCTCCAGCTATTTAGAAAATAGACCTCAGGTCAGATAGCAATTTCATCCAAACAGGAGAAAGAACATGATACAGGAAGGATGAATAAACATGTGGGAGTGAATTATGCAACCAAAAATATTGAGCGCTACTGCCCTCTCCTGCTCTATTGATTGGGTGAGATTGATGTCACAGTAAACATAAGAGACTCAGTGGTGTATAGGCCACTGTACGTACACTGTATATGGTGCAGGGGCTTCCAGTGGTCCTTGAGAGGGTTCTAAGTGGTCCGCAGCTATTCTACGCTCACAAGATTTATATTATTGTTGAACACACAAATCACTTCATTTACAAGTCCCTACTCCCTAGGTGGGGCAGCAGTGGCTCAGGCAATCACAAGATTGCCGGTTCGAACCCAGATTAGTGTTGATCCCTGAGCAAGACACTTAAGCCTAGCGCGATCGTTTTTCACTGAAGGAAAAATATTTCCTATGGAAGTTTTCTATTGGAAATACCGGTAGAGGGCGCAAATCTTGGTTGTTTTTCCAGTGAAAAACGATCGCACTCTGGCCAAAAAGTCCGATTTATCCGTGTGGTGAGGGGCTCAGAGTGCCAACACTAAGGTAAGTACACTTTCTAATGACACAAGACGTGTTTATTTTAGTGAGTAGGTAAAACGTTCTTTATACATCCACTCCAGAAGAGAGGCTGGTCGGGTGGAGTAATGGCCGATTGCACGGAGAAGTGCAGAGCTCCAATGCAAGTCAGACTCAGAAGCAGTGGAGCTCTGACCAGAGCTAACTTAACCCCTGATTGCTCCTTCCGCCATCGGTGTGTGATTGGGTAGATGGGGTCTACTAGTCTATCTTTGTAAAGCACCTTGGATAAAGGTGCTATATAAATGCACCATTTATGTGGTCCCTGGGTCAAAATCTGTTGAAAACCATTAGCGTGTATGACTGACAGAATCATATCGTGCAGACTTTATTGAAGACCAGGTGATGTACCTTTCCGTCTACATGGATGACCCTCTTCCCCGTGGTCGTGCCATGTTCGAACTGTATCCGATGCACTCCGTCACTCAGTGCCACCTCCCACACACCGACCAGGTCGTTTGACATCCCGAGGCCAGAACTCAAACAAACACCTGCTGCTGCTGCTGCTGCTGCTGCTGCTGCTTGGTTTCTGGGTAGACATGTACAACAAAGTTGATTTAGTGGAATTCCACCCATTTTCAAAATTTTCCTGAGAGGGTACAAATGGAACCAAATGGACCCGCTAGGGTCCATTTGGTTCACAGGAAAAAGGGGTCTGAATGTATCAGATGTATTTCACCACGTTGATGATTTTTTTCAGACCTCCATTTTTAGGAAATACAGAATTTGGGGAACTTTTTTTTACCATGCCCACACAATCAAGGTACATTAATGACATATTAAAATGTTGAACATTTCCCCTTTAACTAGATAAGGAGTTTTCAACCACTGGTCAAATGGACCCTTGGGGGTCCATTTGATTTCATGTTTGCACTCTCAAAGAGTTAAAATCATCATCATCTGAATTAGCCCAAGACTACACAGTTAGAGAATGTAGGAAAATGGTCATTTTTTTTATCTATGTTTGCCTTTTTGTTTCTGACAAAACAAAAAAAAACCTTAGTTGAATAACTATTGGGACCTGGTATCAAAAAGGTGAAAACCACTGAACTGGATGCCAGCCTGTCTGACTTCACGTAATCTTGTTGGGGTAAACTACCCTTTCTTTTCAAACAAAACGCAGGTGTGTTGTAGTAAATGAAGAGTGCCTTTCACTAAATCCATCCCGTCCTCGACGGCAGAGGATCCTCGAGTATGGCTGGTGTTCTTGCCGTGTTTTGTATCGTACAGTAGTTATAGATGAGCGGATTCGTGACTCTTGCTTTTCTTTCTGAAAGCCCTGAACCGGTTCGGGGACCTAGCCGTGTTACCAGGGTTCTACTTTAGCTAACAGTAGCTCAAACCACTGTGCCTCAAACCAGAACCTTTGGAGTAACATACAGAGTTGCGCCAACTCCGTTCGCTTCATGGGGCCACTCCAATGGCGGCTCGTATGCACCGACTTCTATTGAGAATGGGGACAGTGCTGGCGTAAGTAGGCAGACTAAAGCGATTTTAATTGTTAATGTACATATAAACAGTTTATATGTTAGACAATTGCCTAAAATAGCTATCATTTGCGCCGCCCTCGTTGAAAACAGTTTGTCCCTATTCAGGCTACATGAATGAATAACGCTCGAGCGCTCGTTTTCTGATCCCTCAATGTCGCAACTCTTCTACTGGTAGATGGCTCTGTCTCAACCTAGCCTTTTGCCGCGCTGCAAAGAAAAAATCAAATACATAACGTTAACCATATAGAAAACAAATGCATTATTTAAATATATTTGCAATTACCTTAATGGGTTTCGAAGTCGGTCCACTAGATAAGTTTATAACAAATGCGTGAAGAAGAGCCGTCGGTCCACTAAAAAACGTACGTAGCTTTCTCGGGCAAACACCACAGGCTTTACTGTTACTATGGTAACATGAGAACGAGATTTCTAGCGACGCCCACTGGTGGAGTCATCATGTCAAACAGTCAGAGGTCAGTTTTCAACCTTTTTCATACCAGGGCCCACTATTTATTCTGCATTTTAGCCACGAACTACCACTTGATGTCGAGTTTAGTCTCTAGGATTTTCAAGTTTGTGTCAACAATTTAGAGCGATAACTGGCCAAACGTTGGTCAAAACAAGAATAATTCTACATTTTCAAAATGTGTAGATTCTTGAAAATGAGGTGGGCTAATCCAGGTGTTGATGATGATACCAAATGATACCAATTTCTTTGTATCATGTTACGCTCTCAAGAGTTAAATGATACCAAATGGACCATTGGTATCATTTTACAATCTCAAGAGTTAGGCTACACATCGGGTCCAACCTGATTAGTTAGTGTTTTTTTTTTTGTAAAACGCTATGCAATACCAATACACCCCATGTCATATATTGTAAATGTTTCTCAACCGATGGTCTATCATCCACGGCATAATAGAATAATACTGTTTTAAAATGTAGGTTGTAAATAAAATGCCTTTGTTAAAAAGCATCCACATATACTATACAGTATTTCAAAAGTCTATGTAAATATAAGGGGAACCTGAAAGTTCCATGCGCAAATTATATCAAGCCCAAAATTTAAAATATGAGTAACATATATTTATTATTTTGAAAAACACCAATATATTCCTATATATAAGTTAACTGCTATAATGTACTCTGTACATTAACACAGTAGGCTACTGATAGAGCAGAGCAGGCACATGATGACTGTGATGATATATGGATACTTTTCCTTGAAATTCAAGTCTCTGGGTCTTTCTGGGTAGTTTCTAATCAGATTTCCCAGTACTGACAACAATGACACTCTTACACGGAACAGTGCACAAAAGTTTAGTGAACCGTGAAAGAAAATACATGTCAGGGACCACATGCAGTGCCTTCACGGACCAGCTGTGATATACAAGGCCTATATTCCTACTATGACTAAACTACTAGTAAAATATTGTTACAGTGAAGTAATACATGAATATGTATTACTTCACTGTAACAATATCCTAATTTCATAATGCTGAAACATGGACGATGAATGAGGAGTCTCAGGATGAATGAATTATTGTTTTTTTTTTGTTGTTGTTGTTGTTTTTTTATTAACAGAAATGAGAGTTACAGGACAAGTCAAGTTCACACTGCTACAAAACTGACAACAGCTTGGAGAATTATAGGCCTACAATTCAAGTACAACTATACAGCAAATCTGGGGGGGGAAAAACTGATTGGACACACTAGTTAAGGATACACTTGTTTACAATAGTGGCCAACTTGTTCATTTCATTAAGGCATTCAAATGCATACAAAACAAATACTTCAGTAAAGTCAGAGGTAGCAAATCATGGAGGCAAAATCATAGTGGAGGTAAAAAGGGAAAAGAGAAATGTACAAAGAGGAGAGGGTGTGGGTGTGGGAATTATAGTATACATTTTTTGTTTTACAGAGGCCAGTTTGAATTGCAGCCATCTGTAGATTCCCTTTGAGAGCGGTTTTGAAGGTAAGGTCAAGGGATTCACATGTCTTAATGACTGTTGGTAGCGTTCCACATTTTGGTGGCATATGAGCGTAAGGAATTGAGATCCTTGTTTGTGCCAAATCTGGGTTGGACATGGTTAGTAGCACTCCCTCTGGTGTTGTGGGAGTGGACCTCATTGACATTAAGGAAGTATTTGGATAGGTAGGCCTACTGTACATGGGTATTTTGGTATTGATTGAATCTTGTGGACCAGACCCAATGCAAGACTCTGTCGTCAACCCAAAGGCATGACAAAGTGGGCAGGGGTGAGGTGGGTTCGGGGTGTGAGGCCAAGTAACAGCCTGACCAGTTTGTTTTGACCTTGTTTTTCAAGGTCTTCGAGGTGCTGTGCTACCAGGCATCGGACCCTTGGTTTCATTTTTTACACCCTGAGTTTAGTGAGGCTCCAATGCAAGTCAGACTCAGAAGCAGCGGAGCTCTGGACCAGAGCTAAGTAAGGCCTATTATCTAGTTAACCAACTTTCCATCATTTACCTGGGGGCCACCTGGAACCTCTCTCAAGGACCACTGGTGGTCCCCGGACCACTGGTTGAAAACCACTGACGTGTTCCTCGACCTAGACCTAATGCTCCCTGTGCTCCCCACAGAGCCGTCGGTGTAAGCCGCCAGCAGCCTGCTGCTGATCAGGCCGTGTTTGCAGAGAGCCGCCAGCAGCTGGTTCCGGAACTTCTGGCTGATGAAGGCGTACAGCACGGGTTCACCGCGCAGTGCGTGTAGGCCATCACCTGCGTGGCGTGCAGAACCGCGTCCACTCTGTTCTGAATGTCGCACGACTCCGGCCCGAGCGATCCTCCCCGCAGCAGGTGTCTATCAGGACGGTGACGTTGTGCGGGAGCCAGCACAGCACGAACGCCAGCACCACCGCCAGGATGACGCGCAGGGCCCTCTGCTTTTGCGCGTTGCGCGTGCGGAGCAGCGTTCCGACCGTGTTGCCGTAGCAGAACACCATCACCGCCAGCGGCAGGAAGAAGCCCAGCGCGTGGCGCACGACGCGCACCCCGGTCCGCCACCGGTCCCGGCTCTCGCCGGTGAGGTTTTCGGAGCACGTGAGATGCCCGGCGTCTGCCATGACCTCCTCCACCATGACCTCCTTCTGAAGCGCCACCGGCAGGGAGAGCACGCCCGCCGCCAGCCACACCACGCCGCAGACCAGTCCCACCCGGCGACGCCTCGAGGACAGGAGCTGCGTCGCTTTCACGATGGCGAGGTAGCGGTCCACGCTGATGCAGGCCAGCAGGAAGACGCCGCCGTAGATCGAAGCCTCCTGGAGGCCCGTCAGGAGCTTGCACGGGACGTCGCCAAAGATCCAGCCGGAGCGGACGTAGACGGCCCAGAAAGGGAGCGTCAGGCAGAACAGCAGGTCCGCCAGAGCCAGGTGCATCAGGTAGATGTCTGTGGAGGTCCTGCGCTTCCCCATGTAGTGGACCACATACACGACCAGAGCGTTTCCCAGCATGCTGAGGACAAACACCACTAGGTAGGTGGTCATCAGGGCAGAGCCGTTCAGATCCCTGATGTACGGGTCACACGGGGTAGCTGACTCCTCCACCGGTTCATCTTCATAGGTTGCATTGAACAGGTCGTCGAAGCTAATGTTGAACTTGTCCATTGGCAGAAACGCCCTTAAAATAGGACAAATTCATTATTTAATGCAGCAGTAGTAACACCAATAGACCAGGGGTTTTCAACAGGTGGTCAGGGGACCACCAGTGGTCCCTGAGAGGGTTCCAGGTGGTCCCCAGCTAAGTTGGTTAACCAGATGTAACTCTTGAGAACGTAAAAACATTTTTGCACATTTTTACACTCTCAAGAGTTAAAATATTCATCATGTGAATAACCCCAAGTCTACACAACTAGAACATGGACAAAAGCAAAAGAAATCTTTAGTTTTGGGGGTCTGTGGGGCTAAAATGTCCTCAAATGGTGGTCCGTGGCTCAAATTCTGAATAAATAGTGGGCCCTGCTATCAAAAAGGTTGAAAACCATTAATAGACAGTATATATCATATTAATATTATTAGCCTAATATTAGAATTTTGGTACCACTGAGGTCTGGCAAAAATACTCTGTACTCTAATCAAAACAAATATACTTTCAAGTTCTATACTTACTTGGTCTCAAAGCACTGACTGCCGGGTAAAGGTTATGTCTCCTGTTTTCTTGAAATGAATACTGGTGGAATCCAAAGCGAGCCTCTTCATACTGTACTGAGAAATGTGGTGACAGGAAATTTTGTTGGGTGAGATATGTAGCCTACAGAAGAGCACCGTTATCAATGATCGTGAAGCAGGATGTTTTCAAGTATATTATCTATCTGTATAGCGTCAGTATACGTTTTCGTCCACAAAGATTACAGTTTAAGACTACATACCCGGATTCCCTAAAGCATAACAGCAAAACACCAACACCTTTCTGATGTGTCCTTCAAGATTGAGTGCTTTATTTGCACACATGTCTCATTGTGATGGTTTATGTGAGCAATACTTTAACCATGAAGAGAGAATAGAAAATACTAAAGAAAATACTAAAGACTTTGGAACAAGAGAAGGAAAGAATGGATAGAAAAGGTCAGCAGGTCAATTATAAAAAGGTCAGTCAATTATAAAATGTGCATTGGCTATAAAAATCACACTCTTCATATGCATGATTTTGGAACTACCATGGAGTCAAGTCTTATTCAGCAGCCTAGTGATTGTTGTGCAGATAATACTAAAAACCGTTCAGAATTCTGCTGTAATGTCTTCTGGTAGCCTATCTCTTGCTTGGCTGTGGCGTGAGAAGCAGTACTGCAGAAAGATTGTGGTGTCCTTGATGATTGTCTAAGTCTTGACTGTTTTGGTCACATTTGAAAGGTTATCAGCCTGTACTACGCATTCTGTAGTTGGATGTTGTCTTTAGTGACAGCTTTGCAAACAACGTTATGTTGTATGTCTGTGAGAGAACTGTGGCAAAAGAGTCAGGTCTGATTTATACGTTGTCATATGATTATGTGATGTTTCTTAAACACCTCATTTAAAGTTGGCTGTTTTCCAGCAAGAACATGCCGTAAATGAAGTACCAGCAGGGTCATCTGTTTGTCAGCCATCAGCATAATATGTGTCAGGGTAGCATAGTTGCCAAAGAAAGGGAGTAAGTAGCACAGCTAGGTAGAGTTAGTTTTATAATATACAGTACTGTATATACGTTGTGTGTATACCGCTATGTGACGTCACTATAAATACATTTGTTTTTCATTGGTATGTTTGACTGGAAAGGTTTCAGTTCCCAGGAAGAAACTGTAATACAACGGGAAGGCATCACATTAGGACAAAAACAACAACACACCAACGGGTCTAAATTAAGTAATGTCACCTCTTAAACATGTAAAATTGTAAAAAAAAAAAAAAAAAAAAAAAAAAAAAAAAAAAAAACCCAAATCACAGTTTGGCAAGTTGTGTGGTGGTACATTCTGTGCACTGATGGTAGGTGTTTCGTTCCACCTCACCAATCCATCATCCTTTCCCAGGATCCTTGCACATTGAAATAACTATAGATTGCTGTGCTCCTGGCCGATACAGGCTATACTTACTACTACGGTACTACTACACTAGCCTTCTTGTAATCCATCCATCCATCCATCTTCATCCGCTTATCCAACGTCGGGTCGTGGGGCAACAGCTCCACCAGAGAGCTCTTCTAATGAGAAACATATAATTCCTTGTTTTTCAGTTTTGTCGTCTGATTCCACTCTCCCATTGAACGCTTATTTCTTTAACTCTACAGAGCTGTGCAGTGACGTCAGAAGGCCTGCATCCGGAAGTGAATTCCCAGTTAATTTTCCTCATAGACTTTTCAAAAAGTATTTAATAAAGACGATTATGTCGCGGACAAAGCCACCTCGGGTCGTGACAAATCATGGTAACAAACACAATATTTTGGGCCGATCAAATAATTAGTAAGAAGAAAGGAAAAGTGTTTTATCAAAAGGATACACTTTGCTAATTTCATGAAATGTTCATGACATTCAATATTTTTCCC
>CM076978.1:42349767-42416584 GCA_039105355.1 Benthosema pterotum | reverse complement strand
TCTTGATTTTCCCTTGATAAATCTAAATGATTGAACAAATAAAATATTAACCTTCCAAATATCTGTTGAGAATCACTGAATTATTAAAGGGCAACTTTAAGCATTTACTGTATTCATTATTCATTAAAGCTTTCACAGACAAATGACTGAGTCCACAAGAATTACTTTAATTTTGGTTTGATTGATTGCATAGTTTGTTGACAGTTTGCAGAAAAAAAGCACAGTAAGTTTAATAGCCTAGAATCTCCTGACATGCCAAGAGGATTTATAATCAAGATAATTAAAATATCATCAACACACACTGCACCACATAGCCAACCCATGTGCATTTAATCTTTACTGTATCTTTTGTCTCATTTATCCAAAGCACTTTACAATGTGCATTACTTCACACTATCATTCACCGTTGACAGGAACAAACACGCATGGTACCGAACTGCTCAGATCTGGAATGTTTTGTCTCACTCCTTAAGTTTTATTCTGTTATGTAACATTTTCATTTAAGTCAAAGTTAATTCTAACTTAAGGGGTTTTATTTTAACACCTTGGGGTGAATTCAATAGTATGTTTTGGCTCCAATCCAATTTTTGTTTCTTAATCTATGGAAGTACGACAGTAATACAGTCCTGATAAATACATTAATTGTTCTATCCATCCACTACCTAAATACATGCCAGGTGCTGGGCAGAGGCAAATAAAATAAAACACATGAATAAACGTCTGTATTTATAAATGAGTTCTAGGTTTCCTACACCAGCGGCCGTTTCCGAATGGAACACAATGCGGTTTGTTACTGGTGTGAAAGCATTCAAACTTTTTAAATGACTAAACGCGTCCATGAAGACTAAACAGCCATCGGTGGGTGTGAGGCTGCATTAATAATCATAGTCAAAAAGCTATCTACACTGCATATGTTATAGCCTATGTGTCGAGTCCAAACTCAGGAAAGCACATCTTGGTCTACATTATGGTCAAAGCAGGACAGCAACTACGATCAACTACATCGGCCAAATACTACGTCTCCCAGAGTGCACCAAGCAAGATGGCTGCTGGTGCTGTTTGCTTGATCTGGGACAGCTGCTGGTTGAGACTTTCAAACAGTCAAGAAACCAGTGCAAGACAAAGTCGACTCTTAGGCCGTGGGCCACCGGCCTAAAAATGGCAATCCGTTGCAAAAGGGACAAGACATATGAGGTATCATTACGTTCGTATGACATCCATGAATTAAAAAATGTGTGATAGCAGTTTCAGAAGTGTAGCTGAATACATGTTTTTGGCCTTTATATCTGATAAAAATTCATACAGTATATGGTGACTAATGGGCCGATTTTGATGATTCTGACATCAAAGTATACATTTTCTTGGGTGCCGAGTTGATTTATGAGGTGACCAAAGCAATTCAAGTTCAGGGTCATGTGTCAAAGGTCAATGGTCATTTTGTATCTAAATGTCCTGTAATAGTAAAATGGCCCATATCAGTTCAGAAACCTACCTTTGGGAAATATTCTCTCCACCGTAATAATACCAATTGGTAATATCTTACAGTATATTGTTTTAATCAATGACTAGTCACCTTTACTACAAGGTATGGCATACAGAGATTGGACATTCCTGGAATGAGTAACGTTGGTAAACATGTGGGTTGCACCCCCCAAACGTTTGCCAAAATGGCTAATGGCTTGCATCAACCCTTGCTTTTGAGCGTCACTATAGGCCCAGATTCTGAAGATATGGGCTCTCTCAAAACTTGGTGTTAAATTGTGAAAGGTACCAGGAATGACATCAAATGATGCTGCCACTGTGTATGCTGAAACACCTTGGTCTTGGGTCCAGTACACCGGCCTGGAGCAAGGCTAATTTGCCTGAGAGACGCAAGCTGGTGGTCCAGGAGGTATGGCGGAAAGAAGAAGCAGGGAGGCACACACAAGCTGTGGCACAGGCAAAGCAAGGGCAGTGGATAGCATGGGAAGGAGTGGAGGAGAGGAAGATCTCCTGGAAAGATCTGTGGGATATGGAGGCATTCAGGGCAAGTTTTACGATCAGGGCTGCCTATGATGTGTTGCCCTCTCCTGCAAAACTAAGCCAGTGGTATGACGAAGACCCCACTTGACCCCTATGTCGAAGCCCAACAACACTGAAGCACATCTTAGTGGGGATGCAAGACCAGCCTCACCCAAGGCTGGCACAACGAGGTTGCACAACTACGTGCTAAAGTGCCTTGCAGCAGTGCTGGAACATCAAAGAACAAGTGTGAATGCCTTTACTCCCTTGTCATCCCATTGGCAGCGAACACCAGTTGTTCGAGAGGGACAAGCCAGCCTCACCACCATAAGAGCTGACACCGGGCAGCTGGGCAGAGCACGGGACTGGAAGCTGCTGGCAGACCTGGACAAGAAACTCCAACTGAGATTGCATCCACTAACTGCGACCAGACCTTGTTCTGTGGTCACCCTCGCTCAAGGGTGCATTCACATTTGGTTTAATAACTCCGACCCGTTTCACCAATTCAAAAACTTGAAGTGGTTTATGATAGCAGACACATGTAATTCAGTTTCCTGAAAATAGTATATGGTGAAGGAGGGATCTTTGAGTAAAAGAGTGAAACGTGCCAAAATGTTACCCTTATGGTACCTCATCATTACCTATACAGTATGTTGTAACTCAAGAACCGTAGTACATACAGACATGTACGTGGTATCAAAATGTCTGTCATGCCCAACTTTATATTAACGTTCAATACATTTATGGGGTTTAAGACCTTTGTATTTCGAGTTATGAATGAAAAAACACATTTTTGGATGGAATCTTGGATTTTGGGGGCTGCCATCTTGGAATTTCGCAGGGCACGCAGTACTTTCAGAAATAGTGGGGTTTAAGGAGTGTGTGTGCCAATTTTCATGCCTGTATCACCATTTGAATGAGTTAAGAATCAATGTTCCAAATGTCTTGCTCTCCTCAATCTGTGAACGTACCTATATGTTATATCTCGAGAACTGTATGAGATATAGACATGTTCTTGGTACCAAATTGTTCGTAATGCTCAACTTTATATTAACACTCAATACATTTATGGGGCGTAAAATCAATGCATTTCAAGTTATGAAGTTATTACAACATTTTATCAGATATAAAGGCCAAAAACCTGTATTCAGCTACTCTTCTGAAACTGCTATCACACATTTTTGCATTCCTGGATGTCATACGAACGTAATGATACCACATATGTCTTGCCCCTTTTGTTTATCTACAAGCTTTACAGCTATATTCTTTAGGTATTTATGTAATTTAAGTGCTAAATTTTCTCATTTTCTTACTTTGAATAATTTATTGCAATTAAAGTGAATTCCTTTGAAATGTTTGGCTTAAACTATTGACTTAAAGCTAATTAAAAATGTGTTACTTTAGAATAAATGTTATAATAACTCAACGTCATCTGTTTAAAATCCTAGCTTTAATTTAATAGGTGTTTAATTTAACATTTATTAGGACAATCACTTAAGACAATTGTTTAAGCCACTGGTAATTTAAAAGATGGTTAATTCAGATTGTAATGCTTGAATACAGTTTATTATTTAAGAGACTTGTGCTCGTTTAAAATACTTTTACTTTAAAAAGGGAGTTGTTTAAATTACATTTGTTTGTTTAATAATACATCCAATGTTGTTTGACAATATTGTTATTGAGTAGCTACTGGGATACGTCCCAGTTGCATCCATGCAATGTATCTTTACGTTTTAGAGTTAACTCTTTGTTTCTGTCTTTTAAGGTTAACAATCTAATTGATCTGCCAACTAGGTAGGTGATTATTGTTTTGTATTACACTTGCTATACTATTTGATGTTAAAGCCTGCTAATATGTTTAATTAATAATTTTAATTAATTATGGCAATTTGGATTAGTAAATGGATCATTAAACACATTGCAGTATTTTAATTGGTTTGAATTGGATGGTTTGAGAAGTTTAGAAAAGTCAATGAAGACCTAAATGTGTTGAAATGATTTAATATTACAATTATTAAACTTTTACTTATGACGTAATTTATTCAAAAGTTACATTTCTTTCTACTTGAATCATTAATTAAAAAAAGTTAAAGGTTTAATTTTAATTAAATTTAAAATTGTTAATGAAAAAAATTTAAAACTACAAAATGTACCAATTTAAATTGCACATAATTGCATGATATTTGAAGTTTCATCGACAAGCTTTACAGCTATTATTTAAGTATTATAACTTAAAGTGCTAAATTCATTTCTTTACTTTACTGAAAAATTTATTCAAGTTAAAGTGATTTATTTTGAAATGTTTGACTTAAACTATTGACATATAATTAAAAATGTGTTACTTTAGACTAGAGTCAATTTTATAATAAGCCCACTACATTAGTTTAAAACTTTAAATTAAATTAATATGTTTTTAATTTAACATTTATTATGAAAATCATTTAAGACGATTGTTTAAAACAAATTTAAAATATATGTTGGTAAGCCACTGATAATTTAGATGATGGTTACTTCAGATCGTAATCAGAGTCATTTTCCAAGTCCAGGGCTGAAAGGGGCGAGGGTTCATTTAGTGCTCCCTGAGGGGTCATTACCAATACACATCAGAATTATTTTACCGCGATGGCAAAGAGCATTCCAAGTTTGCCACTTTATTTTATTTGATAACTGCGTGTGGTTGCTATAAATATGAATGAAATATGAAGTCTAGTCTAGGATATATATATATATATATATATATATATATAAATATATATATATATACAGTGATGGCAGTAGCTTGTTACAAGTAACTAGCTACATAGCTTGAACTACATTTTCCCGTAACTTGTAGTGTAGGTTACTACATTTGCTCTGGGAATAGCTTGTAGTGAAGCTACACTACTTGTTTCGAGTAGCTTGTAGTGAAGCTACACTACTTGTTTCGAGTAACAAGGATTGTAGCTTACTACATTTTCCCACACACATTTTCAAATTCCACCCATTTTTAATGGGTAGAAAACCTCTAATATACATCCCAAAACTTAAACATGCCACCATCCTATGTTCAAACCCTCCGCTAAATTATTATCATTATGATTTTTACCCATATTGTTTTATTATTATGATTAGTATTTAGAAAGTTGTACATTAAGATGAGATATATATTTTTATTATGTAGTGATGATGTTAGCAAGCTACATCAAGCTACTTTTGTCATGTAGCTTGTAGTGTTGCTTGCTACAAATCTCTGGCGATAGCTTGTTGTGTAGCTTAGCTGCATTTTTTCGAGAGTAACAAGTAGTGTAGGTTACTACATTTTCCCAGTAATATATATATATATATATATATATATATATATAGGACAATATTAGGATTCCATTCCTAACAGATCTATATTTTGGAACAGGCACATTTATCAAATAAATGCATGCGTACCCCCATTTGAAAATACTTTCCAGGGGGACCCCCATAAAGAGTATTTATATGTCTCTGGCAGTGATTCTTGCCATTTTTGAGTGAGGTGTGTTTGGTTTTAACTGCTCATTTGTAAATAAGGCTTACTGAATACACCCGGTGACGTCTCCCGCCCACTGCCCCAAAACAGTTTGTGTTTCGGAACACACCCTAAGTGATTCAGAAGTTTAAACATAGGCCTAATTTATAACATAAAGGGATCTAGGCTTATTTGGTTCTTTTTAACACTCTCAAGAGTTACAGATCCATAAGGGTCAATTTGTTTACCAACTGTGACTGTCCCCAACATTTAGCGGGGACCACCTGGATTGGAAACCTCTCAAGATGGTCCCTGGACCACTTGTTAAAACCACTGGTTTATAATACAACTTCACCCTCTTATCACGTCTCCTTGTGAACAGACAGATAGGATCTGCTCTTTGGAACCATAAATGATTAAGGCTGGTTTAAGGCTGGAAAATAACCGATCTACAAGCCCCCAGCGCATCACGGACGCCACGCGTGGTCAGCTTGTAGATCGGCTAAAATCACAGTCAGGAAATAAAAGAGAAAGCAACTAAAGCATTTATTCCCCAACTTCATTTCATCCCATACAGACAGCCATGGCGACGACTCGTACACGTACGAGTTGCTCGCCGAGATTGAGGAAATAAAATCCCCAAACTGAAGAACAAACTACTGAAATACTTTCAGAGTAAGAAATCCAGCGGCGGCGACTGTCAGGTTGAATATGCTGAGGGCCAGGGAATCGCAAAACTTCGGTTCCGAACAGAGGAGGGTAGGCCTACGTTTTGTTTTTTAATTATGGCTGACTAATTGACTATTGTACAGCCGAATATTAAAGTTAAAGAATAGAGTGAAGCCGAATATTTCACTCTGCGTAACATTTTGACAAAATATATTTGGCTACTGGCAATATATTTATATATCGCTAGTACATTAATATTTATATATGAATACAATTATAAAAAATATAATACAAATAAAATAAAACACAGTGTATATTCTTTACAGTCAGACAAAGGGTTCTAGGGAAAGCTGCCCATGAAATCCCTTTGGATCAGGGTGGTGTTCTGAAGATAACGGTCCGTATACCTGATGATGACAGTTCAACTTCACCAAAACAGGTTGAGGTTGGTGACTATTATTGTCTAAACAAATGAACGTTGAAATGTGTTATAGCCTACTGGCATATTAGCTTATAGCCTAGTGATAATGTGTGACTGAAGGGGTAGGAATGACCAAGGTTTTCTCTTTGCCTTCTAGAAAACACCTGCCGATGTCACCAACATCACATGTAAGTAGGCCCAGAGCCATCTAGATCTAAAAATTAGAGTTGCGACATTGAGGAGTGTTCCTTCAATTTTTATAGAGACAGACTGTAGTTGGAAATACGTTGTTTTAGCACTTTGAGATTCTCCGCAAATGAAAAGTGCTTTACAAATAAAATTCATTATTATTATTATTATTATTATTATTATTATTATTACCCCTATCGCTTTTGGTGCTCAAAGGTCAATGCGATATAGGCCGTGTACACCAGAAATTTCCAGTCCACACTGTGCGGACTGTGGGGCGTGAAAAATCAGCGATGGTCCTCTAAATTTTCTGGGCCCCCTCCTCTTCGTGTGAACACCACATGTTCATCGATCAGTCCTTCAGATGACCCACACTGCTATTTTTTCCTCTGTGTCCATTTTAGGGCCTTATATTGCAGTTCAAGCATAATTCCACAGGGTGGCAGCTATTAACCAAAACTCTACATGTGTACATGGTGTACATGTCCCATACTTTTACATGAACATGTCTAGGTCATATTACAGGACATATTACAGGCTTACTATAGCCACGGCTGGTTCCCAAAATGTGGTTCGGGACGTCTGGGAGTCCAACCATGTACACGGCCATAGTTTGTATGCATGACCAGTAGTTTTACATAAAAGTTTCTAGATTACATTACACGACAGCCTAGTTCAGCCACGGCTGGTTCCCAAGTGCGGTTTGGGGACCTCTGGGAGTCCAACTATGTACATAGGCCATAGTTTGTGTGCACGGCCAATACTTTCCCACAAACATTTCAAGGCTATAGTACAATCCAGCCATGTCTGGTTCCCAAAGTGTGGTTCAGGGACCACTGGAGTCCAACTATGTACACATGCAATAGTATGTGTGCACAACCAAAAGTTTTATTACAGTACAGCTATGGTTAGTTCCAAAATTGTGGTTTGCGGACATCTGTGGATCCGACTATGTACAAAGGCCATATTTTGTGTGCACAACCAATACTTTTCCACAAACATTTCATGGCTATAGTACAATCCAGCCATGTCTGGTTCCCAAAGTGTGGTTCAGGGACCACTGGGAGTCCAACTATGTACACAAGCAATAGTATGTGTGCACAACCAAAAGTTTTATTACAGTACAGCTATGGCTAGTTCCAAAATTGTGGTTTGCGGACCTCTGTGGGTCCGACTATGTACAAAGGCCATAGTTTGTGTGCACAACCAATACTTTTCCACAAACATTTATAAGCTATAGTACAATCCCAATTCCCAAAGTGTGGCTCGGGGACCTGTGGGAGTACAACTATGTACATAGGCCAGAGTTTGTGTGCACGACCTATAGTTTTACATGAACACTATGTTATATTACAGGACAGCCTACTACAGCCACAGCTGGTTCCCATGTACAACCCCAATTCTGTTGGAGTTGGGAAGATGTTCATTCATCCATCTTCTTCCGCTTATCTGAATGCTTAAACTGAATGTTCAACTTTATTGTTTGTATGCAAATATTTGCTCATTTTGATTTTGATGGCTGCAACACCTTTAAAATACATTCAAATATAATCAAATATTCAGACAATCCGAAGAACCTATACGTGATTGGCTGAAAACCTATTGAATGTTTTTGACCTTTGATCCCTCAGATGTCTTCTGCATTAAAACCAACATCACCGTGTGAGGGATATAACTGCAATTGACTCAGGAACATCATATTGGCTGGCTGACTGACTGACTGACTTACTATTGTAACATACTCCTCCCTGACGTTGTCACTGGGACAATTTACTTATTTTTGTACCACAATTCTTCTATTAGACCACTTAGCCTAAACGTGTGCGAGGAGACTGGCACATATGGACCCAGAGGATGAGAGAGTGGAATCACATACGTGCAAGTGTTATAAAGGGGCCTCTACTACTCTCTTCTCCCATCAGGCTGTACTAGGCTTCATTAGGCTGTAGAAGGCAATACTGTACCATGGTCAACACATGTCATGTAAAACTATTGAATGTGCACACAAATAACTGCCTGTGTACACCATGGTTAGTCCCAATGTATGACATAATATAGACTAGTACTCCCCTCTACTACTCTATTCTCCCATTGGACAGGACTAGGTTAGACTTTGGCATACTAGGCTGTACTGCACTAGAGTCAAATGGGCTCTAATAGGCTGTAGGGGGGTTGGTTAGGCTGTACTAGGCTTCATTAGGTTGTACGAGGTGATACTGCACTATGGTCAACACATGTCCAAGTAAAAGTATTGAAGGTGCACACAAACGACTGCCGGTGTACACGGTGGTTATTCACAATGGTGTGACATAATATAGACTAGTATTTCCCTCTACTACTCTATTCTCCCATTGGACAGGACTAGGCTAGGCTTTGGCATACTAGGCTGTACTGCACTAGACTCAAATGGGCTCTAACAGGGTGTAGGGGGGGTTGTTAGGCTCTACTAGGCTTCATTAGGCTGTACGAGGTGATACTGCACTATGGTCAACACATGTCTAAGTAAAAGTATTGAAAGTGCACACAAACGACTGCCCGTGTACACGGTGGTTACTCCCAATGGTGTGACATAATATAGACTAGTACTGCCCTCTACTACTCTATTCTCCCATTGGACAGGACTAGGCTAGACTTTGGCATACTAGGCTGTACTGCACTAGACTCAATGGGCTCTAACAGGGTGTAGGGGGTTTGTTAGGCTGTATTAGGCTTCATTAGGCTGTACGAGGTGATACTGCACTATGGTCAACACATGTCCAAGTAAAAGTATTGAAAGTGCACACAAACGACTGCCCGTGTACACAGTGGTTATTCACAATGGTGTGACATAATATAGACTAGTACTTCCCTCTACTACTCTATTCTCCCATTGGAGAGGACTAGGCTAGACTTTGGCATACTAGGATGTACTGCAGTAGACTCAAATGGGCTCTAACAGGGTGTAGGGGGGTTTGTTAGGCTGTACTAGGCTTCATTAGGCTGTACGAGGTGATACTGCACTATGGTCAACACATGTCCAAGTAAAAGTATTGAAAATGCACACAAACGACTGCCCGTGTACACGGTGGTTACTCCCCAATGGTGTGACATAATATAGACTAGTACTCCCCTCTACTACTCTATTCTCCCATTGGACAGGACTAGGCTAGACTTTGGCATACTAGGCTGTACTGCACTAGAGTCAAATGGGCTCTAACAGGGTGTAGGGGGTTTGTTAGGCTGTACTAGGCTTCATTAGGCTGTACGAGGTGATACTGCACTATGGTCAACACATGTCCAAGTAAAAGTATTGAAAGTGCACACAAACGACTGCCCGTGTACATGGTGGTTACTCCCAATGGTGTGACATAATATAGACTAGTACTTCCCTCTACTACTCTATTCTCCCATTGGAGAGGACTAGGCTAGACTTTGGCATACTAGGATGTACTGCAGTAGACTCAAATGGGCTCTAACAGGGTGTAGGGGGGTTTGTTAGGCTGTATTAGGCTTCATTAGGCTGTACGAGGTGATACTGCACTATGGTCAACACATGTCCAAGTAAAAGTATTGAAAGTGCACACAAACGACTGCCCGTGTACACAGTGGTTATTCACAATGGTGTGACATAATATAGACTAGTACTTCCCTCTACTACTCTATTCTCCCATTGGAGAGGACTAGGCTAGACTTTGGCATACTAGGATGTACTGCAGTAGACTCAAATGGGCTCTAACAGGGTGTAGGGGGGTTTGTTAGGCTGTACTAGGCTTTATTAGGCTGTACGAGGTGATACTGCACTATGGTCAACACATGTCCAAGTAAAAGTATTGAAAATGCACACAAACGACTGCCCGTGTACACGGTGGTTACTCCCAATGGTGTGACATAATATAGACTAGTACTCCCCTCTACTACTCTATTCTCCCATTGGACAGGACTAGGCTAGACTTTGGCATACTAGGCTGTACTGCACTAGAGTCAAATGGGCTCTAACAGGGTGTAGGGGGGTTTGTTAGGCTGTACTAGGCTTCATTAGGCTGTACGAGGTGATACTGCACTATGGTCAACACATGTCCAAGTAAAAGTATTGAAAGTGCACACAAACGACTGCCCGTGTACACGGTGGTTATTCACAATGGTGTGACATAATATAGACTAGTACTTCCCTCTACTACTCTATTCTCCCATTGGAGAGGACTAGGCTGGACTTTGGCATACTAGAATGTACTGCACTAGACTCAAATGGGCTCTAACAGGGTGTAGGGGGTTTGTTAGGCTGTATTAGGCTTCATTAGGCTGTACGAGGTGATACTGCACTATGGTCAACACATGTCCAAGTAAAAGTATTGAAAATGCACACAAACGACTGCCCGTGTACACGGTGGTTACTCCCAATGGTGTGACATAATATAGACTAGTACTCCCCTCTACTACTCTATTCTCCCATTGGACAGGACTAGGCTAGACTTTGGCATACTAGGCTGTACTGCACTAGAGTCAAATGGGCTCTAACAGGGTGTAGGGGGTTTGTTAGGCTGTACTAGGCTTCATAGGCTGTACGAGGTGATACTGCACTATGGTCAACACATGTCCAAGTAAAAGTATTGAAAGTGCACACAAACGACTGCCCGTGTACACGGTGGTTATTCACAATGGTGTGACATAATATAGACTAGTACCTCCCTCTACTACTCTATTCTCCCATTGGAGAGGACTAGGCTAGACTTTGGCATACTAGAATGTACTGCACTAGACTCAAATGGGCTCTAACAGGGTGTAGGGGGTTTGTTAGGCTGTATTAGGCTTCATTAGGCTGTACGAGGTGATACTGCACTATGGTCAACACATGTCCAAGTAAAAGTATTGAAAATGCACACAAACGACTGCCCGTGTACACGGTGGTTACTCCCAATGGTGTGACATAATATAGACTAGTACTCCCCTCTACTACTCTATTCTCCCATTGGACAGGACTAGGCTAGACTTTGGCATACTAGGCTGTACTGCACTAGAGTCAAATGGGCTCTAACAGGGTGTAGGGGGGTTTGTTAGGCTGTACTAGGCTTCATTAGGCTGTACGAGGTGATACTGCACTATGGTCAACACATGTCCAAGTAAAAGTATTGAAAGTGCACACAAACGACTGCCCGTGTACACGGTGGTTATTCACAATGGTGTGACATAATATAGACTAGTACTTCCCTCTACTACTCTATTCTCCCATTGGAGAGGACTAGGCTGGACTTTGGCATACTAGAATGTACTGCACTAGACTCAAATGGGCTCTAACAGGGTGTAGGGGGGTTTGTTAGGCTGTATTAGGCTTCATTAGGCTGTACGAGGTGATACTGCACTATGGTCAACACATGTCCAAGTAAAAGTATTGAAAGTGCACACAAACGACTGCCCGTGTACATGGTGGTTACTCCCAATGGTGTGACATAATATAGACTAGTACTTCCCTCTACTACTCTATTCTCCCATTGGAGAGGACTAGGCTAGACTTTGGCATACTAGGATGTACTGCAGTAGACTCAAATGGGCTCTAACAGGGTGTAGGGGGTTTGTTAGGCTGTATTAGGCTTCATTAGGCTGTACGAGGTGATACTGCACTATGGTCAACACATGTCCAAGTAAAAGTATTGAAAGTGCACACAAACGACTGCCCGTGTACATGGTGGTTACTCCCAATGGTGTGACATAATATAGACTAGTACTTCCCTCTACTACTCTATTCTCCCATTGGAGAGGACTAGGCTAGACTTTGGCATACTAGGATGTACTGCAGTAGACTCAAATGGGCTCTAACAGGGTGTAGGGGGGTTTGTTAGGCTGTATTAGGCTTCATTAGGCTGTACGAGGTGATACTGCACTATGGTCAACACATGTCCAAGTAAAAGTATTGAAAATGCACACAAACGACTGCCCGTGTACACGGTGGTTACTCCCAATGGTGGTGACATAATATAGACTAGTACTCCCCTCTACTACTCTATTCTCCCATTGGACAGGACTAGGCTAGACTTTGGCATACTAGGCTGTACTGCACTAGAGTCAAATGGGCTCTAACAGGGTGTAGGGGGGTTTGTTAGGCTGTACTAGGCTTCATTAGGCTGTACGAGGTGATACTGCACTATGGTCAACACATGTCCAAGTAAAAGTATTGAAAGTGCACACAAACGACTGCCCGTGTACACGGTGGTTATTCACAATGGTGTGACATAATATAGACTAGTACCTCCCTCTACTACTCTATTCTCCCATTGGAGAGGACTAGGCTAGACTTTGGCATACTAGAATGTACTGCACTAGACTCAAATGGGCTCTAACAGGGTGTAGGGGGGTTTGTTAGGCTGTATTAGGCTTCATTAGGCTGTACGAGGTGATACTGCACTATGGTCAACACATGTCCAAGTAAAAGTATTGAAAGTGCACACAAACGACTGCCCGTGTACATGGTGGTTACTCCCAATGGTGTGACATAATATAGACTAGTACTTCCCTCTACTACTCTATTCTCCCATTGGAGAGGACTAGGCTAGACTTTGGCATACTAGGATGTACTGCAGTAGACTCAAATGGGCTCTAACAGGGTGTAGGGGGGTTTGTTAGGCTGTATTAGGCTTCATTAGGCTGTACGAGGTGATACTGCACTATGGTCAACACATGTCCAAGTAAAAGTATTGAAAGTGCACACAAACGACTGCCCGTGTACACAGTGGTTATTCACAATGGTGTGACATAATATAGACTAGTACTTCCCTCTACTACTCTATTCTCCCATTGGAGAGGACTAGGCTAGACTTTGGCATACTAGGATGTACTGCAGTAGACTCAAATGGGCTCTAACAGGGTGTAGGGGGGTTTGTTAGGCTGTACTAGGCTTCATTAGGCTGTACGAGGTGATACTGCACTATGGTCAACACATGTCCAAGTAAAAGTATTGAAAATGCACACAAACGACTGCCCGTGTACACGGTGGTTACTCCCAATGGTGTGACATAATATAGACTAGTACTCCCCTCTACTACTCTATTCTCCCATTGGACAGGACTAGGCTAGACTTTGGCATACTAGGCTGTACTGCACTAGAGTCAAATGGGCTCTAACAGGGTGTAGGGGGTTTGTTAGGCTGTACTAGGCTTCATTAGGCTGTACGAGGTGATACTGCACTATGGTCAACACATGTCCAAGTAAAAGTATTGAAAGTGCACACAAACGACTGCCCGTGTACACGGTGGTTATTCACAATGGTGTGACATAATATAGACTAGTACTTCCCTCTACTACTCTATTCTCCCATTGGAGAGGACTAGGCTGGACTTTGGCATACTAGAATGTACTGCACTAGACTCAAATGGGCTCTAACAGGGTGTAGGGGGGTTTGTTAGGCTGTATTAGGCTTCATTAGGCTGTACGAGGTGATACTGCACTATGGTCAACACATGTCCAAGTAAAAGTATTGAAAGTGCACACAAACGACTGCCCGTGTACATGGTGGTTACTCCCAATGGTGTGACATAATATAGACTAGTACTTCCCTCTACTACTCTATTCTCCCATTGGAGAGGACTAGGCTAGACTTTGGCATACTAGGATGTACTGCAGTAGACTCAAATGGGCTCTAACAGGGTGTAGGGGGGTTTGTTAGGCTGTATTAGGCTTCATTAGGCTGTACGAGGTGATACTGCACTATGGTCAACACATGTCCAAGTAAAAGTATTGAAAGTGCACACAAACGACTGCCCGTGTACACGGTGGTTATTCACAATGGTGTGACATAATATAGACTAGTACTTCCCTCTACTACTCTATTCTCCCATTGGAGAGGACTAGGCTGGACTTTGGCATACTAGAATGTACTGCACTAGACTCAAATGGGCTCTAACAGGGTGTAGGGGGGTTTGTTAGGCTGTATTAGGCTTCATTAGGCTGTACGAGGTGATACTGCACTATGGTCAACACATGTCCAAGTAAAAGTATTGAAAGTGCACACAAACGACTGCCCGTGTACACAGTGGTTATTCACAATGGTGTGACATAATATAGACTAGTACTTCCCTCTACTACTCTATTCTCCCATTGGAGAGGACTAGGCTAGACTTTGGCATACTAGGATGTACTGCAGTAGACTCAAATGGGCTCTAACAGGGTGTAGGGGGGTTTGTTAGGCTGTACTAGGCTTCATTAGGCTGTACGAGGTGATACTGCACTATGGTCAACACATGTCCAAGTAAAAGTATTGAAAATGCACACAAACGACTGCCCGTGTACACGGTGGTTACTCCCAATGGTGTGACATAATATAGACTAGTACTCCCCTCTACTACTCTATTCTCCCATTGGACAGGACTAGGCTAGACTTTGGCATACTAGGCTGTACTGCACTAGAGTCAAATGGGCTCTAACAGGGTGTAGGGGGGTTTGTTAGGCTGTACTAGGCTTCATTAGGCTGTACGAGGTGATACTGCACTATGGTCAACACATGTCCAAGTAAAAGTATTGAAAGTGCACACAAACGACTGCCCGTGTACACGGTGGTTATTCACAATGGTGTGACATAATATAGACTAGTACTTCCCTCTACTACTCTATTCTCCCATTGGAGAGGACTAGGCTGGACTTTGGCATACTAGAATGTACTGCACTAGACTCAAATGGGCTCTAACAGGGTGTAGGGGGGTTTGTTAGGCTGTATTAGGCTTCATTAGGCTGTACGAGGTGATACTGCACTATGGTCAACACATGTCCAAGTAAAAGTATTGAAAGTGCACACAAACGACTGCCCGTGTACATGGTGGTTACTCCCAATGGTGTGACATAATATAGACTAGTACTTCCCTCTACTACTCTATTCTCCCATTGGAGAGGACTAGGCTAGACTTTGGCATACTAGGATGTACTGCAGTAGACTCAAATGGGCTCTAACAGGGTGTAGGGGGTTTGTTAGGCTGTATTAGGCTTCATTAGGCTGTACGAGGTGATACTGCACTATGGTCAACACATGTCCAAGTAAAAGTATTGAAAATGCACACAAACGACTGCCCGTGTACACGGTGGTTACTCCCAATGGTGTGACATAATATAGACTAGTACTCCCCTCTACTACTCTATTCTCCCATTGGACAGGACTAGGCTAGACTTTGGCATACTAGGCTGTACTGCACTAGAGTCAAATGGGCTCTAACAGGGTGTAGGGGGGTTTGTTAGGCTGTACTAGGCTTCATTAGGCTGTACGAGGTGATACTGCACTATGGTCAACACATGTCCAAGTAAAAGTATTGAAAGTGCACACAAACGACTGCCCGTGTACACGGTGGTTATTCACAATGGTGTGACATAATATAGACTAGTACCTCCCTCTACTACTCTATTCTCCCATTGGAGAGGACTAGGCTAGACTTTGGCATACTAGAATGTACTGCACTAGACTCAAATGGGCTCTAACAGGGTGTAGGGGGGTTTGTTAGGCTGTATTAGGCTTCATTAGGCTGTACGAGGTGATACTGCACTATGGTCAACACATGTCCAAGTAAAAGTATTGAAAGTGCACACAAACGACTGCCCGTGTACATGGTGGTTACTCCCAATGGTGTGACATAATATAGACTAGTACTTCCCTCTACTACTCTATTCTCCCATTGGAGAGGACTAGGCTAGACTTTGGCATACTAGGATGTACTGCAGTAGACTCAAATGGGCTCTAACAGGGTGTAGGGGGGTTTGTTAGGCTGTATTAGGCTTCATTAGGCTGTACGAGGTGATACTGCACTATGGTCAACACATGTCCAAGTAAAAGTATTGAAAGTGCACACAAACGACTGCCCGTGTACACAGTGGTTATTCACAATGGTGTGACATAATATAGACTAGTACTTCCCTCTACTACTCTATTCTCCCATTGGAGAGGACTAGGCTAGACTTTGGCATACTAGGATGTACTGCAGTAGACTCAAATGGGCTCTAACAGGGTGTAGGGGGGTTTGTTAGGCTGTACTAGGCTTCATTAGGCTGTACGAGGTGATACTGCACTATGGTCAACACATGTCCAAGTAAAAGTATTGAAAATGCACACAAACGACTGCCCGTGTACACGGTGGTTACTCCCAATGGTGTGACATAATATAGACTAGTACTCCCCTCTACTACTCTATTCTCCCATTGGACAGGACTAGGCTAGACTTTGGCATACTAGGCTGTACTGCACTAGAGTCAAATGGGCTCTAACAGGGTGTAGGGGGGTTTGTTAGGCTGTACTAGGCTTCATTAGGCTGTACGAGGTGATACTGCACTATGGTCAACACATGTCCAAGTAAAAGTATTGAAAGTGCACACAAACGACTGCCCGTGTACACGGTGGTTATTCACAATGGTGTGACATAATATAGACTAGTACTTCCCTCTACTACTCTATTCTCCCATTGGAGAGGACTAGGCTGGACTTTGGCATACTAGAATGTACTGCACTAGACTCAAATGGGCTCTAACAGGGTGTAGGGGGGTTTGTTAGGCTGTATTAGGCTTCATTAGGCTGTACGAGGTGATACTGCACTATGGTCAACACATGTCCAAGTAAAAGTATTGAAAGTGCACACAAACGACTGCCCGTGTACATGGTGGTTACTCCCAATGGTGTGACATAATATAGACTAGTACTTCCCTCTACTACTCTATTCTCCCATTGGAGAGGACTAGGCTAGACTTTGGCATACTAGGATGTACTGCAGTAGACTCAAATGGGCTCTAACAGGGTGTAGGGGGGTTTGTTAGGCTGTATTAGGCTTCATTAGGCTGTACGAGGTGATACTGCACTATGGTCAACACATGTCCAAGTAAAAGTATTGAAAGTGCACACAAACGACTGCCCGTGTACACGGTGGTTATTCACAATGGTGTGACATAATATAGACTAGTACCTCCCTCTACTACTCTATTCTCCCATTGGAGAGGACTAGGCTAGACTTTGGCATACTAGAATGTACTGCACTAGACTCAAATGGGCTCTAACAGGGTGTAGGGGGGTTTGTTAGGCTGTATTAGGCTTCATTAGGCTGTACGAGGTGATACTGCACTATGGTCAACACATGTCCAAGTAAAAGTATTGAAAGTGCACACAAACGACTGCCCGTGTACATGGTGGTTACTCCCAATGGTGTGACATAATATAGACTAGTACTTCCCTCTACTACTCTATTCTCACATTGGAGAGGACTAGGCTAGACTTTGGCATACTAGGCTGTACTGCACAAGACTCAAATGGGCTCTAATTGGCTGTAGGGGTGTGTGTTAGGCTGTACTAGGCTTCATTAGGCTGTACGAGGTGATACTGCACTATGGTCAACACATGTCCAAGTAAAAGTATTGAATGTGCACACAAACGACTGCCCGTGTAAACGGTGGTTATTCACAATGGTGTGACATACTATAGACTAGTACTTCCCTCTACTACTCTATTCTCCTATTGGAGAGGACTAGGCTAGACTTTGGCATACTAGGCCGTACTCAAATGGGCTCTAATAGGCTGTAGGTGTGTGTGTTAGGCTGTAATATGCTTCATTAGGCTGTACGAGGTGATACTCCACTATGGTCAACACATGTCCAAGTAAAAGTATTGAATGTGCACACAAACGACTGCCCGTGTACACGGCGGTTATTCACAATGGTGTGACATAATATAGACTAGTACTTCCCTCTACTACTCTATTCTCCCATTGGAGAGGACTAGGCTGACTTTGGCATACTAGAATGTACTGCACTAGACTCAAATGGGCTCTAACAGGGTGTAGGGGGGTTTGTTAGGCTGTACTAGGCTTCATTAGGCTGTACGAGGTGATACTGCACTATGGTCAACACATGTCCAAGTAAAAGTATTGAATGTGCACACAAACGACTGCCCGTGTAAACGGTGGTTATTCACAATGGTGTGACATACTATAGACTAGTACTTCCCTCTACTACTCTATTCTCCTATTGGAGAGGACTAGGCTAGACTTTGGCATACTAGGCCGTACTCAAATGGGCTCTAATAGGCTGTAGGTGTGTGTGTTAGGCTGTAATATGCTTCATTAGGCTGTACGAGGTGATACTGCACTATGGTCAACACATGTCCAAGTAAAAGTATTGAATGTGCACACAAACGACTGCCCGTGTACACAGTGGTTAGTCCCAATGGTGTGACATAATAAAGACTAGTACTCCCCTCGACTACTCTATTCTCCCATTGGACAAGGCTGGACTTTGACATACTAGGCTGTACTGCACTAGACTCAAATGGGATCTAATAGGCTGTAGGGGGTTTGTTAGGCTGTACTAGGCTTCATTAGGCTGTACAAGGCAATACTGTACTATCGTCAACCCATGTTCATGTAAAACTCTTGATTGTGCACACAAACTATTGCACATGTACACAGTGGTTAGTCCCAACTGTGTGAGGATCTACAGAGCCTAGTACAGGCTGATAGAGCCTATTTGAGTTTAGTACACACTAGTCTTGTCTAGTCCAGCCTGATCCACCATAATACAGTACGGTAGTACTCCCCTCCACTACTCTGTTCTCCCATCGGGCTCGACTAGGTTAGACCTGGGCATACAAGGCTCTA
The DNA here is from genome assembly GCA_039105355.1 of Benthosema pterotum. Lineage (NCBI taxonomy): Eukaryota > Metazoa > Chordata > Actinopteri > Myctophiformes > Myctophidae > Benthosema > Benthosema pterotum. The sequence continues at coordinate 42,397,248 of CM076978.1, read as the reverse complement.
CTGTACTACATATGTTCATGTACAGTAAGTGCATACAAACTATTGCCCATGAGTGGTTAGTCTGTTTGATTTCATACAGCCAAGTACACCCTAGTCTAGTCTAGTCCAGTCTGATCCATCGTAAGTAGTAGTAACTGCATACATTAATATGCTTTTCACATAATCGACATTTCTTGTCATGTTTTCTTAGTGGTCTCAAAATATTCTAATTAATTGAGATGTGGGGTTTTTTCATGATCTGGACACCATAATCAAGATTAATACATTTTTTAAATATTTCACTTAATGCACAAGGGATTGAGAATATATTCAATTTTGGCTTTCTATTATACTACGGAAGAAAACGTTTACAAATGTTTCTAACTGTGTATCTCCACAGTCCACACTGTTGCACTGTTATCTTAAAACTGTGTATGTAGGGGCTTCACACTTTCAGAACTGCCACACCAGTTGACTGAGAACTGACTAACAGCAGGTGCCGTCCATTGCACTTAACGAGGGTTCAATCCAGAATGTGCTGTGGGATGAGAGGGGGGGGGGGGGGGGGGGGGGCTCGTTCTGTTGCATTCTGTTGCATTTCTATTTGTAAGTGAGTCCAAACCAAACGGTTGTAAGTGAGTCCAAACCAAACGGTTAATCTAAATCTAGATTAACATGTATTGAAATGGTTGTTTATTCATGCTTCATGCAGATCTTGTAGAGCTGCTGATTTCAGATTAATTACTTCATTATCTCTGTATTGGTAGGATCCTCACCTATAGCACATTGTAAAACCAGAGAGACAAGGTTCATAAAGTGTGGTTCAGGGACCTCTGGGAGTTCAACTATGTATGCAGCCCATAGTTTGTGAGCCGGGCCAATACATTTACACAAACATTTCAAGATATACAGTATGTAAATCATCAAAATATAAATATTAATAATGTAGCATGGAAAATACTGATTACCCATATATATATATATATATATATATATATATATATATATATATATATATATATATATATATATATATATATATATATATATATATATATATATATATATATATATATATAATCACACTACAACATTTTCAAAAATGTCTAATTCAATTTTGGCTTTCTATTATACTACGGAAGAAAACGTTTACAAATGTTTCTAACTGTGTATCTCCACAGTCCACACTGTTGCACTGCTATCTTAAAACTGTGTATGTAGGGGCTTCACACTTTCAGAACTGCCACACTAGTTGACTGAGAACTGACTAACAGCAGGTGCCGTCCATTGCACTTAACGAGGGTTCAATTCAGATTGTGCTGTGGGATGAGAGGGGGGGGGGGGGGTCGTTCTGTTGCATTCTGTTGCATTTCTATTTGTAAGTGAATCCAAACCACGGTTAATCTAAATGGTGTTTAGATTAACATGTATTGAAATGGTTGTTTATTCATGCTTCATGCAGATCTTGTAGATCTGCTGATTTCAGATTAATTACTTCATTATCTCTGTATTGGTAGGATCCTCACCTATAGCACATTGTAAAACCAGAGAGACAAGGTTCATAAAGTGTGGTTTGGGGTCCTCTGGGGGTCCAACTATGTAGACAGGCCATAGTTTGTGTGCATGACCAATAGTTTCATGTGACCATTTCTAAGCTATAGGACAGCTCAGCCATGGCTAGTTTGGTTTGGGGACATCTGGCTTCCAACTACCATATGTTCATAGGCCATAGTTTGTGTGGACAACCGATACCTTTACATAGACATGATCATTTCTAGGTTATATTACAGGACAGCCTAGTACAGCCACGGCTGGTTCCCAAAGTTTGGTTCGGGGACCTCTGGGAGTCCAACTATGTACAGAGGCCATAGTTTGTGTACACAGCAAATACTTTTACACAAACATTTCAAGGCTAAAATATAATCCAGCCATGGGTAGTTCCCAAAGTGTGATTCAGGGACCTCTGGGAAACCAAGTATGTACACAGGCCATAGTTTATGTGCACGATCAATACTTTTACACATATATTTCTAGGCTATAGTACAATCCAGCCATGACTAGTTCCCAAAGTGTAGTTGGAGGACCTCTGCCATCCAACTATGTACACAAACTAGAGTTTGTGTGTACGACCAATACTTTTACAAGAACATTTCTAGGTTAAATAATAAAGGAAGTCTAGTACAGCCATGGCTGGTTCACAAAGTATGGTCCGGGGACCTCTGAGAGTCCAGCTATGTACACAGGCCAGAGTTTATGTGCAAAAACAATAGTTTTACATGGACATTTCTAGATTATATTACAGGACAGCCTACTACGGCCACAGCTGGTTCCCAAAGCTTGGTTCAGGGACCTCTGGGAGTCCAATTATGTATGCAGGTCATAGTTTGCATGCACGACCTATAGTTTTAAATGGACATTTCTACATTGTATTACAGGACAGCTTAGTAGTGCCACAGCTGGTTCCTAAAGTGTGGTTTTGGTACCTCTGGTACTCTATGTACATGGGCCATAGTTTGTGTGCATGACCAATAGTTTTACATTAACATTTCTTGGTTATATTAAAGGACAGACTAGTACTAGGACATGGCTGGTTCCCACAGTGGGGTTTGAGGACCTCTGGCGGCACCACTATGCACATGATCCATTGTTTTTGTGCAAGACCAATAGTTGTATATGAACATTTCTAGGCTATAGTACAGTCCAGCCTAGTAGAGCCATGGCTGTTTCCCAAAGTTTGGTTTGGGGAAATCTGTGGGGGCAACTCTGTACAATAGTTTTACATGAACATCTCTAGGTACAGTACATCCATGGCAGGCTCCTAAAGTGGGGTTTGGGACTATAGTAAGGACACATTCATGTAAAACTATTGGCCGTGTAGATGTCATGTATAAACTATTAGCATCTGCAAGGATCTACAATGCTGGCAGGACCTGGAGCTAGCCTAGCTAATAATGCAAACTGAATCAGCTGTTGGCAAAAAACATGCTTGAATGCTTACTGTATCCAGATTGGCCACCCCAGTTCTAAAGTAGGGACATTTTAGAAAACTGGAGTGGCCAATCAAGACACAGCATGCAAATTGTGTTAAAGAGCAATTGTTGGAAATCAACAGGGACAACAGGGACACTCGGCTATTCTACACTCATATGACATGCCAATGTCCAGCGACTAGTATGGCTTCACTAGGCTGGACTGAACTATAGCCTATGCATGTTCATGTAAAAGTATTGTTCGTGACACAAAATATGGTTGTGTACATAGTTGCTTGTATATAGTGTACATAGGATGCCAGAGGTTTTCAAACTACTTTTTGGGAACCAGCCATGGCTGGATTGTTATAAAGCCTTGAAATGTCTGTGTAAAACTATTGGCCGTGCACACAGACTATGGCCTGTGTACATAGTTGGACTCCCAGTCCAATCATGGCTGGATTGTACTATACCCTTGAAATGTTTATGTAAAGGTATTGGTCGTGTCTCGTGCACACAAACTGTAGTCCGGGACCTCTGGGAATCCAACCATGTGGTTGGATTCCCAGAGGTCCCCGGACTACATTTTGGGGAAACAGCCTTGTCTGTGTAAAATTATTGGTTGTGCATGGAAACTATGGCCTATGTATATAGTTGGAATCCCGGAGGTCCCTGAACCACACTTTGGAAACCAGCCATGGCTGGATTGTATTATAGCCTTGAAATGTTGTGTATAAATATTGGCTGTGTACACAAACTATGACCTGTGTACATAGTTGGACTCCCAGAGGTCCCTGAACCACACTTTACGCACCAGCCATGGCTGTACTAGGCTGCCTTGTCATATAACCTAGAAATGTTCATATGTAACTATGTACATAGTTGGAACCCCAGAGGTCCACAAACAATACTTTGGGAAACAGCTATGGCTTGATTTTACTATAGCCTAGAAATGTATGTGTAAAGGTATTGGCCGTGCACACAAACTATGGCCTATGTACATAGTTGGATTCTCAGAGGTTCCTGAACCTCACTTAGGAACCAACCATGGCTGGATTATACTATAGCCTTGACCTATTTGTGTAAAAGCATTGCCGTGCACACAAACTATGGCCTTTGTACATAGTTGGCAACTCAGAGGTCCCCAAATCAAACTTTGGGAACCAGCCGTGGCTGTACTAGGCTGCCCTGCAATATAACCAAAAATGTTCATGTAAAACTATTTGTCATGCACAGAAACTCTGGCCCGTGTACATAGTTTGATTCCCAGAGATCCCCGAACCACACTTTGGGAACCAGGCGTGACTGTACTTGGCTGTCCTGTAATATAACCAACAAATGTTCAAGTAAAACTATTGGTCGTGCACACAAACACTGTCCTGTGTACATAGTTGGAACCCCAGAGGTCAACACACCACACTTTATGAACCAGCCATGGCTGGATTGTACTATAGCATTGAAATGTTTGTGTAAATGTATTGGCCGTGCACACAAACTATGGCCTTTGTACATAGTTGGACTCCCAGAGGTCTCCGAACCAAACTTTGGGAACCAGCCGTGGCTGTACGAGGCTGTCCTGCAATATAACCTTGAAATGTTCTTGTAAAACTATTTGTCATGCACACAAACTCTGGCCCGTGTACATAATTTGATTCCCAGAGATCCCCGAACCACACTTTGGGAACCAGGCGTGACTGTACTTGGCTGTCCTGTAATATAACCAACAAATGTTCAAGTAAAACTATTGGTCGTGCACACAAACACTGTCCTGTGTACATAGTTGGAGCCCCAGAGGTCAACACACCACACTTTATGAACCAGCCATGGCTGGATTGTACTATAGCATTGAAATGTTTGTGTAAATGTATTGGCCGTGCACACAAACTATGGCCTTTGTACATAGTTGGACTCCCAGAGGTCTCCGAACCAGCCGTGGCTGTACGAGGCTGTCCTGCAATATAACCTTGAAATGTTCTTGTAAAACTATTGTTTGTGCACACAAACTCTGGCCCATGTACATAGTTGGTCTCCCAGAGGTCCCGAACCACACTTTGGGAACCAGCCTTGGCTGGATTGTACTATAGTCTAGAAATGTTTGTGTAGAATTATTGGTCATGCACACAAACTATGGCCACTGTACATACAGTAGTTGGACCCACAGGGGCCCCCGAACCACACTTTGAGAACCAACCATGGCTGGACTGTACTAAAGTATTGGGCGTGCACACAAATAATGGCCCGTGTACACCATAGATCTCTGCTGCCCCCATTGATAAAACAGTGTCAACACAGCCGTGTTCACGAAAGGCACTAATTTGTGATCATTAGCCCTATTTTGGTATGGCAAAAGTACAACTTGTGTGCACCGAGTTACTTGCGTACACAAAGCCTGTCAATTTGAATTGAAAATGCCTGCCGTGAACGCAAAAAACTATTGTTATTATTATTATTATTGTTTCCAACGACAGTTTCTTTAATGTTTTGAGTTTTGTGGTATCTGAGGAACCCACATCATGTCACATCATGGTAGAATATTCGCATTATGTATGATGCTGTTGTATTTGTGCACAAGTAATGACTTTCTGTGTGAGAACATTGAGATCTGTTAAGAGATATGGGTGTTTCTGCAGTGGCCTGCATGTGCCAGAGGGTAAATGACTTAGTGAGTCAACAGGAATGCCACTGGGTCAAAAATGTCATCTAGACTTCTAGGTTTGGGGTAATAAACCTCCGTTGTTCATTTGTGCTTGGAGAGTGAGACATAAGCGTAAATATAGCTGCAAGCAGCAATAAGACGTGAACAAGCAAGCAGCAATAAGGAGTCAGAACAATACGCGCAAGCCACAGTAACATGGGAGCCTGAACTTGAGAAATACATCAGCTAATTGTGGGAGCAGGGTAGGGTTTTTGAAGACTGACAGACTCGCGCTTTGGATTGTCAGTCGCCAGACTTGAAACCACAACATTCTGTTCCGAAGTCTGGCGCTCTACTGACTGAACTATCCAGACTGAATAATTTCCTTCATTGTTGTTAACAGTATGGCAGTATGACAAGCACAATAAGCCATATGTAACCCAGGGTAAAACTCAATGTAATGGTAATGGTGGTTGTCACTATTTGGCCATGATCGAGTCGAAATGGTAATACTGTGGTAATAATGTGTTATTACCATTTTTACAGTGTGTACCAGTTCCCACTAATATCCAGCAACTTCACATTGCCATTGAAGAGGAGTGGACCAACATTCCACCGGCCACAATTGACAATCTGATAAACTCTATGCGAAGAAGATGTGTTGCACTGCATGAGGCAAATGGTGGTCACACCAGATACTGACTGTTTCGGAGTCCCATACCCCCAATAAGGCAAAGAAAAATTGCACATTTAACGGTGGCCTTTTGTTGTGGACAGTCTAAGGTACACCTGTGCACTAACCATGATGTCACATCTACATCTTGATGTGGCACACCTGTGAGGTGGGATGGATTATCTTAACAAGGCAGAAGTGCTCAATATCACACATTTAGGCAGATTTGTGAACAGTGTTTGAGAGAAATGGCTATATTGTATATCTGGAATGAATTTTAGGTCTTTAAGTCCATTGCCTGAAAAATGAGAGCAAAAACAAAAGTGTTGCGTTTATATTTTTGTTGAGTATAGTTTGTGAGAATATGTTTTTGGACCAGTACTGCGACAGAAGTAGGTAGTTTTTAGAAGGAAATTATAATGAACCATAAAGAACACAGGACACTGTAAATTATGCTTAATTAAATTATTATTGAATTAATGAAAAGAAAATGAAAACCAAAAACCAAATAAACAAATGCAAATTAATTAAATTAAACCAACATAGATTCGACCCAAGTCAGTGTTTAGTCAATTGTCCAAAGTTCATCCGGGATCAGTGTCATTGAGAGTCAGTGTGTGTGTAGTCAGTAGTCAGAGTGTGTGTTTGGACATGGAGGGTCCTACCATCAGGTTAGGACAGAAACAGAACAGTAGGTTTGTTTTGGGTTAGCTTGCCATTGTCTTCACTTTCATCGTCACCATGATCAGACGGCAGGGGTGGACTGGGAGCTCAAAACGTACCGGGCAATTTTGTCTCAGAGCGGCCCTCAGAGCGGCCCTCTGAATCTTTGTGGGGGCTCCGGGGCCTGAGCCCCCATGAGAATTTAAGACATAAGGGGCTCTGGGGCTCGGGCTAACTAAAATTAGTTAGTTAGTTTTAGTTAACTATAAAAACCCTGCAATAGGCAGTCTCATTTGAAGAGGACAGAGGGCCGCCAGCACTGATTCGTGGGCCGGTTTTGTGCAGATTTTTTTTTTTTTAATTAAAACACGACATTAACGGCCCCCGGGGGGTCGGCCCACCGGGAAAATGCCCTGTATGCCAGACTGTCAGTCCACCCCTGTCAGACGGTCGAAGAGTTAACTGGAAAAACCTGAACACAACAAGGCCAAATTAAACATCTACAATAAAACAACTAACTGATCTACAAGTTCAAATAACAAAAATCAGTATTCACAAATAATGTCAATATTATACCATCAAATCCAAACAAAACGGATCAAACAAATGTTTCCAAAACAAAACTCACCAATTCTGTTCAGATTCACAGCTCATTCATGCTCAGTACGCTCACCTGTGGGGTTTGTATGTAGGTCTAAAAGGATGTTAATCTGTGTTAGTATAATGCTTTATATTGCAATGTTTGGGAAAATGTTTGAGAGAAGGAGAGCATACAGACCTGTCCCCAGCCAGTGATGTGCACCTCACTGACTGAGACAGAGTACTGGCTTTATACTGGGGGTGTGGTGTGTGTGATTGCAACCTGGTGTGACGGAGTGAATGATTGGTGAGCTCTGAGTGAGTGGTGAGCTGAGCTGTGAACTGTCACTAGTGACAACTTGGCCAAATAGGGACAGTCAAAAAGATACAAGCGAGCAATTTTCATATATATATATATATATATATATATTGTGGGAGGTCTGAGACAAATCGAGGACAGAGACAGTACCAGTGTGTGGACGCACGGTGGCGCCCCTTTGGTTTATTAACAAAAAACGTAAATAAATTGCCAGTTTTCAATCAGCAGCCAAGGATGGTTAACAGTTCAATCAAGAAGTGTAGGGGTTCCAGAAGTCTTCGTACTGCAGGGGGCGAGAGAACAAAGTTAGGTGAGTCTACATGAGAGGTGGAGTAGTAGTTGGGGCCTCAGGCTCCTGTCTGGGCTGTCAACCAACTGATCTCTTTTCTTCTAGGGTTCGGGGGGTGGAGGCGGTATGGAAAGGTAAGTATGGTCTCTTTCAGGTGTCCGGTAAGTATTAGCATAGGTTGGGGTCCTCCAGGGGTTGGTTTTGAAAGCAGGGCGCTCAAATTACAGGTTTGAGTATTTAGAGTAAAAATACTTTCAGGAGGTAAGTAATCTGGGTAAAAGTACTTTACAGGCTATGTAATTGGAGTACAAGTACTTTCTTTAGGCAGAAAATAATTAGAGTAAAAGTACTTTACAGGGCAAGTAATTAGAGTAAAGTACTTTCTTCGGAGGTAAGTAATTAGAGTGAAAATACTTTTTAGTTAGGGACGAAAGAGCACCTCGTAGGGACCCCGTGGGTTCGGCCGTCAGGTAAGTGCTCAAGTAAGTATTTATACTCAATTACACGGCGGGGGGTTGGGCTGATCTACAAACTCAGTGGCAGAATAAAGGGACAAATAAAGTTCTTTCACGACGTGAAACAAAAAATATCCTCTTCAGTTAACGTCAACTTGTGTCTTCAAACAAAATCTTTATCCTTAGCGACTTCTAGGCAGTGCCGCTTTAATTCCATTAAGTGGTAAAAAAAAAAATAGTCTTTTCTTACGACCTTGGGTGGCTTGGAGATTCAGGCTTCCTCTTGTCCTTGCATCAATCCAGCTGGTACGTCCAATGTAAACAAAGGGTTTTTCTCCGGGCACAGGTTACGGGGGACACAAGCTCCTGTTCATGTTTCCAACCCCACTCGTAGTTGCCTATTAGGTTGGAGCACAGAGAAGTGTTAACATCCAGTTTACAATGTCTTTAAAAGTACACCTATCTAATAGCGAGAGTGTGTTCAGCTTACCGTCCAGAGCCAAGAAACAAACACGCCGCCTGTCAGGGTTTGAGGTGAACCAGTCTATACTGCTGCACTGTTTGTGTGGGCTTTATATAGTGCCCAGCTGCTGCTGATTGGTAACGAGCGGGAGTCGGCTGTATTAGGCGCAGCTGGCGGAGGAGTGACTTGGGAACATACACTCCCTCTATGACACGTCCGTGGGCAGGCCGTGCTGTTCCTGTTTGACCTGTTACCCTGGAAACACAGTTATGGCTCTGGATCCCCAGTGAGACACACCACTATATATATATATATATATATATATATATATATATATATATATATATATATATATATATATATATATATATATATATATATCCTATGTGGGTGTACACTTGCCACTCATTCATCACATGATGGGAGCTTTTATATCTTGGTACCAAGTATTCGAACTTTGCACATTGACATGCTCGTAACACATCATCACATCACAGATACATGCAAGACCACCAAACCGTCTGACAATATGCAAACAGCACTATATGCACAATAAGCCATATAAAAATGGAAAACTCGCCTTGCAGAAGACCATATTTCACATGCTTCCATAAGTTCCACATGCTTATTGCTCTCACACAATCTGGCACAATATACTTGCTCCAGTGTTGCCAGAGAGAAACAAGCAGAAGAAGACTGTAGCTAGTGGCGCAATGGATAACTGAAGTAATTAATTAATAATTGAATAATTGACTGAATTGTAAAAATAACCATTAATGACTGCGTACAACCAGAAGTAACTAGATTCGGCAAAGGAGCTCAATAGAATGGGGTGAAACCAATGAGACACAAAAGCAGTATTAAAGTTTTAAACACAAAATTATTATTGACCTTGTTTGTATTGAAGCACAGTACATTTGGGTGTAGAAAATAAAAAAAGAAGAATGGGGGGCCCTTTAAGTCCAGTCAAGGTTTTAGTCTCTGTGAGTCAAGTCTCTTTCTCCTTGATGGAGAACCATGAACTACATACAAAGACTGAGTGGGTCTGAGGTGGGGTTCCTGGGTCGGCTCGCCAGGTCTGGAACCAGCCGGTTCCAGAACCATCCAATGTTGGGTCCAAGGTGTTCTGGGCACACACAAAAAAAAACCCTGGCCTGGAGGGCCAGGTGTCTACATCAGTTCCCATTGTTGTACAAACAAAGCAATATAAAACATAAATTAAATCAAATATCATGACGAAATGACTTGATGTGATCAAGATCAAGTCATTTCACTCATTGATCATTTTCATCCATTTGCATTAATTTAAATTGTTTCCATATTAGCATGCTTTTAATCTTTAGTAGCCCTACTTAATGTTTTAGTCATCTTAAATATCTTTGAATCAATTCATGAATTCATTTCTCTTAACTTAAAACCAACTTTTAGCTTGACCAATCATGTAAACAAAATGATTTACCTAAAAGTATCTTTTCAAACAAAAATGCCAATTCAAAACCACATAATGAAATCAAACATAACTCAAAACAATTGTAAATAACTCAAAATCAAATACATCAAATAATCAAATAAGTGAACCAATGATCAAACTAATGATACCAAGCCAACTAACTCACCGCTGAGTGGAGTAAAGTCTAGTACAAAGGAGTTGTTGTGGAGAAGAGAGGAGCTGCTGCACATGTATCAAACATTTCGGCCATCTTGCCACAGAGGGTGAAGATGGGAGTGGAGTGAGTGAGAACTGTCATATGTGTGAGTGGATTGCCAGGTTGGTGGAAGGTAAGCGGGTTGCCATGTTTGTCAGAGGTAAGCGGTTGGCTGGGTTACAAGACTCTTCACAAAGCAGCAATTTTCATTGGCTTATAAAAATGTCATTTTTTGATGAAAACAAATTTGCTTCGGAACTTTTGTCCGGATGGGGCCAAAGTTCTCATGTAGCAGGTGTCATGCAAATTGATCAAAAATCCAGGCAGAAAATCAGGCATGAGCACTTTTCAAACTGCTTAAAATGGCAGACACTCTGGGGGTGGAGCTTACCGGTCAAAGTTACAGATGCGTTCCACATGAATCAAGGAACATGTAGAAACAAGTCCCATGATTTTTGGCCAAACGAGGCCCGAGTTGTGGTTATTCAAATGTTTCAGTTTCAAAGAATTGTTATAGCGCCCCCATTTGAGCAATTGGAGTAAGACTGGTTTTGCTGCTATTTGGCATCCCCCTCTACAAAACTGTAAAATATCAGAAGCAGATTACGCTGCATGTGTAGATTAGGGGCATTAGAATCATTTTCACAAACGAGCAATTTTCATTGGCTCGTAAAAACATCATTTTTTTCACTAAAAACATGATTCACACCCATCCCATGTTTGTATGGCTCCAAAGTTCATGTGTAGGTCATTGTTATGCATTTTGATCAAAGATTGTAGGAGAAGAGACATTTTAACTGTTTTACATATAATTCAAGATGGCGGTTCATCTAAAGGTCAGAGGTCAAAAGTCAGACTACAAAAGTTGTTCGGCATAAGCAGACGCATAAGTGAATATAAGTTACATTTCTGAGAGTCGAGCAGTTCATGAGTTATAAGTGTTTAAAGTTTGCAATTTCAGTTGAGTGCTATAGCGCCACCATTTGACCAGTGGTCACAGGCTTCGCATCATCACCGTTTGGCATCACCCTCTACCAGATTACCAATTTTCGCGAAAACCGACTGCACGGTTCAGCCAGAACAGCTATTTCTGGCGGAAAAAGAAGAAGGAGAAAAGCAGCAATATCAATTAAGTGAACAAGTCACTTCGTGACTGCTTGTTCACTTAATTAGCCTAAGTGTGCACATACAACGTGCACTGGTCAGTGTGCACGTAGGTATACACAATGGTTAAGTCTATTATAAAAGTCTCTGCAAAGGTGCAGAGGGGGGCTGTTCTTCAGGTGCTGGTTCTCAGGCAACTGGGGTCAGTCACTCTTGGCAGTTGGAGAGAGTAGGGCAGAGAGATAGGATGCCTGCTCTAAACATGATTTGGTGCAACTAAGCTGAATGTCCTTAAATAAAATGACTGCAAAAAGGACATTGCCGGGACTCTGCTTCACTCCCCACACACGGTCAAAAGTACTCCTATAGACTACAATGAAAATACGACAGTTTCTGCAAAACGTTCTAAAATAAAGGAATTTAAGATCATTAAAGCTGGCTGTGCTGCCCTAGTCCTACGCATTTCTGCCTAGCCTACTTCCGGTCCAGGACTTGTCCCAATTCGTTGTCCCCATTCTCAGTAGAAGTCTATGTAGCACATCACTTCATGGGCTGACCCCATGAAGTGAACGCAGTTTGCGGAACTCTGTCTACACTAGAGCTTGGCTACCGAGCGCGCAGAATGAGTTGAGCGTGCATGATGTGCGCAGGTCATGCATACTGTAAAAGCTCTGCGCGTAAATTATTATTTTTTGCTCCTCTCCGGTCCCGATTTTATAAAATTTAAACAAACATTGTATAAAATATACGTAAAAGCCCATCATCATCACAGTATCTCTTCAGAAAAATATGGAGAAAATGTGACACGGTCTTTCACCAGCCAGGTTTGAGGGAAATAACTAATCAGTGCATATAGGCTATAGCCATAACATTGCTCATATTACATTTTATTTTACTTCTTGTATGAGAACACATGTGGTTTTCTAGTATGTTGCTATAAGTATAGGCTACTGAACAAATGGCAATTACTGAATATGGGATTAATGCATTTATTTTTTCCCCTAAAAGCAAACAAATCGGCTATACTATACCTGTCATTCGATGTATAACATGTATAGGACCTCAACTTAATGTGGTTCATATTTATATTTGCCTGTTAATGTATATTGACATAAAACTCAATAACATGTCATATCTCAATAACATTCAACTCCAATAACTGGTGAACGGTAGATGGAATAAATGTATCTTTCTCCTTCTATGAGAGCTGTGAGTGTGTTCGTTCATATGGTTTGGTAGGCTATTTATAATGTCGTTATATGACTTAGCCTATTTTTTTATAGACCCAAACAACTATTGTCATAAATGATATCGCTATGGTGGTCCCAACCTAATTTCAAACAGCAATTACAGGCAAACAGAAGATGGGATGAATGTTTATTTTTCTTCTCCCTAAAAGCAGTCAAACAGACGTTTAATTCCAGGTATGACATGTAGGCTATAGGATTTGCATTTGGTTCATTTTTAAATTTAGGCTACCCCCCAATATTCCATGACAAACAACTGGTCTTCCTTTGGTCTACAGTAATATATGCAGAACATCCTATTGATCATGTTACGTACTGGCCTAGGGGTGCCAGCACACAACAAAAATCAGGGGAGACACAGTATCCAAAATTAACTTAAATTTATTAAATAATTAAGTAATTAATCAAAAAGGTGAATAAAGCAATCGAACAACAAAGATGAGGTGTGAAAGTCAGTAAGTCAGTAGGGTAGTGCGTGTGTGGATGTGTGGAGTATGTGTGTGCATGTTGGATGTATCAAACAAAAGAAGGCATGGTGGAGGAGAACAAAAGCAAAGCTGCAAACAGAAGAGAACTGGGGACAGGACTGAGGAGAGAGGCTTATAAAGGGTGGGTGTGGCCGCCGGGCCCAGGTGGCCACACTTTGCCAATTTTGCTCATTTGAATGATTGGAGCTCTGCTCCCCAGTCCTGTGGGGCAAAAAGAAAAAGGGGACGGATTAGGGCAAAGCAAAGAAAGGAACTCAAAACAACCAAACTAAACCCAAACCCAAACTATATAAATCATCATGCTTCCCCAGACCAATATTATACCAATTACTATAATTATATAATATATTAAAGCCCAACACCAAATACAATAAATACTATAATATAAATATCATAATATAAATACTATAATACCATATATTCTAACCAGGGAACCGTCACACCCCCCCCCATAAAGACGGGGTCCCAAAGGGATCACCGGAATACTATCTACATATACAATCCTATCTACCATACTACCTCTACTCCAAAGCCACCCGACCACCTGTCACAGGCCTCCACCCCAGCAACCGGAATCCAATGAAGCACTTTAAGGGGTGAAAGACAGAGGCAAGAGGAGGACCACTGGAGATGAGAAGAACTAGGACTTCAGTCATGAGGAGCCCGTGACAACGCATCGGCCACCACGTTCTCCGTCCCTTTAACATGACGAATATCCAAGGTATAGGACTGGAGGAATAATGACCATCTTATCAACCTCTGGTTCGGACACTGCAGAGAATTAAGAAAAGTCAAAGGGTTATGGTCTGTATAAATGACAATAGGGGTACTTCCACCTACATAAACGTCAAAGTGTTGTAAAGCTAAAATCAAAGCCAATGCTTCTTTTTCAATGACTGAGTAGTTTAGCTGGTAAGAGTTAAATTTCTTGGAATAAAAGCTAACAGGCTTATCTATCCCTAGATTGTCCTCCTGCATGAGTACGGCCCCCGCCCCGACATGACTGGCATCAGTGTAGATTTTAAATGGCCTGTCAAAACGTGGAGCCGACAAAACAGGAGCAGTGCACAAGAGCGATTTAGCCTGCTCGAAAGCTTTCTGACAAGTTGGTGTCCAATCAAACTGGACCTTGGACTTAAGAAGGTTAGTGAGAGGTGTCACAACAGTTGCAAAATTCCTACAGAAACTGCGATAATAACCTATTAGGCCAAGGAAACGCATAAGTTCTTTCTTTGTGGTTGGAACCGGATACTGCTGAACAGCTTGGACTTTGGCTTCAACTGGACGGACTTGGCCCTGCCCAACCACCCGACCCAGGTAGGTCACAGACGCCCTCGCAAACTCACACTTTGCCAGGTTGACTGTGAGCCTTGCCTCCCTCAGACGACTGAACAGCTCCCGAATGCGCTCCAAATGGATTTCCCACGTATCCGAATAGATCACCACGTCATCTAAATATACAGCGCACCCCGGCATGTCCCAAATTACTCGATTCATAAGGCGCTGAAATGTAGCAGGCGCGTTTCGCAGTCCGAAGGGCATTACCTTGTAAGAATAGAGACCATTAGGTGTAATAAAAGCAGCTATTTCTTGTGCCCGTGCCGACATGGGCACCTGCCAGTAGCCCTTTAATAAGTCGAACTTGCTCACGAACTTAGCGGAGCCCACCTGATCGATGCAGTCTTCCATTCTAGGAAGTGGAAAATTATCGGGTTTAGTGACATTGTTCACTTTACGGAAATCTGAACAAAAGCGAAAAGTATTGTCTGGCTTAGGAACCAATATACAAGGTGAAGACCAACTAGATGCGCAAGGCTCTGCAATACCGTGTGATAACATGTAATCTACCTCGGCTTCCAAATATTGACGCTTCTCTGCATTTACCCTATAAAATCTCTGTTTTATTGGTTTTGCATCGCCAATGTCAATGTCGTGTTCAATTAAATTAGTACAAGTCGGTGTGTCCCCAAAAAGACATGGAAATTCCCGGATTAACCCCGCAAGCTCCTCCTGGTTGGTCGACGGCAGATGGGTCAACAGTGTATCGAGGCATGCAAGCGTTTCTGAATTTTTCAGTCGACCGTGCACCAGAGCTGGATCAGGTGTACCCAAACTATCCTCCTCTAGCTCCTGACTGGGAGACAACACCGGAACTGCCACGCAAACCGCATGAGACAAGCCAACCTCTGGCTGCACACACACCACAGGTGCCTCAGAAGTGCGTGCAAAATAAGGCTTAAGCAAGTTCACATGGCAGAGCTGTGTTGATTTCTTACGTTTAGGTGTGGAAATTATGTAATTTAGCTCTGAGACCTTTTCTAACACAGTGTGTGGACCGGAGAATTTAGCCTGAAAAGGTGAGTTGACAATGGGGAGCAGGGCTAACACCTGGTCTCCCGGACTAAACACACGGAGCTCTGTTTTGGTATCATACAACCGTTTCATTTTGCTCTGAACTGCTGCCAACTTTTCTTTCGCCATCAACCCGGCTGTGTACAGCCTATGACGAAACCCATTAATGTAGTCAATCAAATTCTTAGGAGGCTGTGCCTCGATCCAATTCCCAGAGAGTGCTGCCAATGGACCTCTCACTGCATGTGCAAAAACAAGCTCGTTTGGACTGAAACCTGTGCTCTCCTGTGTTACCTCTCTAGCTGCAAGCATCATCCACGGCAGACCCTCCTCCCAGTCTTTACCCATCTCAGTACAGTAAGAACGAAGGAGAGCTTTCACCGAAGCATGAAATCGTTCCAAAGCCCCTTGACTCTGCGCATGGTAGGCGGAGCTTTGATTGTGACGTACCCGCAACTGTTTCAGAACCTGAGAGAACATATGTGAGCAGAAATTAGAACCTTTGTCACTCTGAATGACGCGTGGTACACCGAAAATAGAGATAAACTGAGAGAGAGCACGGACAACTGACCGAGTTGTAATAGTACGGAGAGGATACGCCGCAGGATAACGGGTTGCTTGGCACATTACAGTTAGCAAATACACTGCTCCAGACTTTGAGCGTGGTAGAGGACCAACACAGTCTATGATTAGGTGTTCAAAAGGCTGGCTTATGGCCGGAATGGGTTGCAACGGAGCTGGTTTCAACTTCTGGTTAGGCTTGTCAGTTAACTGGCATGTATGACATGTTTTAACGAATGCTGACACATCTCTCTTCATACGAGGCCAAAAGAAATGTCTAAGTAGCCGGTCATAAGTTTTCCTCACACCAGCATGTCCGGATTCATTGTGTGCTACTTTTAACACTGCCTGTCGAAGTTTAGCTGGCAACACAATCTGAA
This sequence comes from Benthosema pterotum, assembly GCA_039105355.1. Classification (NCBI taxonomy): domain Eukaryota; kingdom Metazoa; phylum Chordata; class Actinopteri; order Myctophiformes; family Myctophidae; genus Benthosema; species Benthosema pterotum. Next base: position 42,380,446 of record CM076978.1, on the reverse strand, counting down.
ATACAGGTTCACCCACAAACCTTCCAACATGTGGCAGCCATTTTCTCACCAACAAGGAATTCTGAAGAAAATACCCACAAGCACTATCCAGGATCTCATCCTCTGGTCGTATTAGTGGCACAAGCTCCTTCAGAGAGGGATCCACCTGCTGCTCTGCCACCAGATCTGAACGTGTTATGGACAATGGAAAGTCAGCAAGAGGTATGGAAAACTTTTCAGAAACGTTAGCTTTAACTGATTCTTTTGACTCAGAGTTCTCCTTTAACTTAGACATGGCACGTGTCACTGCACATGCTGAAAAAACTTCTGGAAAGTCACATTCACTTTTATCCATCCCCCCAGTTACCAGAGGAACAGACGTCACCACAGGCGGTGGGGGAACCTCCGCCCACACCCGAGCACCAACCAAATCGTTCCCCAGGATCACCGTCACACCTGGAATCGGCAGTGCTGGGCGCACCGCAAGCCTCGCTTCACCCTGGAACAATTCACATTTCAGCAACACTTTATGCAAGGGAACCCACAGCACATTCATGTCTATGCCCCGAACAGGAACCTTGTCACCAGTGTCAGAATCATCAGTTAAAGGAAGAACACCAGCCTGAATAAATGAGTCAAAAGCACCCGTGTCTCTCAAAATAGTTACTGGTATTTCGTCACCATTTGGCAGTAAAGCAACAGAACCTTTCATGATAAAAGGACGGTACGAATCCAACGCTGCCACTGATGTGTCCTTATTGGAACCGCAATTAGGTGTAGCACAAGAGACTACTGGGCGTGGAGCGGCTGAGCCAGCTCCTTTTGGATGCGAATTGCCTGCTAAATTTTGAGTCCTGGGGTTTCCATTCAACTTAAAGCACTCTGATTTCCAATGTCCCTTTTTATGACAGTAATTGCAAACCTTGTCTGGCTCACGCAAATTACCACTGCCATTTGTGTTACTTTTAGCTTCGGCAGGAAGAGGTTTATCAGAACGGCCACGCGACTCAGAGGCAGTGTTGCCACCACTTGCTTTAAACTCTCCACGGTGCGTTAAGACAAAATCATCGCGAGCGCTGCCGCGTCTGTTACGTTGCGCGCTTTCTGCTCGTTGATATAAGTCGCCACACGAGGAGGAACAGAATTTTTGAACTGCTCCAAAATCATTAGATCACACAACTCTTCGAACGTTGTAACCTCCAAGGCGTTACACCAGCGCATAAAACTGGTAGTCAAGTCACGTGCGAATTCTAGATGACTCTGCTTGTCGTATTTCTTCCAGAATCTAAAACGCTGGCGATATGCCTCGGGAACACACTCGTATGACTTTAACACCGCTGTCTTGACGAGAGAATAAACTTGGCTGTCAGCCACGCTCATTGCCGCATAAACCTCCTGCGCCCTGCCAGTCATAACGCACTGTAGTAACGTAGTGCGTGCAGAGTCAGGCCATTTCCGCACGTTGGCCACACGCTCAAACATGGCAAAAAATGCCTCAGGATCACGCTCATTAAACTTAGGGACCAAACGTAGACTAGTGTTGATATCGAAACCCCCTGTGGACTCTGCAGGTTCTAGGGTGGACACTTGTGCAACAGATGGAATTTTACCGTCCCTTATCAGGTCCAGCCTGTTTTGCTCCACTTGCCATTTGGCCTGTTCAGTGTCATGTTTAAGTTTCTCTATGGCGTACTGTGCATCTAGCCTAGCCCTTTCCTGCTCAGCCTGTGCATCTAGCCTAGCTTTCTCCTGCTCAGCCTGCAACATCATTAGCTCCTTTTGTTGTTCAAAAGTTAATGCTGATCCTGACAAAACCGAGGGCCCCGCCGGTGCGGTGCGTAATGGGTTCGGAGTAGACATCTTTTCTGGCTCTACAAAATCTTTCTCAAATAAATGGCGCCTCAACACCACCATTATTGACTCTTTTGTTTTCTTATCATTTGAATCAAGCTTAATTCTATAGTAATCTGATATTTTAATTAATTGGTCTTTAGTGCATTGAACTAATAAGTCCTCTGATGGACTGGCTGCAAATTCCTCTACAGAAACCATCCTGGCTATGTGTGCTTAACAAGTCTCCAAGCTGGTCAAACAAAAAACAAAAAATACGAGTGCCCCTCTGCCTAACTAATCCCCAGGCTAAGCTCCACCCGTCTTCATGCCGGTTTGCGGTAGGTATTTAAGCACTGAAGGCCACCGCAAAGGCCTAGCTCATACCAAGAGGCAGTGAAAGCAACCAAAACAAGTTGGCGACCTGCATGCACCCCTTAGCTGTGCCCCCGAGACCGACGTGCGTACGCACATCTGCCTGCAGCCGCACCTAGCACCTAAACCACCCCCCGGCCTAGACCCCGCGAGCTATTTAACCCCGAAGCTAAGCGCACCTGACAGGGACACCCATATAAAACAGAAAACAAAAAACCAGCAAGGCACTCTAAATGTATGTATATATCTATATATAAATATACTATATTAACAATACTTATATTTATATAGAATTATAGATTTAACTTTAGCAGCACATAAACCAGGACCAAACTCTCCACTAGCCCAAACTTAATTAAACAGATACTATAATTAAGCAAATGAACTTCAACTTAATTAAACAAATTACTTTCAAATCAAACAAATTACTGTATCTCCCTAAAGTCCCAGTACAAGCATGTACGCTGAAGTAAACTTTGCTCTGTACTCACCGGACTGAAAAGTGGACCAAAAGTACCAGGAACCCCCCGGAATGGTTCAATGGCGTCACTCAACTCACAAACGCACGGCGCAGATGAGCAACCAATCAAGACTAAATTGCTAATTGCTTACCACCGAGCAACAAGCTGCGAACTAAAGACAGAAGGGCGGGTCACTTGACCCTCCAAACTTACTGCCAAAGTGTTTTTAAATTCAAACGGACGAAAGCCCCCATTTGTTACGTACTGGCCTAGGGGTGCCAGCACACAACAAAAATCAGGGGAGACACAGTATCCAAAATTAACTTAAATTTATTAAATAATTAAGTAATTAATCAAAAAGGTGAATAAAGCAATCGAACAACAAAGATGAGGTGTGAAAGTCAGTAAGTCAGTAGGGTAGTGCGTGTGTGGATGTGTGGAGTATGTGTGTGCATGTTGGATGTATCAAACAAAAGAAGGCATGGTGGAGGAGAACAAAAGCAAAGCTGCAAACAGAAGAGAACTGGGGACAGGACTGAGGAGAGAGGCTTATAAAGGGTGGGTGTGGCCGCCGGGCCCAGGTGGCCACACTTTGCCAATTTTGCTCATTTGAATGATTGGAGCTCTGCTCCCCAGTCCTGTGGGGCAAAAAGAAAAAGGGGACGGATTAGGGCAAAGCAAGGAAAGGAACTCAAAACAACCAAACTAAACCCAAACCCAAACTATATAAATCATCATGCTTCCCCAGACCAATATTATACCAATTACTATAATTATATAATATATTAAAGCCCAACACCAAATACAATAAATACTATAATATAAATATCATAATATAAATACCATAATATCAATACTATAATACCATACATTCTAACCAGGGAACCGTCACAATCATTTATCAGAATAAACTTCTATTATTCAGCGACAGATTTATGTCTTTATAGCTCCACCTTTAAATGGTTATCTTCAGAGGAAAAGGGAACGGATGAATTGAGAGAGAAAGAAAGAAAGAAAGAAAGAAAGAAAGAAAGAAAGAAAGAAAGAAAGAAAGAAAGAAAGAAAGAAAGAAAGAAAGAAAGAAAGAAAGAAGTTGCATGCTTAGTTTCACTTTTCTCTCAAAATGAGAGCAAAATAAAAGTGAAGGTGTTGTTTTATCCACATGTAAAGGTCGGCCGGGGATTCAGGACAACGTTTTTTTTTAAGGTAGACCATACATGAGTGTGTGGTCGAACCGCATTCTTTTTTCCATAGGTGCGGGGGTGGGGCGACTATTTGTCTTCTTTTCACTTACTTGTTTGGCTCATTTTTTTTATTGATACTATTGATACCTATACCCGTTGTATAATATATGATCTGGAAATTAAGTATAGATCACATTGATTGGGAGAGAATTGTTGAGACCAGTTTGTTGAGAGAATCGGCCGCGCCCCTCCAATGCTGTGCTACACTTCATTTAGAGCGACGCTCACCCCGAAAGGTTGACTCCCCTCTCTAGACCATTGTGGGTAACAAATTAGTCAAAGCTTTCCGTTTTTGCGCAACATGGACGAAAATGAAAGCCTGGGTGTCAAGGCTACACAGCCTGGTACAACCAATATGTCCCAATATATACAATTATATTTTGTGATTGACCGGAGCAAAGACTAGGCCATTTTGCGTGCACAACGTGGATTTTTAGCTCTGTCTTGAGGAAACGCGTGGCTTTAGCAAGCCATGATGTGAGCTTGAAGATTGGCTATTTTCGTCGTAGCAGAGTGCGTGCATGCAGTGTTGGTGTGTGGAGGGAGGTGATCTTGTGTTGTACAACAAACTGTGACCACAAATAAATGTGTGTCCGTGACACGTGATCTGCACGGTGATGAATTTTTAATGAAAATCTATTAAATTAAGATGATTGGTATAATGTTTGATGTGTGTAAGTAGCACTCATTGATGCTGGATGACAGGGCTGTGCTATGCAAAGTTCATTGAGGCTATCTATGGCATATGGCTCATACTGTATATCTATGATGTGGCCAATCTCCACAAATGGCACAGTGAATTGTGCAGGAGGAAGTGTTACATAGAGAATTACATAGAGAGATTGTAATGATTTGTCAACTCAGTTGTTGTTTTTTCCTGAGGCTTAAATGCCTTTAAATCATAGCTTAGCATTATGGCCCGGGGAGGCAAATGTGGTCCTTTAGATGACTCTGATTGGCCTGCCCCATATGAAAAAACAAACAAACAAACAAACAAACAAACATGCCACTTAGATTTTATATATGTTTTGAATGTCATATATAATTCTTATAATTTACAAAATTATATATGTTTTATACGTATATGTTTCACTTTATTAAAAAAAAATACTACAGATCTTATATTAATGTTATTCTCTTATATGAGGAGTGTATGAGAGGTGCCATTTTCAAGAGTTTGCATATATTAAGTGAGTCTACTTGTAATTGTATCAGGCATGCCCAAATTCTATACAGATATCAGCTCCAGCTCCATGTATGGAGATATAGTAAGGGTTATCAGGTCCAGACTCGGAGCCTTTTCTGAACAAATAGCTATCTGATAGACTTGACACCTGGCATTGCAAGCAAGTCCCCGTTGGGTGTGTGGAAACTGTGTGTCGAATTGGTGGGATGAACAGTTTCCCATGTTTGTATTACAGACGTAACATTGTACAAATCGTACAAATATCACCAACACAATGCTCAGCCACTATACCCACAAACTGGAGGTTCTGTTTTGTACAAAGCCTTGTAAAGTTTTAATTGCCTTTCTGCTGCCAATAGTACTCAGGGGCGGATCTAGGCATGGGCATGGGGGGACAATGCCCCCCTAAATGCCCAGTCTGCCCCACCAAACACAATGGTATGCAAAACAACCCAAGACATTTCAAATTAAAGTGCTTATATTTAAAATGATTTGAAATACTACTACTGCTACTAACTAACTACAGCTGTGGCACCACTAAACCAACAGTATTTCAACATTGAAAACAGAAAACTCTCTGAGTCAGACCTTTAGCTTTATGCATGATGCGTGTCTGTTGCAACTTCAACAACAACTGATGTTATTATTGATGCTTACTTGCCTAATAAAAGTCCTGTAACCAAAAATGGTATGGGTGCGGCTTCATCGCTCGTGGCACGAAGCCGCCCCCATACCATTTTCTCCTGCCCCCCAATGATATGTACTTTGGAAATGATAGTACTTTGACCAGGAACATGCTGTACCAGTAGGCTTATCTCCTCTATGTGTAATATCAGAAGGATGGAGATAGCCAGGTACAGTAGAACAATAGTCTTGGGTAGGCTATCTCATAACTTAAAGCGATAGTTCAGATTTTTTAAGTTAATTTGTATGAAATACTGTCCATAATGTAGAGGTGTCAACTACATTAATTGATTATGGTGGGAGTTCTGCTCTGGTTTTGGTGAATATTAAGTAGTTCTGGTCATTTTGTGGGCTTCACTGGGGTCACAAAATATTGTTTTGGAAAATGTACAACCTCCTGTGGCATGCTGGTTGTGGCCAAATGAATAAAATAATATTTTAAAAATGAATGAAAACAGTAAATGAAATTTCATGGGCCTCTCAGGTATTAGGAGGAGGATATGAGTTACCAGAAAAAAGTGGGTGTTTTTGATCTACAATGTATTACGATTAAAATAAAGTTATTTCTGGGTTATTTTGGGGCGGGGCAGCTAAAATGAACATCAAATGTCTAAATAAATCAAGTAATGTAAAAACTGTTTGGGGAGTTCACATGAGACTGAGTAGTAAAATTTACGCCTTTAGTATCTTCTTTATCAAAACCTATTCCTTTTTGGACAGTTCCAAAATATGTGTTCATGGTCAGCATGTACACATTCACATTTTTTCTCTTACAATATTTTATATATAATAACAACATTGATTGGAGTCCCCAAACCCTCTTTCTAATTAAATGTGTGGCACACAGTGTGTGCAGTATTTATTTAATTATTCAGGGCAGCTCAACTTGACAGGACAACCTGGTTGAGGTTTTAATTTTCTTTGGGATGAATTCTCTCTTGAAGATCGTCTACAGTAATACTGTGATAAATTCAATTTCATTTCAATAACAGCCGATGCTGCCATAGAGGAGAAACAAATAAACCATGGCCATCCCATTCCTGTTGCTGAGCGTCAGTCACAGGCAGACAGCAGAGATGACCAGAGAGACGATGGAGAAGAACTGTGCTCCACTTCTGCTGTCATAGGAAACATTCCACAGGACATGAGCATCGAGACGTTAGAGTTGCTGGTAGAAAACATCTCAAAGTATTCCTTCAGCCTGGAGATCCTGCCGGACAATTCATCTGCTGTGGTGACTTTCCAGGGTCCAAAAGGTATTTTTATTTTATCGTTCTGATAATGTATATTCATCAATAATTCATCAAGAACAAATTCAAAACACAGTGAAAACAAACATGTTTAAGTTATTCATCAATAACTTGACATTAAAGACCCAGCGTTATCATTTGACATATTTTATTTTTATTTTATAATTTATTATTTTTATTTTATCTATAGCAGGTCGCAAATGTTTTTTGGCATGAATCTATACATTAAATTTACAGACAGCTTGAAAAGTATGGACTCTTGCAGCCGCTACAAACATCTCAATCGCACTACACCATGTCCACAAGTCGGTCGTGTAAAGTGGTGTGCATAAGCTCTAAATAGATTATTCTTAACTGCTTCTGAACCAACCGTTTTGACCGTTATCAAGCCAAAGTTCTTCAACAAGGCATGTTGTCTGGGAGCCGACTGTCAGCATTGTTAAGACGAAAAAATAAGACGGAAATCCTCTATCAGCGTGGCCGGTTGACCGGTGTACGCATGGCGACGTGCTTGCGGTTATGTTTAGGATTAGGGATGGAGGAGGCGAGTATACTGACCAAAACAACTGCAATAAAGTAGCCAAATGTGCATTGAAATGGGGACGGGGCTGAGGATGCTTATAAAGTCAGACAGCTGACAGCCAACATGCCTCGTCGAGGAACTCGATTTAATAAGCAGCACACTGATTAATTCGATTTTCGGTAGAATCCGCTGTCTGAACACTTATGTTAAACCTACGTGCCAGCGTGTTCACCTGTGCATACTGTACATCCTATGGCACTGTCTGTGTATATCAGCCTGATCTAATTTTTTGATAAATGTGAAACAGGAAGAAACATTTTTTCCAATTGTTCACTGCTATTTGTGTATACATTCAAAATAGCTTTTCTTTCTGTGATACACAATTTCAGTAGTGTTTTGATCTTAAATGCTTTGTACGGATGGGCTTTGAGGTGTGGTTAATTAGTGGATGTTTAATTGAACTCCAAATGGATTATCAGAACTCACTTCTGTAAGTTGTATTTTACTTACTTTCTTGTGGTCCATTCCTAACTGACAGAAAACAACGATTTCATTACAAGCAGCCCTGGAAACAAGCTTTTCATGAAGAAAGCCATGACTGTCTGTCCTCTTGAAGTCACAACCAAAGTCCTAACTGAAGCCATGCCAGGTGTTGATTCTGACATACTCTCACTTTATTGTGGGAAGGTGGAAGGTGTGGAAGTGGAAGATGTCACAATTAATGAAGAGGAACAGTTTGCCATCATCACCCTTACAAACCCCAAAGGTACCAATATTACACATACAGTATATAAATGTATTGATGGTAATTGTGAATTCAGATAAAAAACAACCAAAAAAATACCCAACAGAAAATGAGTGAGAGTCTAAAATCACAACTAGCTCTGACGTTATTCCTAAAAAGTGTGATGCTATAGGGCAAAAGCCGCAGTGTTTGCCAGTGGTAAAAGTGGGCTGGAGTTATTGTAGGAACCCCTAAAATGCGAAGAGGACTGCAATTTGGCACACTATACCTAACACATCAGGTCTTAAATAATAATTTAGTCCAAACTAAACTAATCCAAACCCCTTGCAATGTGCAAACCTCTTGCAATTAGTCCAAACCTCTTGCAATGTGCAACACCTTAATCTAAAGATATCATAATATCATAATAACATAACATAAATTCATCTAGGAAAAAGGTGTGTGTGTGTGTGTGTGTGTGTGTGTGTGTGTGTGTGTGTGTGTGTGTGTGGGGGGGGGGGGGTCGTCCCCCCACTTCTCAACTTCTCACATCTAATATATTTTTAGGGCAAAAGTCTTGTCATTTACTTATATGGATACAATTAGGCATTGCAAACAAGCTTTCTCAATATGCTATACTTTAATAGCATGTCTGTGTGTGTTGCGCGGGTGCACGCAAATGCAAGTGTGCATGCACGTGTCTTAAATGGGAATTCCACTCATTTTCAATATTTTACTAGGTCATTAATATACCTTAGAGATGTTGTGTGGACATGGTAAAAAAAAGTCCCCCCATTCTGTGTTTCCTATAGAAATGGAGGTCTGGGGAAAAAAATCATTAGCATGGTGAAATACATCTTGATCATCATGTGTGTTTCACCATTTTAATGAGTTTCCCTTTTCTGAGAGTGTACAAATGGTACCAAATGGACCCACTAGGTCCATTTGGTTCACATTTGTACACTCTCAGAAAAAGAAAATGGGTGGAATTCCCCTTAAAGAGGTGTCTCCCCCACTTCTAAAAGTCCCACTACAACACTGGTCCCGGCCAACTTTCAACACTGGTGTTACCTGAATCAGCACGTTTTATCTTTGCATTAAACCCATATTGTGATTATAGGATAACGCCCACTGGGGCACTCACATCTTACATAATGCAAAGGATAGAAAGTAAAATATTTCCCTCAAATCCATTGTGTTTTTTAAAGAATCATATTCGTGAACATGATACTAAATGTATTCATCTTTTCTCTTTTAGCTGTTTCCAAATTAATTGAAGGGAAGCTCCTCATTAAAGAACAAGAGGTCAAAGTCTTTCCATTTTATGACTGTCTGGGCTCGGCACTTTATGGCAAAGATAGGCCCTCACTGAAACTCCCCCCTGCCTTCACTGAGAGCATTGATCAATTTATATGGGCATACCTTAAAAACCACAAGGCTGCAGAGGCCATCAACAGTGATCTGGCAAAGCACTTTTGCGAAGCAGAATTCCAAGAACAACCGTCTGTTCGATTACGGCCCCTTCCATCACTACTGCAGAAGAAGGATGTTAAAGCCAAAGACATCAGAGAGTGGGCACATGCAGCAAAGATGGCCTTTGAACAAGCTTTGTCAAGGTTCAAATCCCTGAAGCTTCAGCCTCAGCAAATGGCATGGGAAGAATCTGAAGTGAAGATTAGAGAGGCGCTGTCGAACGAAGCTGTAGCAGTACTCCCTGATAAAGACAGTGGTGTCATAGCCGTGGCTGGCCTCTTGGATGATGTGAACAGACTGGAACAGACTCTTAATGAGATACTGGACAGTACTACCAAAATGATCCACAGAGAAAAGTTCAGCAAGACTGAGAAGATCAACTTGACACCTTCTGCTTTCCATATCCTCTCTCAAGATGGCATTCAGGATAGGCTGTTGGATAAATATCCAGAGCTAAAAATAACCAACAGGGACGGCCAGGAGTTATCATTTTGTGGTTTACAAGATGAGGTTTCAGGTGCAAGCACAATGGTAGAGAAGGAAAAAGTGTCATTAAAACGAAAACGTGTAGAGTGAGATCAGTTTGTGCTTGATTTTTTGATGATGGGAGATCAAGAAAGCCTTACACGCTCACTTTTCCCACCACATGGAATCAATGCCGCACTTGAGCACAGCGCAAATAAAGTGCGTCTCCTTGCTGTTTCAGACACTGATCTGAGTGCAGCTGAGGAGCAACTGAAAATGATGTTGGTATCTCAGTGCCCCAAGATTGAAGACATGAATGTCCTTACGATGCCTCAGTGGACGGAACTGGTCACTCGCTTGGATAATAACACCAACAGTTCATCCAGGAAAATCCAGATTCAGACAACTGGCTCTTACCCAAATCAGGTAGTAGCTGTGTCTGGCTACAAGGACAGTGTATCACCAGTTCACAGTGAACTTCAAGATTTCTTACACCAGAATGCTGAAGTTGAAGAAACGGTGACTGTGAATTCTGACATCATTGTCAGATATATTGAAGAACAAGGGAATAAGGCTTGGTCCAAACAAGTGAAAGACAAGGTGGAAGTCTCTTTCGGGAACAAAGCCATCTCCCTAAGAGGTTGCAGGTCTAATGTGTCAGATTGCAAGCCCTGGATTGAAAACTTGGTCTCTTCACTATGCATTGATACTTTGAGAGTCTCTGATCCAGGAGTGAAGAAGTTCTTCCTGGAGAAAGAAGATATGTATGTTGCGTTAGTCAAGAAGGAAACAGGTTGCTTGGTCCAGATGGTAGATGGGGCTGATGGTGGAGAGGACCTCAGCTCTGGAAATGCTCCTACATACCAGGTTGAGACCACTGATGGAGTGGAAATTGCGGTTTGCCTGGCTGATATGTGCAGTTACCCAGTGTGTGCAGTCATAAATTCATCTAGTCAGGACTTGAAGCATACAGGAGGTCTTGCAGGAGCTCTTTTGGATGCGGCTGGCCCTCAGTTACAGGATGAATGTGACAAGCTAATTGCCCGGAAGGGACAGCTCAAACCAGGAGAATGTGTCGTGACTGGTGCAGGAGGAAGACTGATGTGCAAAAACATCATCCATGCATGCTGGCCGGGATTCAAGCACCGTGATAAGGCTGTGGGACAGTTGAGAAAAGCCATTAAAAAGAGCCTGGAACTCGTGTGGGTATATCTCTGTAGCATTGCCAGCTATCAGCATTGGCAGCTATTGCCAGCTATCAGCGTGAACACAGGATTTCCCCTCACTTTGTGCGCAGACACCATTGTCAAGGCAGTTAAAGAATATTGTCAAGAATCATCCGGTGACAGCACCCTGACGAAAATCCATTTCGTAGACAAAGATGACAACACTGTTCAGGCTTTGGAGTCAGCTGTCAGGAAAGAGTTTGGAAACCATGGTGTTAGTCATCCTCAACAGAAGCATCTTAGCCCACACACCAAGACAAGTGGCCCACTCACCAGCCCCCTCACCAAGACAAGTGGCCCACTCACTCACTCGGTGAGCCCACGGACCAAGACAAGTGGCATTCATAGCACAAGTAACCCAGATGAATTTGTGACTAATGAGGGGTTGATCATCATGTTGACTAAAGGCAATATCCAGGATGCCACGGTAATGTGTGTGTGTGTGTGTGTGTGTGTGTGTGTGTGTGTGTGTGTGTGTGTGTGTGTGTGTGTGTGTGTGTGTAGGGCATTAGCATCTTTCCCAAATCAACTTGTCAAACAGTGAAGTTGAAGTTGTGTCGAGGCGGCGGGTGGGGGGGTGGATGTTGTCCGGGTCCCGTCCCGTAGTGGGGTAGTGGGGGTCCCCAATGGTGGGGGCTCAAATCGTGCCACTGTGATGCACAATGTTCATACAAAAGACATTGCTAGGGTACGCATCTATGGCAAGGTACTTAATATGTAAACAATAAGAATATTCGCACGCAGTGCAGCAAACGCCCCGGGCCAGCCATAAAAACACATGACAATAGCAATACACAGCAGCCCACACGTCAGCACGCAACAGAAGACATAGGCTACTAGTTCTAACATAGCAGGCACAATGGCACATCATCAGAATACAATCTATTTCCTTGATTTCACCTTTACGACATGTATGTATTTACATCAAAGCACAGCTTCATTAAGATTGGTTAATTAAGTCTGAACTAATACAGTACGATACAGTTGCAAAGGAAAGAATGACTGACTAATGTCAGTGACAATAACCAAATTACAGTTGAATTATGTACAGATAGCAAGAAAAAAGGGAAAACAAAGGTAAATGTTTAATTCCTCCTCCTTCCTCCTTTCCGTAGGAGGAAGAGGAAAAAAATACTTTTCGACACAGGATTGGAATCAACTTGTGCTATGCAAATCGATGCATCGATGTATCGTTTTTTTTTTGTTAATGCCCTAGTGTGTGTGTGTGTGTGTGTGTGTGTGTGTGTGTGTGTGTGTGTGTGTGTGTGTGTGTTTTATTATTGTATTATTTCACTTGTAGCTTGAATTGATGTGATTTGTATGTATAGCTTTTGACACTGTCTTCCTTACTTTGTAGAGGTGAAATCATAATACAGTATATTTCTTAAGATTAACTTGAGGATGAAACTGAAAATACTTTCTTTACATGTTAGACTGATGTGATTGTGAACACCATTGGTAAAGAACTCGATCTGGGTCGAGGAGCAGTCTCAAAAGCCATCCTTCGTGCAGCTGGACCCAATCTTCAGCTGCAGGTGCAGGGCCAGAAATCCAGTGGAAAGGATGGTGATGTCATTGTTACTGATGGCTGCAAACTGAAGTGCAACAAGGTCTTCCATGTTATCGCACCACAGTGGGACAATGGGAATGGCACTGCTGAGAAGGTAAAGTATGCAACTTACCTACTTTAAATTACTTAATTTGATCTGTCTGTCAATGATCTGATCTTTTCATAGAAATTATGCAAAACACTTCTACATGGCATGTCTTACAGATGTTGAAAGGTATTTTGGAGGATTGCATGAGTCAGACTGAGAGCAGTGGTCTGACCTCCATAACCTTCCCAGCCATTGGCACAGGGAATCTAGGCTTCCCTAAAGATCTTGTTGCTTCTCTACTGCTGAATGAAGCCATGGCATTTAGCAGTCGCAAACAACCGAAACACCTGAAGAGAATAGTGATCATCCTTCATCCGAGTGATGCATCCACTATCCAGGTAAACAAAACCATTGAATTTATTAATATATATCTATTATATTATAGTGTGTGGGGGATTTGCAGATTCATCATTTCTGCACACCACTCACCAACACCACTCACTAGCTCAGGCAACAGCAAAAATAAATGTTCATGCATGCCATACTCAGACTATGCACAACGATTGTTTTAATTCAAACTGGTATTCTGTCAAATGCTTACTGTCATTCCATGTATCTACAAAAGTGCTAAGGTGTTGTGAGCTTGCAGATAAGCATGCACTCACCAAGTTTGAATCCAAGCACTGGTCTCCAGTGCTCAATGTCATAAATATTGAGAATAGAAACGGCTTGCTTTCAGTCAGTTCTCAACCGATTGTTATAATTCAAATTGTCAATACTTTAAGTGTGTATTTTCATTGGGTCTATAAGGCCCCGTTTCTACTAAGACGATCCGCCGTGAAAAAATGAAAACGGTTTAAAAAAGTTTAGCGTATCCACTGACCAAATCAAGTAATCCATACGTCCCCACTAAACCGAGTGAAATCACAGAAAACGCAATGAGAAGGGTGCAGTATATATGCCGGGCCTGTAGGTGTCACTGTAGCAACTCGTTGGCACAAATCTCCAAGAAGTTTGACTTTGGGCCTGTTTCAAACAAATTTGCCCTCTAAATCAAAAAGACTGCTATGTATACCGCTATGTTTATCATACCTTTTAAAAGTGAAATAATTGCCCTGTGCGGGCCAGTGCAAAGATAAATAACAGCCTACTACAAACAGCAATAAACGCCTATGGTTTTGTTCATCATAATCATAATAATCATAATCATCATAATATAATTTTGCAGCCCGGACAACTATTTGGTATATACGCTGGTAATGATAATGACGGATGTATCTCTGTTGCTCTCCTCAGGCTTTCAACGATGAAATGAAGAAACTCACCCAATCAGGTAGTTCCCAGCCAACGACACATAGTGCAGGTAGGATGCAAGAGTTGGTTAGAATGACTGTGGGCAAGACCTGAGCGCACGCTAAGGGATGCTATTAATGTGTTATTGCCAATTTGACTAATCAAGCATTATTTTCATGTTTACATATAGTTCACTACTTGCATCATTTACAAACTGCCAGATGCTAACTTTAAATTTTGAGAATTTCCAGAATATGTGACCAATACCTTTAACAAACTATAAGGGAAAAATAACCAAATTTCATTATGCTTTATGAGCATGGGAGCTTTCATTAATCCATTCCAAGCATTGGTTTTGCAGAAAAATATAGCCGTCACATGCTGCATACAACATACTGTGTAAAGCATGATTATCTTGTCTGTTTTTTCTGTTGGTTGTTAAGGGAATGGTCACATATTATGCTATATATATATATATATATATATATATATATATATATATATATATATATATATATATATATATATATATATATATATATATATATATATGCTATAGGTAATCGGGAACCTTTTTGGCTGATAGAGCCATGAACAACACATATTTTTACATACATTTTTTTAAAACCTAAAATACAAGTACATTTGTGCATTTTATGTAATTTCAACGTGTTTAAAGTACAATAAGTTATGAGTCTGAGTTATTTTTAAAAACATTTTTATGCTGTTGCTATTTCATTGCATATTAGACAGAACCTGCTCTCTCCACAAAAGCAAATTCTTCTCTATCCATTCCCTCTGAAAAGTATGGTACTCCTCGTCATTTTTGTTTTGTTTAGCCATCTTCTCAAAAGGGTTTCTTTTTAGTTAACACAATTAGCTTGTTGTCGGAACCTCTTGAACATGCACACATTGGCCGTTTTTGCCACTTTCCCACTGAAATGACTGCAAGCCGGCTTTCTAGTCGCTGCTGTTTCACATATGCGCAACTAAACATAGTTGCTACTAAACATATTATGCATGTTAGCATCTGGCAGTTTCTAAATTGTGAAAACCCATAGTCAACATACATAAAACCTTAGTGCATGTCTGGGTTCACAATGGGGCTTTATCGGCTAACAACTAATACTGTACGCAGCACTTCTAATATTATGGTGGTGTACATTCAAATACTTCTACTGGACTTCTACCTCACGAATAAAAAAGACTGCTTTTTGATGAGTGTTTGTTCTGTTGTCTATTATTGCCTTTGTTTCCTGCAAGGTCGCTTTTCCAAAATCATTTCAAGCTCCAAAAAGCATGAGACCAAAATGGGAAGTGTGGACATACAGGTTGTCACAGGTGACATAACGAAGGAGACGACTGATGTTATCGTCAACTCTTCTAATGACAGTTTCACTCTGAAGTCAGGTAAACCATATAGACCTCTCCCTCCCCTGTAGCTCAGAGATGAGGTCCCACCCATCTAGCCTAGTGGTCAGAACCAGCACATATTTCTTCACAATTCTTACCTTTTTATGGTAAGGTCGACCACCCTCCTTTCAGATGTTTTATACTTTAGTGGTCAAGATCTGAATTGCCATATGGAGTCAGTTGTAAGGCCGTTCAAATGGGACACAATATAACATATGTTTAATTTTTAATGAGACCTGCATTTTTGTGTGGATCAGTCGCAGTGCGACAACGCAAGTAAATTCATGTGAGCATGGTCCCGTGAATTTGTTGCACATACACTCATTTGTGCACATGCCCATGACTCACCAGACCTGGATTCAGTTTAGCATTGTTGCTCCCCTCTTGAGCAGACCTGTCTTTGATCCAGGCAGCAATGTTATTGTGTGTGCGCTCCCATTTGAAAGGCCATATAGGAGCTATAGGAAAATAAATGTTATTGATTTCTTTGTGGTATTCTTTCATTTGCTACTCCAGGAGTGTCAAAGGCCATTTTGGAAGCCGCTGGTCAGGATGTTGAAGATGAATGCCAAGAGCTTGGTAAAAACCTTAAGAAACACTACCGCACTTAACCTACTTATGTTTATGTCTATGTTTATTAAAGGATCCCCATTAGAGACACGTGACTGAGCCTCTATTCGTCCTGGGGTCCTAGAGCAATGGGGGACCACAGTATTAAATATACCAGGTTTAAGTGGTTAAACTATATATCCACTTGAAAAATATTATTTTCACTCTTGTATCTTAGTTACAATTACATAGAGCTGAGGTGTTTTTAGGTAACTGTTGCTTAATTGCGATTTTGCACGAGTCCCACACACCGACCAAATATTCTCTATTTCCCCAGTGACATGTTGCTCAGCCGTGAGCAAAATACAGCCTGCACGAGCCCTACTCACAGGTTTAGTAGTAGTATTATACACTGTCCCCAACATATGTCAACATGGAAGGTGGAACATGTCTTTCCACTGAAACTCTGTTTTGACCGCGGATACTACGGGCTCAACAGAAAGCCTGGTCAACAGCAGGGCCGGATTTAGCCAGCCCTACTAGAATAGAATAGAATAGAATAGAATAGAATAGAATAGAATAGAATAGAATAGAATAGAATAGAATAGAATAGAATAGAATAGAATAGATATTTATTTAGTCTCCCAAGGGAGAAATTGGTTCTGGGCACAGGGAGACATTGGCGTTATACAAAATACAAGTTACAAAAAAGTCACAGGAATTACAAACATACATACACATACAGACATACAACAGTCCATCATCTCTGACTGTTGTGGAGCCTGATCGATGAGGGGACGAAGGAAAACTTTGGCAACTTGTATCTTCTACCCGAAGGCATTCATTTTTATTCTTTATGCAGAACATGGTTGGGATCCCTAGTAATCTTGAGGCTCTGCCTCCTAGCTGTATCATCATAGATTTCCTGCAGAGAGATGATTTAAGCTTGATAGACAGGTTGCCAAACCAGGTTGTGGTAGCATAACGAACAATTGATTCTAGAGATGCCTTATATAACATCATCATAACGTCCCTGTTTACTCCATGAAGTCTAAGCCTGCGTAAGAAGTGCAGGCGTTGGCTTATACGTGAACACATGCTCAACATGGGCGGCCCATTGTAGTTGAGGGTCAAAGTGAACCCCCAGATACTTAAGTAAGATGTTACTTGCTCAACAGGCTCTCCGTTGATCACAACTGGACTATGATCTGCTATCGCCCTTGGATCAAGTATTTCCTCTTTTGTTTTCTTGAGGGTGGGCTGGAAGAATGGCAGGGGGGTGGGCAACTCCAAAGTTTTTCATATCAAGGAACCACAAATTGACACCATTATCCCCATTCAAAGAGCTATGTCATCAGAAATGATAAATGGTGCAGATATTTTGCAATATTTTTATATTGGGAAAGAAAACTATCTATCTATGATCTTTGCAGGGAGGGCTCTGCCCACCCCTGAACCCCTAGAGACACCCTTGTTTAACAGTAGCCTGACCCTCTGGCCAGACATGGCTCTCGTGAATGGGAGGATACACCATCAAACCCCACGCCAACCTAAATTGCATTTCAGCAAAAATATATATATTTTTTCAATTACATTTGTAAGGGGTATGAAGCCATCGAGCAACAAAGCAACAGACAGCTGTTGCTACAGTACATGTTGCTAAGTGCAGTAGTACTCAGTCTCCACCACTCAGTCTCGCGCATCAAATCGTTTTGACCATGTGATGTGATATTAAATCCTTAGTGTGTCAGCAGGCCTTTAACGGCCCTTCGATGTGAGAACCCTAGTGAAACAACGTTGTGTCATTAAGGTCTCATATTGCAACGAATGGATATCTTTTTTCTTGTGCCATAACCATCCTTCACTCCCATGCAATGCAATCCCACCAAGTCACCCGCCAAAATTGCGTTGTATATAAGTTACTTAAGTTGTTGTTTCTATATGATTTTGACCAGCTGAATTCATTTCTGCCGTATGCCGAGTGATGCAAAGTCACCGCTTAGTCGGAAATTGAGCTATTAGCATAATTAATCAATATAAAACTGAAAATGGCTAAAACTCAATGAATAATTGGACACGTTGGGCTTTGATTTTGATGTGCTGAATCCATTTCTGCCATATGCCAAGTGATACAAGTGACCGTTTCATTAGAAATTGAGTAATTATTATCACAAGTAAAGCTGTCTTAATTAATCTCTATAAAGTGCTGGAAATGGCTATTATTCCGATGCATAATTGTACATAATGTGTTTCTATATGTTTTTCATGTGCTGAATCCATTTCTGCCATATGCCGAGTGATACAACTCACCATTTTGTCAGAAATTGAGTAATTTGAATAATCAATTACTAGAGCTGGAAATTGGCTATAATTAGAATATTGTGTACTTAAGTTGTTGTTGTTGTTGTCTATGATTTTTTTTGTGCTGAATTCATTTCTGCCACATGCCTAGTGCCACGAGTCACCATGTCGTAGTAAGCAATAGCCACACATCAAAGAAGCACTGCTCTCACACCCTTGACAGTAGATGTACTGTTAGGTGTCCTACTAAAACGATAACTCCTAGCATTCTGCATATGGCAGAAACAGATTCAGCATATAAAAATCATATAGAAACAACAACACAAGTACAATTTATCAGAATTATATTCATTTTCCAGTTTTAGTGATTAATTATTGTAATTATTTAATTTCTGACAAAATGGTGACTTGTATCACTCGGCATATGGCAGAAATGAATTCAGCACATACGGTACAAATCATATAGAAACAAAACATTATGCACAATTATGTTTCAGAATTAAAGCTATTTCCATTTTTTATAATTAAGGGATTTTACTTGTGCTAATTACTCAATTTCGAATTCCGAGAGGCATCTCTGCTCTGCTTCACGGAGAGCTGGCTTCAGCCGGACGCACCCGACTCCCTGTTTGAGATCAATGGATTTACGCTCGTTCGAGCTAACAGAGATAACAGCTCGGGGAAATCCAAGGGAGGAGGAATCATTACGTATGTAAACGATCTCTGGTGCCGCCAGTTCACTGTAAGGGAAACTATCTGCAACTCGAACGTGGAGTTACTTTGCTTGAGTTTAAGACCATTTTATCTTCCCCGCGATTTTGGCAGTATCCAGCTGGTCGTGGTGTATGTGCCACCAAGTGGCAAAGCAGCACCTCAGCTGCTACTATTGCAGACTGCGTCCACAATCTGCAGCTGAGGCACCCAGGTGCACCTACAATCGTGGTGGGGGATATGAATCAGTGCTTTTTGGACAATGTGTTACCTGGTTTTACCTGTTACCTGTTCACGTTCCTAACGTGGTCATATAATATGCTATACTGTACTAATCTGAGACCGCCAAATCTACTGTATGTGGCTGCGCTGTGGCATTGTGCAATCCAGTAGTTCTGTATTCAGGGTACATTAAAAAAAAATCTGTATTCAGGGTACATTAAAAAAATTAAAATCATATTGAAACAACACCTTAAGTAACTTTCCTCAAAAATGCCATGACACCTCATGTTTTTGGCTTCTGTCCCCTGACTATATATTTTGCATCAAGGACTCAACAGTGATAGTATGAACATAAGTATTATGGACTTGGAGCTGTTTATAAACCAGTCAGCCAGTGACATGGTGAATGGCAAATCCTTGGTGTCTTCATGTGACTGAGTCAACATTTCACCACCTTGGCATTTCTTTTCCTTCGTTCTCGCGCCCCTAACAGCATTTGGGCCACGTGCCTTTGATATCACTTAAGAACTGCAAAGGTCATGTATTGTATAATTATATGCTGACCGTGTCATCACAGTTTCACGTTTATTGTATGAAAGCGATATGGTATTATTTCTTCCCAATGTAGTTTCACTAAACAAACTTCACTATAAAGCAGATTTATTGCTGCATCTTGAGAGAGCTCCGGTCAAAGTACACTGCTGTAGTTCTAGTCAGAATTGTAATTAAAGTGGCCTGGATAGTTTCTGAGCTGCTCATGTGATCGGCTCCTGAGCCTTTGCGTGCCATTAACCATCTCCCCCCTTTTCCTGTCGGTCTACTCTCTCTACAGATAAATTCTTGTGCAATTGTGATGTTTATTGTATATTAATTTATGGCACTTACAGTTTGATTCAAGATTAACCAGTTCCACCCACGTATAAACTTTGATACATACGCACACTGATAAACACACACACACAAAAGCATGTGTGCACACAGAGCAGCCACACGCACACAAGCACACATGCACACACACGCGCGCGCACACGCACGCACGCACACACACGTACGTTAGTGTGACATTTGAAAGTTTTCTTAACAGTAAAAAATTAAAAGTTTATCTACATTGTCTACATTCAGGTTACCAAGGAAAGCAAGGCATGATAATGACCCAGCCAGGTAATTTAAAATGCAAGACGATCCTCCACCTGGCTGGAGCTGCTTGGCCCTGCAATGGTCAAAAAGGCTGTGAAAGGTGCTCTACAGAAGTGTATTGAAAAGTCCTACACCTCAATTTCCTTTCCTGCACTTGGTACAGGTGAGATCTAACTGCAGAATATGGAATACATGGGGGGCGGGGGGGCAAATTATCTAATATATCAGAGTGATATCTCACACTGAATTAATTTCATTTCAGCAAAATAGCCTGATCTCACATAATATAGTATAAATAATGGCTAATGGCTTTCACAAACCCGGAAGTGCAATTCCACAGCAGCTGTTTCAGGCTGGTTGAGTTTGGGTTTTATATTATTTACTATTCTGCGCCTAATGCATTGTAACTCGGATGCAGCTGAGTCGGCTCTACCGAACTTCGTAACACTAACACTTAACGGCGACTCAATTGACTAACACCTCAGTACAAACAGACCTAATTCCAAATTGCGATTGAACGGTTTACATTTACATACGTCCCCTCAAAAATCTCACTGAACTAAATTATTAAAAAATATATGTATTATGTTGTTTTGGTTGAACCCACAAGAAAGATCATTTGATATTTTCTATGTGGGAATTAAGCTGTTATCCTTAACATATATGTGTTGTACTGTTTTAGGCCAAGGCAACGTACACCCAACCGAGATGGCAGACGCCATGTTGGATGCAGTGGTGGATGTGTTGAGTCAGAGCAGTCAGAACCATAGTCTGAAGACTATCCGGATAGTTGTCTTTCAGTCAGGCATGTTGAAGGACTTCCACAGCAGTATGCAGAAGAAAGAGGGTACAGACCAGAAGAACAAAGATGCTGACCAGAAGCAAAAAGACAAGAACCAGAAGGACAAAGGCACTTCATTCTGGAGCTGGAGTAACATTAGTAACATTGGCTCCCAGTTTGGCTCCCAGATAAAAGGTAGGAGGTGACAGCTTTTCTTAAGCCTGTCTGTTAGAGATGCTCAGTTTGAAATTTCAAAATCTTGAAAATTCAACCTGGTGTGATATATTAATTTGTTTAGTGCATAGAGCTTCTAACCAGAGCTAAATATTTATGGAGTGTTATACTGTATATTAATATGCTATGCTTATCTGACGTTCTGAACAAATTCCTCCAGCATTATTCACGGGAGGAAGTGACATCAGCCCACAGAAAGAAGACTTTGTCATTGAAAACCCAGTGGTGGACTGTGTTTGCTTCCACATCTGTGGAGAGTCGCCAGCCAAAGTTCAGTCAGCCAAACAGCGCGTCAGTAACCTGATATCCTCTGACCAGGCCGTTCAATACATTGATGACAATATAATCCTCAGCTTCTCTGAAACAGACCTTCAGCGCATCTACAACATGCAGTCTATGATGTCCGTCGGGATAAAGATAGAACGCAAGAAGGGCGATGCCTCTCTCACCATCAAAGGACTCTCAAAGGATGTCATAAAAGCTGTTTCTGAGATCCAGGAGATGATGAAGAGGGCCAGAGGAAAGGAGGAGTTTAGGAGAGAGCTAGAATTGGCCGGCACAAAGGCAGACTGGCAATACAAGGCTCCAGGGCAGCAACAGTTCCAGAGCTTCGACTCCAACACCAACTACTACCTTGAGCAGGGACACGATAATGGTGTGCCAATTGTAGAAGTCACTGTCCAGGGGAAAATGTACTTTTGCACAATGCCAAGTGGACCTGCAGATGATAAGCAAGGCACAATTATGGAAATCAGGCGCATTGACAAACTGAATGGTATGTTTCGTAAGAAAATGTTAACTAGACAACCTCCTTTGTGAAAATCTTCGTTCGCGAAGCCAAGCCAAGAATCAGATCTGTTTCATGTAGAGGGCCAGTGTAGGATACTATGAAGGTTAATGTAGCTATGTAGGTAAAATTATGCTTTCAGTTTGTTCAAGTCTGAATCGACTTCAAATCGCTTCTGAATCGCGTCTGAATCGCTTGCCATCTCAGTCAGTGTCGTTTGCCACATGTTCCTGTACAATGAAGTATGTTTCAGGAAGTTCAGACAATAACAGGAACATGTTGAAAGAATTTCTGGATTGCAAGTGATGGATATTTTTAATAATAATAACCATATATGGGTGACAATAGAAAATGGACTGTATATCCTTCGATAGCAGAACAAAATCTAGAAAAGGACCACCGACTATCAGACAGTCAGAAAACAGAGTACTTGAGTTGAATGCAATTGTAATAGTCTCAAGTAACACATGAAATGAGTGAAACACTCCTGAACCAAATGGACTCTTAGACCAAAGACATGCAAACGAAGTATTTTATTACCAGTCAACGGAGTCATGTTTCTTTGTTGAATAATCCAGTCGTATTCTGGTGGAGAGCATTTTATTACGGAAGCACAGACAAACCATAATAAACGAAGGCTCTCCCAAAATCCCAACATTGAGAATATTTAAGACAAATGTAATCACAATAAATTGTCGTCATAGTTACACATGGATAGGTAAAACAAAAACAATAAAAGATTATACTGGATGAAACTGGTTCAGAGATCAGAGTGACCTAGGCTAAGTGTCTCCTGGAACAGATATCAACATTGGTGACATAAAAATCAAACAATAACTGTGCATTAGTAATGATGAACAGGTTACAATCAGAAACAGCTAGGACGTTCTGAAAATAAATAATGGCAAGATGTTCTTTCTGTGATGAGCAGATGTATTGTACAGAGACATGGTGGCACGTTTCTCAAAATAGCAGATCTACAAGGTGGTAGCGCGACCCAGTTACAAACCAATGGTATGACATATGTGAAATCATTCACAATAAACCTCAGAAATGTGAAATATTTCCATCAGCAAGTTATGCAAAGCCTAACCCCCTCTAAATTGCCTGTGTGTGTCAGTCTGGTTCCCCCGGTTGATTATTTATTATAATATAATTATTACATGGCTTTAATGAATGTTCCAATCAGAAGCCTACATTCTGGTCACGTTAGCAGTCACAAAGGTCACAACAACGGACCTCCTTGTGCGAACGAACGTACAACTGCAGATAAATAAAAGCAGCCTTGTATTTCTGTCAATTATTAAGTTATTTATAAATGTATTAAGCCATGTAATAAGTGGGACACTCTTAAAACCTTACCTAATACCAAACGTTTTCAAATACTATATTCCTGATTGACCTCCGAATTTTAATGTTTTGAACTCTACTTACAGATTTGCCTGAGCACTGGGATACCATGACAGGCAACACCCCATGTGAAACCTTCCCCGTCCAGCCTGGAAGCCTAGAGTACAATGAAGTCGAGTCTCTGTTCAGTCAATCATGTAACCAAGCGGTTATTAAGGTATTCAAATTCTATATATGTAACCTTTTGTATCCAAAGGGTTAAGGTATTCAAATGCTATATTATGTAACCTTCATGTAACCAAACGGTTATTAAGGTAGTCAGTTTATTTATATATAAGCCTTACTTGCTATGCAACAACTTCCTCATTGGATTTCCACTTCACTTAAATTAGGGTTAAATATATTTTTAGTAAAAATATTACAAAATACAGTATGCAGACTCAGAATAGCATCTGTACTACTAGTCCGGGCTCACATGCCGGTATATTATTATATAATATAAATAATTTTCCTACATGAATTTCACCCAAATTGGACAGTCTGTGCAATAGTCTCTCTCTCTCTCTCTCTCTCTCTCTCTCTCTCTCTCTCTCTCTCTCTCTCTCTCTCTCGCGCTCTCTCACTCTCTCTCTCGCTCTTTAATGATATGAAACGCAGCTGTGTATATACGCACACACACTTCTATCCTCTGACACAGATATGAATCAGGTCCCAACAAAATTATTTAGATAAAATAAAAATAAGCTACACCAGGGGCATTACTAAACAAAGGGAGATTCATACAATCAAGATAAATAACAGTAAGTGTTTTTAGGTCAGCGTGGCTGTGTGTTCTGTGATGCGAGAAGATCTACAAGCTCAGCGCATTGTGAGATTGTAGTCTTCGGCTCACATCACATCACAGCACTACTGCTCATTAATAATTGACAGTTATAAAATCAAGTTCAAGTTCATGTTTATTTGTTATGTGTATAGATACATCGAATGTATAAATACAATGAAATTCATTTTGCTACAGAGCATCTCGGTCTTCCACGACACAAACCACATACAGAACAAAAAAAAAACAGCACAACAGCAGAGACAAGAACAACACAAAAGAGTCCTCTGCAATTTCTTGCAGTCCTGGGCGGTCGTGTTGCCGTACCACACCGTTATACAGCCCGTTAGGACACTCTCTATTGTGCACCGGTAAAAGTTAACTAGTGCCTTGGTGCTCAGACCAAACTTTTTGAGACGCCTCAAAAAGTACAGTCGCTGCTGTGCCTTCTTGAGAATGTGCTCGGTGTTCAGTGACCATGTGAGAGTGTCTGTGATGTGAATTCCTAGGAATTTGAAGTCCTCAACTATGTCGACAGATTGCCCATCTATGTAAATGGTAGTATGGATCACACTGTCGACTTTCTAAAGTCGACAATGATTTCTTTGGTCTTGGTAACATTAAGAGGTTGTTTTCTCTACAACACAAGACTAGCTCCTCTACCTCATTCCTGTATGCTGTCTCGTCACCTTCTAGTATCAGACCAATCACTGTGGTGTCATCTGCAAACTTAATTATGCTGTTATTAGAAGATCTAGCGACACAATCGTACGTGAACAGACTGTACAACAGGGGGCTAAGACAACAGCCTTGAGGGGCACCGGTTCTAGTGAGAACTGTGGATGAGCATTTTTCCCTATTCGAACAGCCTGGGGCCTGCCTGTTAGAAAATCAAAAACCCAATTACAGATCTGGCTGCTAAGACCGAGGTCTCTGAGTTTCAACACCAGTTTAGGTGGAACAATCGTGTTGAATGCGGAGCTGTAATCAACAAACAGTAGTCTATATGAGTTTTTCTTCTTCAGATGTTCTAAGGCAGTGTGTAGTGCAAAAGAAATAGCATCATCCACAGATCTATTCGAGCAATAAGCAAACTGTAGAGGATCAATGTCGACAGGGATTATAATCTTAATATAAGAAATAACCAACCTTTCAAAACATTTCATAAGAACTGACGTTAAATGTTGTGTCCATAAAGGTACTTTTTAGTGTGATAACCTCCTGTTCATATAGTCTAATGAGGGTTTATAAGGGCGCCAGTCAGATCGCAGTGCAGACAGTAGGCTACAGACAGCTGTGCCGCTATACCAAAGCCACACATAGGCTGCTGTAGGCTAGGTGCCTATTGCAGTAGGGCTCGCATCATAGACACACCTGAATGAACACTTACCGTTCCATAAAAGTGACATGATCACTGTTGGTATGTTTCATGTGCACACCTCCATTAAAATATAACAAGCCACAGAAGAGAAAAAACCAACTATTTCTCATTCTCCCCCAGATTGAGAGGATACAGAACCCAACTTTATGGAGAAGCATCCAAATCAAGAAGGAGGACATGGATCAGAGAAACGGCCATGATCAGAACGAGAAACGCCTCTTCCATGGCACCTGCCCAACCACTATTGACATCATCAATCATAACGGTTTCAACAGGAGTTATGCTGGGAAGAATGGTGAGAGTTATACCTTGTAAAATGAGTAGAATAGTGTTCACGTTGTGGATCTCAGTAATCGTAATAGAAGCCGGAACAATACCGGTGGTTATTGTTAACCTCTTTGTTGTCAGATCTCCATCCTATTAATTACGTGTACCCAGGGACCCTAAAGACAAAGAATTATCTACTTGTTTGATATCAGTGCGCACCACAATACAGTCTTGTAGTGTCTATTGGCTAACTTTTGATTTTATGGTTGGTACCAGAAAAGACCCTCCCCCATCACCACCAAAGATTGTGTTTTGACAGCCCATCATGGTCTCACCAAAACCCTTTTAGAAGAAAGCATTCCTTGAGTGGTCCACAATGATATGCTATCGCCACAATCAAGACCTGTGTCACTCCATCTGAAGCTGCAAATAGCTGGACCCACCGATTTAGTCTTTGAACTGACGCTGGACTCTCATAGTCTTATGATATGGTTATGCTTTAATCCATTCGGTATATGGGAACCCCATTTGGTGTTTTAAGCATTATGCTCTTGAAAAAACAGCAGATCACAAGCTCATAACACAGCATGAGATTTCGCTTGTAGAAATCGTGAAAATGTTATGCAAATCTGCACACACTGACAGCACAGTCAGACAGACAGTGTGCAGTGTGTCTTATCTTAATGTTCATCAGTGTGTCTTATCTTAATGTTCATCAGTGTGTCTTATCTTAATGTTCATCAGTGTGTATTATCTGAAATTCTGAATGTTCATCTTGAAGACTAATTTCATAACATATACATGTAGGCTAAATATGCTTTCTTCTTTATATTTTCAGCTGCTGTTTATGGCAATGGCACCTACTTTGCCGTAAATGCCATTTATTCTGCCGATGACACTTATTCCAAGCCAGATGCTGCTACTGGGCAGAAGTTTATGTATCTCTGCCGTGTCTTGACTGGAGACTACACTCAGGGCAAGAGCGGTATGATCGTACCACCAGCCAAGAGCCCCAACACCACTGTGCTTTATGACAGTGTCGTGGACAACGTGCAAAATCCATCCATGTTCGTCATCTTCCACGACTCCATGGCCTATCCTGAATACTTAATTACATTTAAGTAAAGCATGTAGGGGGAGAGGCATGGAAATAAGGTGCCTTACATTTTTCCTAGCTTAGTAATTCAAACCAAAACAAAAGTAGAACTAATCTTTAATGACCATTAGTGATTTAAGCACCAACCAATGTTTAAATGTTAATGTTGCTTGCATTTATTTTGACATGCAACTGTTGATCATAATGCTTTGTTGTTCATTGTAGTTCCATCTCTGATCACTGTGCTGACGTTTTGAATATGGCTATATGCATGTCTGATCTACTGTATGTTGTATGTTTCCTTCTGATTACATTCCAGATAACAATGAACACATTTATTAGAATGAACATCATGTTAAAACACTGGTCCATATACAAAGTATTAAGGGATCATGTTAATCTAATAAGAAGTATATTACTGTCAAAGTCAAATTTCTGTTCAGTGAAATACCTTTAAAGGAAAATACAATTAGTTAGGTTTGGGTTGTGTCTCCTTCGGGAAACTAGTTAACTCCACTTGGTGAGATACACAAGGAAGACGCTGCTCGTCTTACGGGCATGGGCCAAATATGGAGTGTGTGACACACTCACACAGACATTTCTGTCTGCATGGTAATTTCACTCACTGTGTTTGTTTGCAATTGCCATTGCACCATTGATTTAATCACAAAATAGCTCCTTGAGTGCTCTGTGACGTCTATTGTGAAACCGCTGCCAAAGCACTCTTTTAGCACATGAATACATCTGCAAATAAGGGAGAAGCACAGTCACAGACATACTGTTGAGTGTGACAGTATGTAAAACCCAGTGTGTTATTTGTAATAACCTGCTGTGCAACAGTTGGACCAGTTATCTAACCACCTGCTAATTACACATCCCACATTTCTACCAAAGTGTCCTATTGATTTACCCTTGATGAACCTAAATGATAGTTGTTAAACAAATGAACTATTAACCTTCCAAATATCTGTTAAGAATCACTGAATTATTAAGCTTTTATTCATTATTCATTAAAGCTTTCACAGCAAATAACTGAGTCCACAAGAATTACTTGTTACTGATTTTGATTTATTGAATGGTTTGTTGACAGTTTGCAGAAAAAGCACAGCAAGTTTAATAGCCTAGAATCCGGTATGACTGAGATGCCAAGAGGATTAACAATCAAGATACCACCGTCAACAGACGCTGCACCACATAGCTAACCCTTGTGCGTTTGCCTTTATATCTTTTTTCTTGTGGATCCATGTTTGACACTGTCAGATGTGGAACCGCTGTATTGAACAGTAATGAACAGTGCACTGATATTGTTTATCCAAATTACTTTAAGAATTTTACAATGTCCATTACTTCACACAGTCACACTATCATTCACTGATGACAGGAAAAAAACACACATGATACCGAACTGCTCAGATCTGGAACATTTTTCTAAATGTCTCACTCCTAAAGTTTTATTCTGCTATGTAACATTTTCATTTAAGTCAAAGTTAATTCTAACTTAAGGGGTTTTATTTAAACACCTTGGGTGAATTCAGTAGTATGTTTTTGACTGCCTCTGTGTTGCGAGTAAGAACCAATTGTAACTGGATTTCTCTCTCAAGTACTCCCTGTCCTGCAGCTTTTAGACAGCCTGTTTCTTGAGCTATCAAAGGACGACAGTAATACAGTCCCGATAAATACATTAATTGTCCTATCCATCCTCTAACTAACTGAATGCCAGGTGCTGGGCAGAGGCAAAGAAAGTAAAACACGGTCCTCCTCACACAGGACTAAACTCTAAAGCTCAAATACGTTTTTATTAAACATATTAGGTTTCCTTACACCTGCAGTGATCATTTCCAAATGTAACACAGTGCGGTTTGTTACTGGTGTGAAAGCATTCGCGTCAATTCAATTTAAATTTTATTTGAGTGTCAAATCACAACAAGTTGTCTCAAAACACTTTACAAAAGAGAAAAAGCGAAAGAGAGAGGGGAACCGACAAAGATCCACCCAGAGCAAGCAGAGGTTGCAACAGTGGTAACGAAAAACCCAAGAGAAACCCAAGAGAAGAAACGTCAGGCTGAACCTGACTCTGGGGTGGGCGGCCATCTGCCTTGACAGTGTCGGGGGAGAGAGAAGGAGGGGTGGGCAGGAGAAAGGTGGGGGGAGGAGAGGGGAGGAGGGGACAGAGAGAGAGATGAACACGAAAACATTTGGCAAAGTAACAGTGGACATTGTAAAAGTGTAGTATGGGGGGGTATGGTAGAACATTTTTGTTATGATTCCGAAAGAACTGGTGGTATATAGTTTAAAGTTTATAGAGAGCAGTTCATGGTCGTTGTCGACAATGAGGCTTGGTCCACGGTGGTCCACAGTGAGGGAGTTTGTTGGGGTCAGCCATCGGTGGGTGTGAGGCTGCATTAATAATCATAGTTCAAAAAGCTATCCACACTGCATATGTTATAGCCTTGAGTCTGAACTCAGGAAAGCACATTATGGCCTACATTATAGTCAAAGCAGGACAGCAATGAGGCAACTGCATCGGCCAAAGACTACGTCTCCCAGAGTGCACCAAGCAAGATGGCTGCTGGTGCTGTTTGCTTGATCTGGGACAGCTGCTGATTGAGACTTTCAAACAAACAGTCAAGAAACCAGTGCAAGACAAAGTCGACTCTACCATAGAATTACAATGGTCGGTGATTATTGTTTTGTTTCATTATACTTGCTATACTATTTGATGTTAAAACCTGGCTAATGTTTAATTTTTTTAATTAATTACTGCAATTTGGATTAGCCTGATATTAGAAATTTCATTAATGTTTATCTACAAGCTTTACAGCTATATTTTTATTTATCTAATTTAAGTGCTTAATTCAATTTACTTTGAATAATTTATTCAAGTTAAAGTGAATTAATTTGAAATGTTTGGCTTAAACTATTGACTTAAACTTAATTAAAATGTGTTACTTTAGAGTAAATGTTATAATAACTCAACGTCATCTGTCATCTCAAAATCCTAGCTTTAATTTAACATTTACTAGGACAATCCTACAAGACAATTGTTTAAGCCACTGGTAATTTAAAAGATGGTTAATTCAGATTGTAATACTTGAATACAGTTCATTATTTAAGAGACTCGTTTAAAATACTTTTATTTTAAAAGGGAGTTGTTTAAATTACATTTGCTTGTTTAATAATACATTCAATGTTAGAGAGATAATTGATTGATAATTGCTTAACAACTCTTTCTTGATTGTTTTTATTTGTTGTTTGACAATATTGTTAACTCTTTGTTTCTGTCTTTTAAGGTTAACAATCTAATTGATCTGCCAACTAC